>ML778926.1:516789-544226 GCA_009831015.1 Picea engelmannii | reverse complement strand
AAAATAAAGTGTAAAAAAAATTCCAAGGAGGATGTTAGCTTGAAATTAGGATGAAAAACCAAATTAAATGATATAATGGAGATGGGGGATTGAGCACTAGTAGGCCAATTTCTTGGGAATATAATTAGAAATGAGGAATTGAAAGCTTAGAAAAGGTCAAATTTGAACGTTTAGTGGGATGCTTCCCACAAACCATGATATTGGTCAAAGCATGGTTGGTTTAGGTGTTTAGGACAATAGAAGAAGCAATG
The DNA here is from genome assembly GCA_009831015.1 of Picea engelmannii. Classification (NCBI taxonomy): domain Eukaryota; kingdom Viridiplantae; phylum Streptophyta; class Pinopsida; order Pinales; family Pinaceae; genus Picea; species Picea engelmannii. Next base: position 543,975 of record ML778926.1, on the reverse strand, counting down.
GAAATTTTGCACTGAGGGCTCGTGAACTCTATTCTTAAAGAAATGGCACATTGAGTTTGGTGCTAGATAAAACAATGTGTATATTATACTAGTGTGGGTTTGAATTCTTGGGCTTACTTTGATTTTGTGGCCTAAAGATGTTTTCAAGGTAATAGGCAATGCTTTAGGCATATATTATGAAGAAAACCTAACACATATATAAACATGATAAGTTATGGAATGGCTTGGATTATGGTCATATTGTTGGTTAGCAAAGATATGGTACAGACGAAAAAATATCCATAGCAGTGTTTACCTTTTTCATCTTCCAATGCAACCTTTATTCATTCTTGAATATACTCGTGTAATAGCACTATGGTTATATGTTGTTTCACTCTAACCTAATCCATATTATTTTTGGAACAAATTGAAAGAAGAGATATTACAATGAAATACACATAAAAATTTCTATAAACAAAGAAATAAAACAATACATGATTTATATTAATGAAACAAGTGTATAGAGACTGTAAAAATATAGAGTGCAATACTCACTAGAATGGTGACAACTTTATCTATGAGAAGAGATGTGACGGCTAAGCTCATTCACAAGAAGATAATTACAATGAGGGTCTCAAGGCATTTTTATGATAAACATGAATGCCAAAACCCTAGACATCCAAAAACCTAACCCTAGGAGAAGCCCCAAAAGTCATGGTGGCCTCGTTGGGTTAAGTTAGTACATTAACTTCCCAGGGTCATAAATTTTGCATGTGATCTTTGTTTTAGGCGTGTGATAGGCCATTGGAATGGTCTTATATAAAAATACACATCATACCATCAAAATTTGCTTTCGCCTACAATTTGAGTATGACAAGCGAAGAAGAAATTTTTTAGATCCCCAAAACGGCCCTGGAAGTACAAAAATATGTACTCACATGAAAAGGTCCAAAATATGATAGTTGGAATAGGTGGGAGGCCACCAATATCGACCTGAATGTTGTGTAGGGCCTCAGGACAACCCCATAATTGCAGAATCCATAATTACAAAGAAATTTTCCCATTACAGAAAAATGTGTTGAACTGAAGATTGTCAAGATGAGCTAGTTGGAATTTGGAACAGGTGGGTGGCCACCAATATCCACCTTGATCAGTCCTCCCCCCTTAGGAATAAATCATCTCCATTGCGTTGAGGGACCGAGGAAGAGGGGAATTTTTTTTTTGAATTTGAATCTTGGTGAGCTTTGTGCCCTGTTGGAGAAGTTATGTTGCTTGGTTTATGGAAGGTTGTCACGAACCTGTTGCAATAGGGTTTGAATCTGTTCAACCAACGTGTTGTCTCTCAGATTTACGTGGCATTTTGTAGGAACCATCGAAGGTGAAGAAACAATATCTTCTTTGTCTTCTGCAATTTTCTTCTATTAGATAGCAAGTGTTGAGGCTGCAGTGGTTGTAGTGGCCTTTTGTGCATCCTTTGAACAGATTGTGAAGAGGATGATTTTTACAGTATGAGAGATTACCTTGCAGAATGTTTTTGGTGGAACAATAGTTAGAACAACATCTGGTATCTTGTAACACTGACCCCCCAGAGTAATAATGACACTACAAGGTCGAGAATCATAAAAAAAATTATGTTTTCACATATATGGTTGGCCCAAAACAACATTACATACATCAAGAGAGAAAACATCACACACTACCTCATCCTTGAAGGGTTGGATGCCATAGGACAAGCGACACTACTAGTTGCAATAGAGATATCGTCTTTGGTTAAACCACCTGATGTTGTATGGATATGGACGTGGTGTTGTTGACAACCCCAACTGTTTGATGACCTCAACTTAGATGAGGTCATTCTAGCCTTCGTTATCAACAATGAAATGTAACGGGGTCCCCTTCACCCACATATGTGAATGGAAGAGGCGCTCCCCATCTTCATGATCTACTAGTTCTTCTGGTCTACGTCAATGATCTGTCTTTTTTCAATATTTTCTGGATAGGATTCTGAATGAGGGTTCAAATCCTTATCTTTGACCTCATCCACCAATGAATGTTTCGAGAAACATTCATTGGTGTTGTGCCAGGGGATTTTTTTGAAGTTGCACCACTTCCCAGTGTCATACTTCATCTTCCCTTTACCCTTCTTTTCCTGTGTCTTCGACTGTTTGTCTGGAGGTTGTTGGATAGGGATGTATTTACCATGCTTTGATTGTTATGGATTTGCACATCCAAACTCTCATTTGTTCTGGTGCCTAAATTTCTTCTCGATTTTGACAACATATCTATAGGCAGCTCCCAATGATGAGATGTTTAGGAAATCCATTTTTGTTTGGATGTACTTATGCAAATCCCTATGGTATTTAAGAACTAGATGTAGCTCGGAGTCTTTAATACCCATCTTGGTGCACAAGCTATGGAAAGTATTTGTGAACTCCAACACTATTTGACTCTTCTCTTGCCGCAGTGTGGTTCATCTCATGTACTGTTCTTCATAGTTATCAACATGGTAGTATTGTTCCTTGACCGCATCCACAAAAAAATACCAAGTGGTCTTGGCCCCATATATTCCAAATTCCTCTATGTAACTCTTCTCCTAGTAAGTTTTCCAACAATGTTTGACATGGGGGAGAGCGTTAAGGACTGTGAAAATGATCTTTTCCCTGTCGGAAAAATTGTGAATACAAAAATAACCTTCTAGCATATTTAACCATTCTTCTAATGCATCTGCATCTATCTGACCTTCAAATACGGGAATATAAAAACTAACTTGTACCTTGAAGCGAAAGGTTCCTCCATATTGGTCGCTTGATGAAGATGCACATGTTTCTATCGGCAGGCTTTGAAGGATGTGGGAAAAATTATCCATCATTTCGTCCCTCTGTCGCACGAGAGCTTGCTTAAGAAACAAGTTAATAGAACATTATGCTCCGTCATTTTTCTTTTCTTCCTCCATAGAGGGTTCCTTGGGCATGAGAGAGTGATTTTCCTTAAGAGAGGGAAGCTCGAGACCCAACTTGCTATACTCGGACCTCGTTGGGGACATGCATTGAAAAAAGATCAAGAGCACCCTGCTCTGATACCACTGATCCATATTAGTTTCAGAATGAAATGAAAGCAGAGATATTAGAATGAAATATACATAAAAATTGCGAGAAATAGATAAATCCAACAATACATGATTTCTATTAATGAAATAAATGTACAAAGACTGTAACAATACATAGTGCAATGTAGAGTCCTAACTCTATTAAATCCAAAACTTTTCATACAATTAAACATATTATTCTTTCTCATACATAAATAATTCATTCGCCATCATATGAGCATATAATATTCGACAAAATTTAAAATTTAACTACAGCATGAAAATAACTTAGCAATTTCATAAATAAATTACCTGCTTCTAATGCTAATTTCTATTGATATGGTTGTCCATCCTGTTGCTTTGCTATTTCCTGATGCACTGACCAACTCTGTCCAAACCGACTAACCTCCCAACCAGCTAGGAGCAGCTTGTCCGGCTCCCTAGCTCCAAGAAACCGAAAGGAATCCTGGCCCCTGTGCCCAAAACCCCCAGCAAACCGGTGCCCCCTACTTTTGATTCACCAAATACCCCCAAAACCCAAACTCCTCACACCAGAGATCTCCACAGAAAATTCTCCCACAGAAAAATCCCACTCCTCAAAATGCTTCCTGCCTCCCCAAAAAGAATGCCCTTCCCGTAGACTCTTCCCCATCATATCCTCCTTCACCGACTCTCCTCCCCTCATTAATTTCCTTATCACCCCCTTTAATATCTTATCCCCTTCTTAAATGTCTTATCCCATTCATTAATATCTTATCCCCTTCTTTAATGTCTTATCCCCTCCCGTATACGTAAAGCATTTAATTAAACAAATTAAAATGATTAAGCCCCTTAAATTTATTACCCATGTCATTGAATGTGATATGTAATTAATTAATTAATTAATTAATCAAAAGTTTAAAAATATCATTGTTTAATTAAAACCATATTAGGAAAATTAATTATCTAATTCATTTTACTTAATAATCCCTAAGCATATATTCAACTAGGGTTTTTACATACACCCACCCTTTAGGAAACTTCGTCCCGAAGTTAAGGTATCTAGTGGTACAAAGGAAAAGAAACATGGTTCACACATTCATAACAAATAATCGACACTATTAGTAAGTAAGCCAAGAAAACTCATACATACTAGTGTACATGTATAAGAAATGCATGTGTAGCTAGTACATACAAGTCTCATGCATGTACTAATAATCAATAACTATCATCCTTTAGTAATTTAGGTATGCATCCAATCCAATCAACAAGACTAGTCTTTTATAATAGACAATAAACCAATCAAATGTTTGAGAAATCCTTTAATTACAATTATCCGGCTCAACAATTTTATTTAGACAACTGTGGTTTAGTTACGAAATTATGAATTTTCATATATACACATTTTCTTTTTAGAAGGGAAAACATTAAATTCCACCATAAGACAAATCTCCATACTTTCTCAACTATTTCTACTCATCCTTCCTCCCTAACTTACTTCCATCTCCATTCATATCCTTCCTCTGCTAGACTATCTTGGAGCGTCAACTATATTGACCTAACTCCAAATAGACCCCGTAAGTAGAAGTGTCACTATCTCGACCAAGCTTCCCTAGCAGGCAACTGATAGTCATCATCACATGTCTTGGGGAGCGTGAGCTAACACCATCCTCCCATGACTTCAGGACTCGGAGGATACATGGTGGGAAATGCCTCCACCCCTCCTAATCATAACTAGGGTCCACACCCTATAATGGAATATATAGTGGCACCGTGTTGCTAGGGGTTTTATCATCGTTTATTCATTTTTGGGAAGTCTCATCACCTGAAATCCTGCATTGGTCTACATATCATAGCAATGCATCCAAACCAATATAATTTCACATACTAGTATTCATACCATAATGTTTCTTAGCTAGTGGTCATGATATCCACTTTCATCATCATTATCCCTCGGCTATTTCATAGCCCATAGCCTGCAGATTAGTCTATAACACAAACTCATACATTTATATGCATTATCATCATGTAATTTCATACCATCATCATTTCAATTTGGTATCTTTGTACCAACAACTTAACATCAACGTTTTCAAGTTAGAAATAGATCGCATAATATCCCATTATTCAATTTCGACACCCATTCATAAGATTATCATTTACCAAAATAGATTGCATCATATCCAAAATAATTCTAATAGCATTTAAACATTCATACAAAATTTCATTCTCACAATATGTCACATCATATACATCATCATCAATAACATTTAAGCATTCGTAAAATTTACATTCACATAGTAGATCACATTATATACATCATCATCAATAACATTTAAACATTCAGAAATGTTCATACATCATAAAGTTTCACTGTGAATAGAAAATAAAGTATATAGGCCTCAGGTAATCCTAAATGTCTAAGTCAAAAGGTGGTGTTACATACACCCAACCTTTGAGAAACATATTCTCAAGGTGGTCAAAAAAAAGTGAGGGATAGTTTCGTTGTAGTGTCTCAGAGTCTTCCCAAGTAGCAGATCCTGGACTATACTTGTCCCATTGGACCTTAACTTGGTCTACCAGACGGTTCCTGAGCTATCGAACTCTACGGTGCAATATGCATAATGTTTCTACCATGAGAGTTCCCACGTCCGATACCTACAATTCCTTCCAATTTAGTTTATGTGATTCATCAGCAACATAATGACATAAAACAGATACATGAAAAACATTATGAGTTTTATGCAAGTGGGGTGGCAGTACGAGACGATAGGCAACATGTCAAATTTTCTCTTGGATTTTGAACAGTCCTATAAATCGAGGTGACAAATTTTTCCCCTTCCCGAACTATATGGTACTCTTATTAGGCCTGATACGAATGAAAACCTGGTCTCCCACTTCATAACTTCGTTCGGTCCTATGTGCATCCGCATAACTTTTCTTCCTATCCTGTGCTTCCTTTAGTCTCTGCCTAATCTGAATCACTTGTTACTCCATCTCTCAAATCAATTCTGGTCCAACTGTTGATCTTCTAATCTATCCCAACTCAACGTCATTCTACATTGCCTTCCATACAGAGCTTCGTAGGGTGGCATTCCGATGGAGCTATGAAAATTGTTATTGTAGGAAAACTCTACCAAAGGTAGGTACTTCTCCCACTGGATTTGATTATCCATGACATACATCCTGAGCATGTCTTCCATGACTTGATTTACTCTCTCAGTTTTCCCATCTGTTTCAGGATGATAAGTTGTGCTTAAGTTCAACTGAGTCCCCAATGTTGATTGCAAACTTGTCCAAAACCTAGAAGTGAATCTAGAGTCCCTATATAAAATGATCTTCTTAGGTATCCCATGAAAACAGATAACCTCACTTACAAACACACATGCCACATCAGTGACATCGTAAGTGTCTCTAACCGGAATAAAATGAGCACTCTTGGTTAACTTATCCACTATCACAAGAATGGCATTGTGTCTATGAGATGTGAGCGGAAACCCCACGACAAAATACATAGAAATGACTTCCCACTTGGACCTTGGAACATCATGTGGTTGTAGGAGGCCTGTTGGGTGATGGTGGTCGGCTTTCATTTGCTAACACTCTAGGCATTTTTCGACGAAATGGACTACATTGTGCTTCATGCCTACCCAGAAGAAGAGCTTCCTCATGTCTGTGTACATCTTCTTCACACCTGAATGCGCACAATAAAGTGCTCTATGGGGTTCCTTCAGTATGATGTTTCGAATATCCCCATTCTCAGGGATGTACATCCTTCCTTGATATCATTACAGTCCATCCGCTTCCAGACTATATCTTTCATACTTTGGATCTAACTGCCTCCCGCTTTGGAGGTTTGAAGTAACCTCTAAATACCAACTGTCTCCTTGGAGTTGCGTCAACACATGTTCCCTCAGATTGACTTTTAAGGGTACCAAGGAGAAGATACATGGTCTCCTACTCAAGGCATCTACGACCACATTTTCCTTTCCCTTGATGTACGAAACACCAAAATTGTACTCACTCATAAACTCACTCCATTGCCTTTGCCTAACATTCAGATCTCTTTGAGTGAAGAGATGTTTTAAAATTTGATGGTCCGTTTTGAGCTCAAAGTTTCACCCCACGAGATAGTGCCTCCAAAGTTTCAGAGATAGCATTACAACTACCAAATCTAAATCATGAGTCGCGTATAGCTCTTCATGTTTCTTCAACTTCCTTGACGCATAAGCTATCACTCCTCCCTCATGCATTAGCATATCCCCCAACCCTTTCTTCGAGGAATCTGCGCAGACAGTGAAGTCATTTTCCATATCCGACACTCGTAGAATTGGCACACTAGTTAGTAATCTCTTAAGATCGATGAATGCACTATCACATTCTTCTGTCCATTCATAACTGACCCCCTTTCATTGTAAAGTGGTGATGGGTTTCTCTATAGAATCCTTCCAAAAATCTCTGGTAATAACCTGCTAGCCCCATGAAGCTTCTCACCTCATGGGCATTTTTTGGCACTGGCCACTCCATAATGGGCTTTACCTTTTCTGGGTCCATAGAGATTCCTTCGTCGGAAATGATATGACCTAAATAATGAATTTATTTATGGAAGAAGGAACAGTTTGACAACTTCCCATACAATTTGTTCTCCCTAAGGTAGGACAACACTACTCGTAGGTGTTCCTCATGTTCTCTTTCATTCTTGGAATAGATGAGGATGTCATCTAGAAAGACTTGTACAAAATGATCTAAGTACTTCTAGAATATGCTTCTCATGAGGCTCATGAATACAGCTGGTGCATTGGTCAATCTGAAAGGTACTACGACAAACTCGTAATGTTCAAACCGAGTTTGAAAGGCAGTTTTTGGGATATCGCCTTCCTTAATCCTTAAATGATGATACCCTGATCGCAAATCTATCTTTGAGAATACCATTACTCCTTTCATCTGATCGAAGAGGTCATCTATTCGCGGCATTGGGTACCTATTTTTCACTGTAGCATGATTCAAGTCCCTATAGTCTATACATAGTCATAAGGATCCATCCTTATTTTTTACAAAAATTACTGGTGCATCCCAAGGTTAGAAACTAGGCCTTATTAGCCCTAAGTCTAGTAACTCTTTCAATTACATTTGCAATTCAAAAAGTTTCGGCGCTATCATTCGATACGGAGTCTTGGAAATTGGTTTTGCACCAGGTTTTAGCTCAATAGTAAAATCAAGCTCCCTCTCAGGAGGTAACCCTAGTAACTCGTTCGGAAAAAGATCCTTAAATTATGACAATACCGAGTACTAATCCAATGAGAGTCCCTTCCTTTCATTCACTACTTCTACTACATAAAGTCAACACCCTTGCCTGAAGCATCGCTTAAGATTCATAGTTGATATAAAGCGTAATGAAACTTTTCTCCGTACACCCTGGATCTCTAATGGTTTTCCTTTGTCGTCTACACAGAGCACCCTCTTTGTGAAACAATCTACCAAAGCTCAGTGAGCTTCTAACCAATCCATTCCAACGATTAGGTCATACGTCCCGAGAGTAGTGACGTATACCTTCAACCTGGTAGTACACACTCCCAGGTCTACTATGCAATTACCAACACTAGGTCCTACCACTTGTTTTTCCCTCGAGACCATCTCGACTTGTTTAAAGTCATCATGCTCATAGGCTTCCAACCCACTCTTTTCTAATGCAGATGGTGAAATGAAACTATATGTCACACCGTAATCAAATAAAATATTAACATTGATATGATTTAGTGTACCTTATGACTCCACCACCGTCGATTGATGTTCGTCCTGACGATTATTAACTGTTGCGTAAATCTGGTGGCTACTACTTGCTCTTCCCATCAATGCCTTTCCTTCTCTATGCACGAACCCTGATTGTAACTCTGGGCAGTCACACTAGTAATGGGGTCCTCTGCACCCCCAACAGGTAACACGAGATTGAACCTATGCACTATTATGTGGTTGTCTCTTAAATGAGTTCATTCCCCTGGAACCCCTGCCCCTACTAGTTGTTCCCTGAGATGGTCGTGTACCTGTCTGCATCGTTGGTGATGAATGAGATGCTTCAATCATTGCCATTGAAATCTCTGCGGCTACTATCCTTGGTGCAACTCTGTTACCATATGATGGTGGCCTTGAGCCATACTCGCCAATTCCTCTAGCTTACTCTCCTAGTGTGTATGCCGCCTCCTTCCCACTTGTCCTAGTCTAAGTCCTTTAAACTTTTCACTTACAACTAATTATCCTTTGATGCTTGACTCCTGAGATTTCCTTGGCACGGTGTACATATGCGTTGAATCGCGTGTCTTGGTGGTTGTAGGTGCGAGTCTTTAAGGATTGTAGAGTGGCTTTCAGCATGGGAACTTAGCGCTTGTGCGCTGTGGTTATGTATTTCTTCCTGACTTGTGGTCGTATGATGTAGTGAGCCTGAGGCAATGCATTGAAGCTTAGTGTTTGAATTTGACTGGTGGAATGGAGTGGAGGGACTTGGCGCTTGGCTTGATGAGTTGTGTGTACGGTCTCGTGAGCTTGGCGCTTGGATAATCGAATATTATTCTTCAGGATAATACTTTGCTACTATTGATAATTAAATTATTTATATGTGAATTTAATTTTAAAAGTGATATGTGTGGTGCGTTGGTGTTAGTGCACTTCTTAAGGCACTTCACTTGGTGGGTGGTCATGGGTTCAAAACCCATATCACCCCCCTTAAGTAACATTTTTTTTTTTTTATAAATATGCGGTTTTAATTAATTAATTTAAATTTTGAAATCCCTAATTTAAAATAAAACCTAATTTATTTAAACTATAAAATTGTTTATTATATATTTTTTTTGGATATAAGAATTTAATAAAAAAAAAATGAAATAGATAAATATATTAAAAAAAACTTATATTAAAAACTCACCTCGCAGGCCTAGACCTCACATGCGATCCACGTGTTGCTCCTTATTTTTGAAAAAATAATAAAAAAAAAGTTATCATTTAAACCCTAAAAGGCATCATTCCTTTCTCACTTGCTCGGCCGTTTGGTGCTTTTGCAGGGAGAGGTTGAAGGAGGGAGTTTAGGCGCGGCCAAGGATTCGGTTCCTCCCTCGGCCTTGGTCGCTGAGCTATGGCTCTCTCCCTCTCGATGGGTGTGGAGCCATGGGTTCTCTTGGGCGTGGCCCTGCACTGGCTTGTATATGGTTTGATAGTATATTTTATTTTGCCTCTTTAATTTATTTGCAGAGTTTTATACCAAGTTTTTCCCAATCTTTCATGAGTCCAAGGCTATTGTCTTGTTTTTTTTTTTTTTGGTGTTGATGCTTGGGCGTCGGATTGTTTGTTGTGTGTTGGTTTTGCAAGCCGCGTTGTGTAGGTGGATGCGTAGTGCAGTTTGCTATGCCCCTTGTGGTCTCTCTCTCTCTCTTCATCGCTTAGTGTGAGTGTTTGCGCACTGTACCTTTGTGTGTTGCATGGCGCTTGTTTTTTTTTGTTTGTTTGTTTATTTAGAGATTTTTCGTGCAGCGCGCGAACTCCTCTGCTTCGTGTGGGCTTTGGGCTTGGTGGGCAACTTGGTAGTTGGTGCTTTGATCTTTGTTGTAGCTCCCTCTCCCTCCGCCAGCTGGATCCGGCCACTTTGTCATTGGAGAATATGATATTTGTGTATATTAAACAGTCCCAAAAAAATAATTTGTATTTGGAAGTAGATTGTTTGAAGATAAATAATTTTGAAGATTATTCGGCAGGGTCGGCGCTATATAGTCTCTGTTCAGACTTCTTTGCACTATCTCTTCTCTCCAAACCACTTCTCGTCTGCAAATCGTACCTACTCTGTGATAAAATCGGATTCTCCAGTCTGTCTGGTGGATTTCTATTCTGCGTATAGTTTATATGCATGTGTTTGCTGGAAGGAACATGCCATCTATGTATCTGTGTCGTTAGGGCTTCTTCTTTACCCTCCCTTCCATGTTTGTGATAAAGCATCGGGAAAATTATATCGCTATATGACCGGAGCGGATATTTCGGCTTTTAAATTTCATCCTTTCATGTAAATCGCGTTCAATTTGATTTCTTTTTCCTTGATTTTTCAGTAATCAATGCTTGAAAAACCCTCATTTTGTCTTTCGGAGTTGTTGGCAGATGTATTTCATGGATTTGTTTGAAATTTAGAACAGTGTGTGTGAATATATGTAGATACATGTGGAATTCATTGTATAATTGTATGAAAATCGTATGGGGTTTTGAGTCGTTGGGATCCTTTGTGGATGATGTTATTTCTTTTCCTTACCTTGCATGGCGATTTTTCTAGAAAACAAAAACCCTCTGCGTGGTTGTTCTAGACCATGAGTTATCCTTTGGATTCTCTATGTGTTGGAGGTCGTTTGACAGTTGTTGTCGAATGTGTCTCTATGAAATTCCCTTGACAAATTGCTTCGAGTGGCACCTAACTCCACCCAGCACGTTAGCGCCACCTGGCTACCTCCACTGAGGGGGAAGAGAGTCAGAATTCTATTGAAATCTCAACGAATAATCTATTCGAAGTTTGCTAGAGTGAAGTTTAGTCTTAATGTTGATACTTCACTCACTGTTCGTCTCTGTACCATTTGCCTGGATAAAATAACACTGAGTTTAGGGTTAGCGATTGGCGCATTGTGCACCAGGTTGACCAGTGGCTTCCTTAGTGGCTTGGAAGCGAAATCTTCCTTATCAACAGCTCAATGCTCTTCTAGCCATGGCAGAGGATTGAAACCTCAAATCGGTCTTGAAATCCTGAGCGATTTCTCTCACCAGGTGCTCGAAGGGAAGCTTCCTTCGTGGCTTGGCACATGGTCGCAGACTTAGTGCTTGACGTGGGCGATGGGAAATGGCGACATTGTTATTTACTAACTCTCGATATCATATAGATTGGCTTCAAATGCCAATATGATTTTATTTTACCCTTCCTCTCGGCACGATGTATCCATTAATGAATGGGAATATTATCACTAATTTTCGATGAATTGGCAATTTACAGTAATATATTTAGCTCGTTCGAAGGTGTATGAATTTACATTACTCTGTTGATAGGTTCCAAAAGTCTAGGCTGATATGGCTCGTTCTTTGGCCATTTTGAGTGCATAATTTGTTACATTCTTACAAATTTTCTTTTCTTGTTGTGTTGTGTGTTTCATTTTACATGTCAGGGCACGCTTCAATCCTATTCTCCGAGATTATTTGTTGTCATATAACTACAAGTAACAACTGTTATTCTAAATAATTTGCATTGAAAAGGATGCTTCAATCGTTGAGGTTCCAATCAATGTAGATAAGAAAGGTGAATGCCCTCTTAATAAAAAAAAAATTTACTGTAAATACCTATATCTTTTTTTTTATTAGAGATTGTGCCTACAACCTAATAATTTTATAATTTATTTTATTTCTATTTCTACATATATATATATATATATTATTTATTTTTAAAAATATCACTCTGTACAGGTGAGGCTTCTCATAGGTTTGAAGCTTTTACACGCTAGGCTTCTTACAGGTCTGAAGGTGAACAGGCCTCCTTCAAACTTACAACAATTTCTAAGGTTTTCTGGTTTATTTCTGGGTCGATTCAAAGTAGGTGGGATCTGAAAACATCACCTTAAAGAATTTATGTTATAAATGAAATTTGATTAACCTTAGAAGAGGAATTATTGGCAAACGATGCAACACATAGTTCAACTGAAAAGGCGTGTTGGCTTGCAGGCTAGGTGGAGGTGGAGCTTGGAGCTCAGACTTTCATCTAATTAAAGGGTTTCTGGGTTGTTTAAATTTCTGGGTGGGGTTTGTTTAAATTTTTGGGTGGGTAGGCAGGCCCTCGGCTCCAGATTTTGAACCAGGGCTCTGATACCATGTGTAGAGTCCTAACTCTATTAAATCCAATTTTTTTCATAAAATTAAACATATTATTCTTTCTCATACATAAATAATTCATTCACCATCATATGAGCATATAATATTCGACAAAATTTAAAATTTAACTACAGCATGAAAATAACTTAGCAATTTCATAAATAAATTATCTGCTTCTGATGCTGATTTTTGTTGATATGGTTGTCCATCTTGTTGCTTTGTTGCTTCCTGATACACTGATCAACTCTGACCAAACCGACTAACCTCCCAGCCAGGTAGGAGCAGTCTGTCCGGCTCCCTAGCTCCAGGAAACCGAAAGGAATCCTGGCCCCCATGCCCAAATCCCCCAGCAAACCGGTGCCCCCCGGTTTTGATTCTCCAAATACCCCAAAAACCCAAACTCCTCACACCAGAGATCTCCACAGAAAAATCCCCCTCCTCAAAATGCTTCCTGCCTCCCCAAAAAGAATGCCCTTCCTGTAAGACTCTTCCCCATCATATCCTCCTTCACCGACTCTCCTCCCCTCATTAATTTACTTATCTCCCCCTTTAATATCTTATCCCCTTATTAAATGTCTTATCCCCTTCATTAATATCTTATCCCCTTCTTTAATGTCTTATCCCCTCCCGTATACGTAAAGCATTTAATTAAACAAATTAAAATTATTAAGCCCCTTAAATTTATTACCCATGTCATTGAATGTGATATGTAATTAATTAATTAATTAATTAATTAATCAAAAGTTAAAGACAATTAATTAATAAATAAATATTTAATAAATTTTAATTAAAACCATATTAGGACAATTAATTATCTAATTAATTTTACTTAATAATCCCTAAGCATATATTCAACTAGGGTTGTTATATGCAAGACTTGCTAGAATGGTGGTAGATTTATTTATGAGAAGATATGTGATGGCTAGGCTCTTTCACAAGAAGATGATTACAATGCGGCTCTGAAGGCTTTTTTATGAAACATGAATGCCAAAACCCTAGACATCCAAAAACCTAACCCTAGGAGATGAAGCACCGAATGTCATGGGGGGCCCATTGGGGTAAGTTAGTACATTAACTTCCTGGGGTCGTAACGTTTGAATACAATCTTTGTTTTAGGTGTGTGATAGCCCGTTGGAAATTTATTTTAGGGAACTGTGCATTATGCCATAAAAATTTGACTCCGTCTATAGTTTGAATGTGGCAAGCCAAGAAAACATTGTTTAGATCCCCAAAATGGCCCTAGAAGTACAAAAAGATGTACTAACATGGAAACTTCCAAAATAAACTAGTTGGAATAGGTGGGTGGCCACCAATATCCACCTCGATGTTATGTAGGGCTACATGATAGCCCCGTAATTTCATAATCCACAATTACAAATAAATTTCCCCATTACAGAGAAACATGTTGAATTGAAGATTGTCAAGATAAGCTAGTTGGAATTTGGAATAGATGTGTGGCCAACAATATCCACTTGGATCATAGCTAAAAACAACTCATATTCAATATTATTCAACATTTTAGGTTGTTGTTGTGCAATGGATATTGGGTATTCATTCTCGTTCACGAAACTGACCAGCCATTCTCATATTTTGTCCTCTAGAAAATTCATGAGGTCATCAAATTTTGTTCCCCATGAAACCATTAGTATACCTAGCTCGGATTTCATTTGACCTCTTGTTAACAACATGGAATCCTGTAACAAAGGTGGGCCTTTCATTTCCTTGACCATATTCATTACCCCTCAGAAACAATGAAATTCTCCTTTCTTCAAGAGCATCGCAAGTGGTGCTTAATTGTTGGAGGGTATAACTCTTTCCGAGCCAAAAAAAACTTTATTTTATTTAATATAGTTTTAAAGGGGATATATTGTTTATGTCTTGTAAGCTCATTCATAATTTATATCCTTGCAACTAAAATACTTACTGCACTTTTATAAAAATGCTCATCACTTTGCAAATCTTTCTACAAGAATTCCTTAGAGTGAATGGACTCTTCCTATCATGACACCTATTTTTATGGAAATCCCCAAAGATTCCATGATTATGCCGAGTCTTTTATTAATTTTTTTTGGAAACATATTTATTGACACATATCAATATCTTAGCAATCATGGTGACCTTAGAGCTTGATATGGTCACTTGCTCAAGGAATTCACCTAAGACTATCATAGATAAGGGATCATCAAATAGTGGCTTCAGGGTAAGGGAAACTTCAAGTTTTGTTATCCTCTTCTTAAATCTAATGTTTTCTAAGTCTTTCTCTTTTATCCAGCGGGATACTGCCTCATGTTGGAATACTGAGAGTGGGGTGAGTTGGAATACTGAGAGTGGGGTGAATCAGTATTACACGATATTTTTTACAAAAAATTTCATTTAATCAGAATTTTTTATTTACCAGTAGTCAATAATGAACAATTAAATCATAAAATACACAATACACAGAGATTTACCATGGAAACCCAAAATGCAAGAAAACCACAAAACTTTATTTCTAAAATTTTTGTAAGTACCAACTTATAGAAGACACCAATCTGCAATAATATTTCCTAGAACCAACCTGTAATGGACACCAATACCCTTGCTAGGAACTAGCTCAGCCAATGGGCACCAACCCACAAAATTATTTTTTACAAGCACCAACGTGTAGGAGGCACGAATCCCCTTCCTTGCTCCACCCTGCCACCCTCAACAATTGTAACTCATAATTTTCTTCATAATACCTCTCCAGCATGCTTCATCCTTTGTGTCATAAAACCTCATATATTCATCACCCCCATGCTTTTGTTGTGAGCCTCAGAGCCTCACTTATTAACACTTCACACATCACACTCACTTCCACATGCACTCTAGCTCAATCAAGGGATCATTATTTATATATAGCTTTTGTATTGAAGATCTTTTCCACACACAATGTCATTATCATCAAGTTTGATCTGATTCCTTTTGTTTCTTCCTCAAAATTGGGCCCTAACACTTTTCATTTCATGCAATCTATGCACAGAACACACAACACAATTTTGATGCTTAACAACTGTCGAATCTCATCCTCGATTGAATCTTGTCAGTTGATTTACAATTTAGTTCATAGGGGTACCAATAGAATTTACAAAACTTCAATGTATATCATCCATCTAACATGTCCTTTATTGGATCACAACCGTTGACTTATTCTTTCATATCGGGACCACCAGGGTGCCAAAACTCTCAACACCATCTCGACGCATAGTAATTGTTTGATTGTCTCTTGATTATATCATAACCATCAGGTCTAGAATTCATAACATATAAAATACTAGGATATCGGATCCTTTGGACTTCATCACTTAGCCACCATTACATCTAGATAATATTTGATTTCATCCATTGATATGGGATCTCTCTATTGGGACCATCATGATATCAAGCACTCAACACTTCCTCAACCATGGGATCGTTGAGCCATGATTTTCATAGATTATTGGAGTCCTCCTATTCAGAGTTTCAACTCTACTCTGATGACAAGTAGCGTGAGAGATCCAATGATCCTCGCAGTCTAAAATCAATGGCTCCAATTACATTATCCCCTCAACATGCTTGATGGTTATCTTTTGTCCATTTGTCCTTTTATAATCTAGTTAGGTTGGACCCACATATATCTACAATTGTCATATTATCTCATTTGCATGCCGACCAATAGTCCAAATTGCTCCTTGGAGCTCCTTCATTGGGGTATCGATACTTCCTCACACTCAAGAACTCCAATAGAATCATCCTGAAAAAAAATAGGATTTTTCAACACATAGTAGCCTCGATCTAGATTACTCCGAATAGATCACAACCATTAATCAAGATTAATGGAAAAATATGTTGAAAATCAAGGCACGATGGAATATTCTTCGATACCCTCCTTTCAGAATGGTGAAACTTCCCCAACCTTCTGAACTTTGAATAATAAGCTCTGAAGGTATCAAAAAAAAAATATTATTTGATATCCTTTCCTCGGATTATAAACAAAAGGTTGAATTGTTTTACCCCAACCATCTCACTCCGATGGACGGTCCAAATCTCTTCAGCATGGCTTTGATATATAAACGGTTCATATTAATTTGGATTTTCATTCATTGTTGGACTTCCTGTCACCTTTGTATGTGCCCAAATATGCTTATGACATATGTTCTAGTCATTGGGTTACACTCTCCTACTTATGTGGCACTGTCTTGATATTTACGTGGAACTATATGAATTCTGACACGTGTATATGATGTGTTGCTGACATGGCACTGCCATGGTATTGACATGTCCTCCACGTTGACTGCTTGCACGTGTATTGTATGAACATTCATTCTCCTAATATTTTAGCATGTAAATCAAGGCTAGGAATGAAATATTCTTTGATACTCTTATTTCAAAGCACATATTACTCTGTCAATGTTCCTCCTCCAATAGTTATGACTCAAAATTTATTTTTTCAGATTCCTAATTTAGGACGACTTATGGATGTGGATTCGGTTAGATATGGATCTAACATTTCATCTTGGTTGTCCATTATTAACATACAAACAAAGATTATGGCACTAAAATTTAACTCCTTTCTCATGGTTCCATGGCTCTTCCATTTGCATTTGAACTAATATCCTTCACTCTTTCATTATAAACTCATCAAAGTATATTTTCCTTATGCATGTGGGATATTGTATTTTTTCTTTGCTTTGTTATCTTCATATCTGGATCATTGATCTTATTGAATGATCAACGACCAACGACTCGTGCTTTCTCTGCTAACAGAACCTTTTCCACAAGCCAAAGATTCCTTTGATCCTCTGCAACCTCGTTGTTGAGCATCGTAGCATAGATCTCATCGAAATTTAATCAAAACACAAAGATATATAGATGTGAAGGGAACTTCTCGACTTAATCTGTGAAATTTTGTTTATAGGTTTCGATCCTTGGACCTGTCATCACAGTATGTCTTCATTCATATTCATAGGGATTCATTATCAATGACCTCCATGACTACCTTTGACATCAATGACAACATAATTTCCAATAATCTCCCCCTTTTTCATTGATGGCAACAAATTCATAAATATTGCATTCTTATAGTATAAATACTACATTCTACTAGTCTACGCAAGTCTACCCTGTCTCTTTTCTCTTCCCCTTTGACGTCAATGGAAAATATATTTTTCTCCCTTTTACCGTGTTCTTCATTTTATGTTATGTGGCCAAAAATTTCATTTTCTTCTAGATCTCCCCTTGACGTGGTACTCTTAATTTTTCTCTGCATTGTGCAACCATATGCACTCTCACCCTTAGATTTTGGTTCTGCTGAGAAATTGGAATGATTCCCATATTCTTTCTGAGATACTCAAACGTATCTCTAGGTATGGGTTTTGTAAATATGTATGTTATGTGTTCCTTGGTAGGAACATATTCCAACTTGACAATTTTATCATTTACCTATCCTCTCAAAAAGTGATATTTGATTGGGATATGTTTTGTCTTTGAGTGCATCATTGAATTCCTTTAAATTCTTATAATGTTGGTGTTGTCACATAGTATTGAAATTGCCTTTTTGTATTCTATTTGAATGTCTTGCAGTGTTTGTTTCATTTATAGAATTTGTGTATAACAGGAATATGTTGCAATGTACTATGATTTTGTTGTGGGAAATGAGATTAAAGATTGTTTCTTGCTTATCCAAGATACTAACCAATTTCAGAGTAAGAATTCTCCTCCACTTGTTCTCTTCCTGTCATCAACGTTGTGGTCCCAATCTGCATCAGTATATTCTATTAGAGTAAAGACTTCTCCTTTTGGATACCATAGTCCAAATATCAAAGTACCCTTTAAATATATAAATGTGTGTTTGACAGTCTATACATGTGTTTCCTTGGGAGAAACTTGAAATATTCCAACTAGCCCTACTTCCTTCATTATAGTTGGCCTTGACATTATCACATAAAGTAGGATTCCTATCATTGACCTGTACAAAACTTGACCAATTTCTTTAGATTTTTCCTCCTTGTTGAGCTTACATCCAATGACCATGGGTGTGTTGATAGGTTTACAATATTCCATATCAAACTTCTTCAACATCTCTTTTATGTATTTGGTTTGAGCAATGCATATTCTTTTGTTGGTTTGAGTGATTTGCAGTCCCAAAAAGAATGGCAATTCTCCAAGCATGGACATCTCAAATTCCTTTTGCATTTCTTCTGCAAACTTATGGATCATTTAAGCATGATTACTTCCAAAGATAATATCATCTACATACACTTCAATGATCAACATTTATGAAGTATCTATTTTGATGTAGAGATTGTTGTTTGTTGTTCCCTTTCTGAATCCTTGATGCTACAAGTACTTGTCAAGTATTTAGTACCATTCTCTAGGAGCTTGCCTTAATCCATACAATGCTTTATTTAATATGCAAACATAGTCTTCATTTTATGACAATAGGAACCCTTCAGATTGTTCTATGTACACTTATTCCTCTAGATCACACTTTAGGAATACCGACTTGACATCCATTTGATACACTTTGATATTCTTAAAGCTTGTAAATGCCAAAAAATCCTAATGGATTCTAACCTTGAAATAGGTGCAAATGTTTCATCGAAATAAATGCTTTCTACTTGAGTATACCCTTGAAATACCATTCTTTCTTTATGTCTTACTACTTTTCCATCTTCATTCAACTTGTTCTTCAATACCCATTTAACTCTGATCACATTTTTATCTTTAGGTCTTGAGACAAGCTCTCGAGTCTTATTTTCTCAATTTGATTTAAATCTTCTTCCATAGAATTCACCCAATGATGATCATTCTGATGTTCTTTAAAACACTTAGGTTCTACTTAGGATAGTAGGGAGAGATTTATCTTTTCAGAGTTGTTTGCCAATTTCCTCCTTGTTGGAGTTCTAGCATTTTTGTCACAAAGAGTCAAGTTTTTTGGGTGATTCTTCTGTACAAACCTTGATGGTGTTTTTGTATATTGGTGTTCTTATTCTTCTCTCCTTTCTTCTTCATTTTATTTTTGGTCTTCCTCCTTTTCTTCTTCATTTTCTTGTTCTTGTTCATTTTCTTGTTCTTGTTCTTCATGTTCATGTTCTTCTTATTTAGTGTACTTGATTTCTTCATCTATTTTGACGTTAATAATTTCAACAATCTTCTGCATCCTTTTATTGTAACACATATAGGATTTTATTCTTGATGAGTATCCAAGAAAAATTCCTTCATTTAATCTAGAGTAGAATTTTCCTAAGTCATCATCATCTCGTTTGATGTAACACTTGCTCCCGAAAATTCTGAAGTGTTTGACATATGATGGTCTCCCTTTCCATAGTTCATAGGGTGTCTTGTCACTACTAGTTCTGATCTTTCCTCTATTTAGGACATAGACATCTGTATAAAATGCTTCTCTCCAAAAATTGTCTAATAGTTCTGCTTTGTTTATCATCATTCTAGTGATTTCTTGTACATGTTTGTTTTTTCCTTTCAACCACCCCATTTTGTTGAGGAGTTCTTTCTGCTGCATACTATGTTTCAATTCCATGTGCTTCACAGAAATCCACAAACTCATTGGATTTGAATTCACCTCCATTCTATGACCTTCAACATTTGATTTTCACCACTGTCTCATTCTCAACTAGAGCTTTGAATGTCCTAAATTTGTCAAATGCTTCATATTTATTTTTGATAAAAGTAAACAAAGTCATTCTTGTATAATCATCAATGATTAACATGAAGTACCTTTCTCCCTGCAATATTTGAATCCTTGTTGGTCCACAAATATTTGTATGTACAACTTCCAATGGATTAGAAGTTTCATATTCCTTTGTTTTGAAGTTCACCCTTGACTGTTTTCCATGCTGACACTGCTTAAAAATATTCTTAAGGGTTTTATGATTTTTTGAACGTCTCTTACTTCTTGCTTGGTACTGATTTTTACCAGAATGTCAAAGTTCATATGGCCCATTCTTTTTTTCCACAACCAACATGCATCTATCTATCCTATAAAGCGCTTTTTCACATTGGTTTCATTAAGCACATATACATTGTTTGGGATTCTGATTCCTTTTGCTATCAACTTTCTTGAGTCTTCTTTTATGATCAGACATTCTCAGGAGTTAAATATGATATTTTTCCCCTGATCATAAGTTTGGATTACACTGAGAATGTTATGTTTTAGATATTCAACACACAAAAACTTTTCTATTTTATCTTTTATGTTATCAATATTGAGGGTGTCTTTTCCAACTATCTTTGATATTCCATTGTCTACAAAGTTAACATTCCCCTCAGTTTTCTTCAAGATGATGAAATTTTTTCTATATTATGTCATATGACTAGAGAATCCACTGTCGATAACCAACTAATTTTGAGCACGAGGAGCTGCTTGAACTAACAAGGAATTTTCTTGCGTTTGTTCCCAATTATTTTCATTATAGGTGAAACTTGCTTGAGATTACTTCTGTAGTACTTTGTTATATGTCCAAAATTATTGCAGTTATAACATATGAGGTTGTAATTCATCAAGGGAGAAAATGAATTGTAATTTCTCCTTGAGAATCCCTAAGCATCCTGGTAGTTATTCCTCATGTAATCTCTTCTTATATTTATCCTACAGTTTATTACTTTATGACCAAATCCATACATGAATAACAATATCCATGGAAATATTTTTGATACCTGGTTTTTTGATTCCATCTTGATGGTATAGTTTTCCAGACTCAGTCTTTGTGAGTAAAATTTGTCGCTTGTGGATCGTATTGTTCTTCCCTTTTGTGTTTTTCAACTTTGATTGGATTTTTGAAATTGTTAGCATAGTTCTTGGATTTTCTTCTCATAGTTTTTTTGAAGAAGCTGATGCTTCTTCATTGAAAAATTCCTTCATGTCACTGTAGCGAAGACCCGTTATTTCAGATGGTTCTCTTTGATGATTTATTATTTCATCTAAGGTTGTAGAGATTCTTACTAAGTTCTCCAACTTCTTTCTTAGGTTGACTATTTCAGATTCAAGATTGTTGTAGATATCTTCTTTTTCTTTTAGTTGATCCTTTAAAAATTCTTCAATCTTCTTTGCTTCTTCTACTTTAACCTTTAAGGTAATTATTTTCTTCCTTGTTTCCTTATCGTCATAATCATTCTCTTTATATTTTTGTAGTTCCCACTTTTGCTTTCTATTCTTATACTTAAGTCTGCAATTTTCTTCTAGGGAACTAATGACTTCTTCTTCAAGATTTACTTATGCATCTTTAATAGAGTTGTTTTCTTCTATTGAGTTTCTCTCTTCATATATTTATGTTTCCAGACCCATAAAGAGAATCTCATCTCCTTCATTGTCACTATCATCTGATGAGTTGTAGTCTTCATTGGTATATAAATTCTTCCTTTGTCTGTAAGGATTTTTCTTCTTTTGAATCTTCCTTTTGTTGGTTTTCTTGAAATTTAATTCTTCTTTCACATCGGTATTTGAAGAAGGAAATTTATGAGAAAAGTGTCATATTTTTCCATAATTAAAACATTTGAAAGGGAGCTTACCTTTGTATCTATTTTTTCGCTTCCTGACAAAGTTTTCTTCTTGCTTATCCAGTTCGTTGTCTGAGAAATCACTTATCTTGCACTATGAATTCTTTGATGTTTTAAAGGCTTCTTCCTTCCTTGAATTTCTTGGTGGGTTATCACATTCTATTCTTATTTCATATGAATTTAGGTTTCAATGTAGATTATCCATTGTCAGGTTCCACCTTCAAATGATGAGGTTATTCCTAAAGGAACCTTCTCTGATACCAATGGTTGGAATACTAAGAGGGGGGTGAATTAGTATTACAAGATAATTTTGACAACAATTTTCCTTTTAATAATAATTTGTTATTTACTAGTAGTCAATAATGAACAGTTAAATCACACAATACACAATACACAAAGATTTACTGTGGAAACCCAATATGGGAGCAAACCACAAAGATTTATTTATAAAAATTTTGTAAGTATCAACTTACAACAGACACCAATTTGCAATAATATTTGCAAAAAACAACCTTCATGAGACACCAATTCCCTTGCTGAGAACCAACTCAACCGATGTGAACCAACCTAAAGAATTATTATTCACATGTGCAAACTTGTAGGAGACACCAATCCCTTTTCTTGCTCCACCCTGCCACCTTGAAACATTATAACTCACAATTTTATTCTAGATACCTCTTGAGCATGTTTCATCATTTTTGTCATCAAAAATCAGATATTCATCGCCTCTATGCTTCTATTGTGAACCTGAGAGCCTCACTTCTTCAAACTTCACACATCGCACTCACTTCCACATGAACTCTAGCTCAATCAACAGATCATTATTTATATATAGCTCATGTACTCAACCATTTTTCCACATATGAAGTCATTCTCATCATGTTGGATCTGAGTCTCCTTGTCTCTTCTTCAACATCGAGCCCAAACACTTTTCATTTCATGTGATCTACTCATAGACCACATAAAACAATTTTCACGCTCAACAACCATCAGATCTCATCTTGTATTCAATATTTTCCATTGATTTCCAATCACATTCATCGCGGTACCAATACACTTTACAACACTTCAATTTACAACAATCATCTTATCTATCCTTCATTTGATCACAACCGTCAATTTATTCTTTCATATCGGGACCAACGGGGTGTCGAAACTCTAAACACCATCTCGACACATGCCATTTGTTCGATGGTCTCTTGATGAGATAGTAACTGTCAGTTATAACATTCATAAGATCAAAACTACCATGATATCATACCCTTTGGACTTCATAACTCAACCACCATTAGATCTAGATCAAATTTGATCTCATCTGTTGATCTAGGATACATCTATCGGCACCATCGGGATATCGAGCACTCAACACTTCCTCAATCGTTAGATCGTTCATCAATGGTTGTCATTGATTCTCAGAGTCCTCCTCATCTAATTTTAAACTCTACTCCGATGACACGTGCCACGAGGGATCCAACAACCCTCACAGTCTGAAATCAATGGCTCCCATTATTTCATCCCTTCAACATGCTCAATGGTTATCCTTTGTCCCTTTGTCCTTTCATACTCTAATTAGGTGGGGTCCACATAGATCTACTTTTATCATATTATATTGTTCACATACCGACCAATGGTCCATATTTCTCCTCAGATCTCCTTCATCGGAGTCCCAATGCATCCTAACACTTAAGAAATCTGATGGATTCATTCCAACAACCAATAGGATCTTGCCACACATTGTGTCCTCAATCTAGATTACTATGGATTTATCATAGTCGTTGATCGAATTGAACGAATAGATATATTGTAAATCAAGGAGCGATAGAATATTCTTCGATGCCCTCCTTTCGGAGTAGTGAAAATTCCCCAACCTTCTAAACATCAGATGATAAGCTTAGAGGGTATGAGAAAAAGGAATATTTTTTGATACTCTTGCTTTAGACTGTAAAAAAAATATTGAATTATTTTACTCTGACCATATCACTCCCATGGATGGTCCATATATCTTCATTATGGCTCCAATAGATCAACGGTTCATATTAATTCAGAGTTTCCTTCATGGTCGGACTTCCTGTCACATGTGTAGATGTACAGATATACTTATGACATGTGGTCCAGTCACTGGGTTACTCTTGCCTAGTTACGTGGAACTGTATGAAGTTTGACACATGTATCTGATGTGGTCGTGACATCGCACTGACATGTACTCCACGTGGACTCTTTGCATGTGTATTGGATGACAAATTTTTCTCCTAATCTTTTAGCACACAAATCAAGGCTAGGAATAGAATATTCTTCGATACTCTTACTTCGAATCACATATTACTTTATCAACATTCCTCCTCCGATATTTATGACTCTAAAAGTATTTCAACATTGTTTTGGATTCTGAATTTAGGACAACTTTTGGTTGTGGATCTGGTTAGACCTAGATCTAATATTTACTTTTGGTCGTCCATTATTAACTTACAAACGAAGATTATGGCACTAAAATTTAAATCCTTTCGCATGGTTCCATGGATCTTCAATTTGCATCCAATCTAAGATCCTTCATTCTTTCATTATAAACTCATCAAAGTTTATTTTCCTTAAGAATTTTGGATATTGTGTTTTGTATTTACTTCGTTATCTTCACGTATGGATCATCGATCTTGTTGAATGATCAATGATTAAAGGATTGTTCTTTCTCTTCTCACAGAACCTTTGCCAAAATTTAATTAGTGCAAAACAAAGACTCCTTTGATCCTATTTAACCTGTTCATTGAGAACCCTAGAAGACACCTCATCTATATTTAATCAACACACAAAGAAATATACATGCATAGGGAACTTCATGACTTTCTTTATCTGATTTGATTTTGTTTACATGTTTCTATCCTTGGACCTATCATCATTGTCTATCTTCCTTCATATTCATAGGAAATCATTATCAATAACCTCCATGAATACATTTCACATCAATGAAAACACAATTTCCAACACCTCACTCGTGACCCAATGAAACTTAAAAACCCCTTAGGACCTGAGACCATTAACTTTAATTTCAAAGCTCCACTTTCCTCTCACTCTTTCATCCTTCAGGTTTCCCTTTGAATGTGTAATTTCTTTGACTCTTTATCATATTTTACATGACCAAGAGTCACATACTCTTCCTCAAAAATTGTTGGCCCCTCCCGGGCCAACTTCTCTGCTATAAATTTACTTTCTACTATTTGTAATGCAGCTCACGTAGGCACATCAATGAATTCATATACTTCCATGTCTTCCACGTTCATTTTTGAACCCCCAAGGTCTTAAGAATTTCCCCCATACATATGCCTATTTATATTGGGAACAATATTAACAAAATGCATTATCTCCAAATGAAATTAAGGGGGATACCCATCATCTCCATCACCCACACATCCCTGATTATTTTCTCTTCCGATGACATTAATTTCCTGATTCTTCTATCCTAAAGAGGAACTATTATGGGAGTGATGAATTGTGTCACCTTCGAAAATGGCTATAGATATACCCCTTTGTCTATTCCATGTATGCATGTTTTAATTTGGGAGAGATACCTCAATTTCACTGACATTTTAACTTCCCCTTGTATCTGAATCATTGCAGGTAGTTTGCTTCTTTTTTGGGGGAGTGGTTTTTCTTGGGGCGGACATCATCTTGGATTTGACATGAGCATCCTCATTTTCATTAATGCTTTCTATAATTTCTTCCAAACTATTAAAAAATGAGAGATAACCAATTGAGACCATATGAGTGGTGAAAATTCCATTAGGAAAAAAAACACTACAGGATTCAACTTATTTCATGTTAAAAGACTCAAATAACCTTGCCATCTTAATCGAGATTTTTTAACTCTTGAGTATAATATTGGAAATCTTGAAAGGCATGGGAATAAATTTCTTCTTTATCTTCTTATCGAAGAAGAAATGCCATGTCTTATACTATCTACATAACTCAAAAACAAAGAATCTGTCACAAACAAACCCGAGGAAAAGAATGGGGCTTCCCTTCAAAACCAAAGAGTCTTATGTATGCAAATTGTTCATCCAAGACACATACTCCCATCGCCATGATAAAATAGATGGCCTCCTTTGTCACCCTATATAGTTTAGCTCCAATGAGTATACTTCTACATTCCTTGACAAAGGAATCTTAGTGTTTGCACTCTTTTCGTCGATGTGTGAGCAAAAAGTGAGTGCTTACATGCCTAGTTGGGCTCTGCTAGTCATGACAGCTGTGATGTAAAAGGTTAGAAAGAAAACTACTAATCTATTAACAAGAATTAAACAAAAACTAAATAAAAACATGAGCATGGAAATAAAAATAAAAACAAATAACAATGGACCAATATCACCAATGTATTAGCTGGTCTGATAGATGAAATCCAAAGATACACAATGGAGAAAGAGGACTTGGGTCCCTTCCCTCTCCAATGGAAGGCTCTTTGAGGCCCTCAACTGATTTGCTCTCCTTACAAGAAAAGATGAAATGTGGATGAAAGAACTCCAAGCTTATTCACACAAGACAGGGGTGAATAGCTTATGAAATGCATCTTACAATGTGTATTACCAAAGAAGAGGTCTCTAGCAATCTCAGCAGCATAACAATATGAAGAATTCCTTGAAGAAATGATGGTCATTCATGGCTTTTTATAGCCAATCTTTGAGCTATTATGCAACCCCTTTTGAATGTGAAAAGAGGCCCTTTAGGGCACATTTAGGTCTTTGACCAGCCTCCCCACGCAGATTGAGCTC
>ML778926.1:501856-516689 GCA_009831015.1 Picea engelmannii | reverse complement strand
AATGGCCTAAAGCCGACATAATTAAAATAACATTACTAATCTAAATTACAACTAATGGCCTAAAGCCGACATAAATAAAATAACATTACTAATCTAATATGCCCCAATTAAGGGGTAATGAGCCAACATTAGGGCTTAACAGTGTTGTAACAGTGCTCTCCACCTTACCCACACTTTTTTTTGTCTGATTACATATTTCCTCAAGTATCCCTCTATCCACTTGTTGACTATCTCAGTTTTCCCATTAGTTTTGGGGTGGTAAATGGTGATGGGTGTCAACTTTGTACCAACCAATATGAATAAATCCTACCAAAATGTGTTGATGAACTAACTAACTCTGTTACTGCTATACTCTATGGAAACCCATGAAGTATGAATATCTCTCTGAAAAAAGTGTGCAAATTTGGTCAATCTGTCGACCACTAAAAATATGCAGTCCTTACCCTCAGACTTAGGTAGGCCTATAATGAGTTACATGGATATAATTTCCTATTTTTTCTCTGGAATAGGGAGTGGTTTAAGAAACCCTGCTAGGATTGTCTGCACTGACTTGTTCTACTAGAAAGTGACACACTCGTTGATATGTCTCATCACATCCTTCTTGAGACCCTTCCAAGAGAATCTCTCCCTGACCTTCCTTTATGTCTTGAAGAAACCTCGATGGCCTACTAAAGGTGACTTTTGTACTGCCACAAAGAGATTTTTTTGAGACTAGATGTGGGCACAAGGTAGACTCAATCTTTATAGAATATGACCTCATCTATGAATTTGTACCTGTCATCCTATACATGTCCGTCAAATAACTCACATGTGAACTTATTCTTGGAATAATATACTAACAAGTTTGATTTTCAATATGCTAAGATATCCATCTCGATAGTGTGCTCAAATCCTCTGTCTGGGGGTCTTCCTAGTGGCATCAAACGAAAAACCTTTTCATGTTGACTCAACAAATCCTCGATCTCTTCGTGAGAATTTTGAAGACTATCTGAATCCCTCTGCATGTTGATCACACACTCTGTTGCATATGATACTCCCCCATGTCTGGATATCCTCTCCATCCTCTTTGATGACACTCTTCTAGGTACCCCTCTTGACATAACCCTCAATAAAATCTTCTTCCCCTCAGTGTAATTGAATCCCATCTCAAGTGCTTGGTAATTAGTAGAAATATTTCCCAAAGTGATGAACCATCAGACTCCCAATACCACATATATGTCAGAAAGGTAAACCACATCAAATGTATCCTTCATTATGTAGTTTCCCAGATGTACGTCTAAGTTTGGAACTTGATCCAAACACTCTACCGTGTGACCATCAACTACTACAACATCAAAACCCTCAAAATCCTTGGTTTATAGTTCTCTCCTAGATACCAGTGTAGCATCAATGAAATTGTGGGTTTCCCCACCATCTATAAAAGAAATGGCGCGTTGTCCCTAAATAGTCCCTTTGATCCTGATTGTGTCATACCTAGGGACTCCACAAAGGGTCACTATGAATCCTCCTTTCACTAATGATCGTCTCTTAACCCTCTTGTGAGGTTGTGTCTCTACCGGTGTTTGTGCCCCTACCGGTGTTGATGGTCTTCTTAGAGGATGCTCCTCCTCATTAATGGCTCCTCTGAGCTAGTGGACTCATTTTCATGTGCCTCACTACCTTGTTACACCTCATCATTGTTTGTTGCAACCTCAATGTAGTGGGTTTGTCCCTTTCCCATGCACCTATTGCCAGGGACCCATGGCTCTCTCCAGTTGAAGCATAGCTTCTTCCACATAAGCTCACGCCTCATATCATCATCCAAATTCTCCTTACCCTTCAACTCTCTCTGAAATGGTTTCCTATCCTGGTCCTTCTATGGCACAAAGGGTTTGGAAAAAGTTTTGGTTTTCAGCACTGAGTATGCTATATCTCTAGTGCATAGGATGACATCCTATAGAGTGTGAGGTTTGTATTCCTTCACCCATCCTCTCAAGGGTTCTGTGAGACCCTTTGTGAAAAAAATGATTATCCTAGGCTCTAAAATTTCTGTCACTTTCATGACTATTCTCTAAAACTCTGTGATAAATGCATCAAGTGTTCCAGTTTGTATCAACTGGGATAAGTCCATGAAGTGGATCTCTCGATCCCTCATATCAAACATGTCCATAAGTATCTTTGTGAACTCCCTGTATGAGGTGATGTGAATGTGACCCAACATCACCAGTGAATTATGCCACCACTCGTGGTCATCTCCCTCCAAATTCAAAGTAGAGAAACTGATGGCTTCAGTTTCTGTCATATGGTTAAGCTTGTAGTATGTGTCAAGTTTATGTACCCAAGCTATGGTCGTACATCTTGATGATCCATCGAAAGAGGTTATAGTGAGTTTCCCTACTTTTCGAATGAACTCCATGTTAGATCCCTACTTCTTCTCTTGTCCTCCCCTCTGAGTATCTCTAGGACATTTCTTGAGTCTAATTCCACAATAATCTACCAAATTCATGTCATTATGGAACTCTAGCCCTAGGGTTGCATACTCTCTTCTGTAATCAACAATATCCTCTGCTTGTGTGGACAGTTTGTGTGTTATTGGATGATGTGTTGTTGGTAGAAGTGCCCTATGAAAGCTAGGGAATAGTGTCTTAGAATCTACTCAATTATGTGTAGGTGCAAGTAGGTGAATGAGGTCTACTACCTTCCCCTAAGTTCCCATGTGCTACATGGAGGACATTTTCTCCTGGACTGTTCCCTATAGCCAATCTATCTTCCATTTGGCTGAAGACTAAGTCATGGATTGTTGAATGATCACCAAATTGTTAAGAACCTCCATGAAGGTCGCTTCTAGGTCCTTGGGTTCTTTTCCACTATTTTTTGGCCCTTGATATCTGTCTCCCATCCTCCTCCTTGTGTCAATATCTACCTCATGCTTTTCCCTTCTGTATACTTCTTGATGTGCCTCTTCTTCTTCCTATGAAATGTGAGGAAAGGGGGGATAATATGATCTTGATCCTCTCCTCTCTCTGTGCCTACTATAAGTGAAAATTTTGGCACCTATATTCTCATGGCCCCTTGGGTTCTTTGTTCTTATGAAATTTTAGTTATAGAATGGTAGGACTAAAGCTATGATACCACTTGTAATATCCCAAATCCATGGATTTGGATATTAAGTCTCTAATGACTCTATCTGTCGCAGATCTGATACTCGTTGGGTAGTTGCATGGGTTACTTAGGTTTTTTACTGTGTTTGATAACTTTAATTTAATATGAATCTTGGTTTTGCATGTGGTTTCAGGGGGGACAACTTGTTTAAGATATATTGAATAGTCAAGGAGTTACAATAATGACATGCATGTACAAAAATTCACACACAGACTACATGCATGTAAAAATAATCAAACCAATCTTCAACTAGACCTTCAAATGACTAGATATATACTAGAATAATAGTAAAAGCATGGAACAATAACTAGAACTAAGATGCATCACTAGATCATTGGCATGCAATCTCGATCTGTGACATGCATGGGTTTACTGCTGCATGCAATTCTAGATATGTTGTCAGAAGATGAATCGGATGCATGCATGATAAAGACTCCTCCAAATATGATGAGATATGTCCCAATGAAATCGCCTTCTTCCATAGAAGACTCACCCTCGATGGATCTGTTGCTGCTAGGCTCCTAGATCTCTCTATCACTGCTGGAAGTAATTTTTCCAACTAATGGGAATGCCCTCATGTTGGCTAACACTTAAATAGTTTTCCAAGTAGATTCCATCGTGAGAATATGATGGAACCTGTCTCGAATGGAGAACCCTGCCTACCTCACCAATGGGTCGAAAATATTCTGGCTCGCTATCCCTCTAGATGAGTAGATATCAGAATATGTGATCTCTCCTCTTTCTATCAAACATGTTGCAACTCCACTAACTAGACATGACACCCTAATGGATAGAAGGCTCAGAAAAATGTGATATATGGCTCAAGTGAATAATCTTCCCCTGATCTCAAATGCGTTATGAGGGTTTATATTCATTCGGCCTTCTCGAGAAGATCAACCCACTATACCTTTGATGTCTCCTCTAGAAATCACATTGTAATCTAACTACTAGAGTTGGATCTCTCATCTCCATTCTCAATCTGAATTTTCACTTAATCACTTTTCCTAATTCTTCTGATTTAATTTTCACTTAAGCTCTTAATTACCTTTTTCCACTTAGTCACTTAATGCCACTTTCAAATTATAACGTTTTCCTAATGAAAATGCATCAAATGAACATTTTCCCCTATTTCTTCTTGGCTATATTCTAAAGGGGATATTTAGACTACTAAGCTCTCCTCTCTGGAGTCCTCACTTAGAAAGGGAAATTACATAATCTAATATTTGAATCAAATATTTGAGCACACCATACTATAAGTTCTCTAAAATCAGACACTTTATGTACATAACCATTGTTAGCTATCCCCAAAGTATAGAATTTGTTTTTAAGTTTATCTTCGAGGAAAATATCAGAATAACAATTATATATAATATACCATTAGAATTCCTTGCTTTCTTGGACCAATGGATTCATTGTATCTCCACTAAAAGGTTATCTCCTTTTCTTGTTTTCTATCTTTTCCACTTTCAATGTTCTTAGGTAAGTGTGAGGATTACGTGTATAAATCAACTTTTCCATTTGACAGGTTCTCTCATAATCATAAATTAGGGGTCAATCTACTGTTCAAATTTGGTTGGTGCATGTTGCTCATTAAATGGTATCTGTGATTTGTGTATATAATGCCTAAGGATAAATGTATGTAAATTAATCCTCATCAATTAACAACAACCATTCTTTCCATATGAGTGGTGTGCGATGGATATGCTATGATTACATTGAAACCACTAATTACATCCTACGTGGAATGCTGACATGGGATTACATGGAATGTGAGTGCGGGAAGTAAGAGTATTGTGTAGAATGCAAGATGCATGAGGAACGTCGGGTGCCATATTCCCACATGATCCTCAAGGAAATAAGAAATTATTCTAATTATAGAATGTAGGTTATGGGGATTCAGGTTGCGGGATTGCAAGGTAACTAGTACATAATGCGGGTGTGAGAATATAGGTTGTGGGAAGGATGGGACCACAACACGCTTTTTGATAGGTTTCCCCATGTCCTTATGAACTTAACATATGTGAGATGCGAGTTACTGGTGTTTGATACCTTTGACAAGGGAATTACCCCATGCATCTACATGATTAAAGTGTTATATACAGGAGGGATACATAGGAAATTTATACATAGGTAAAAGAAGGGAAAACATATCAACATAAGTATAACATATTTTATAGAAACAAATATGCTCTCAATTTTCTAGGAAAGGTAGTAGGGGGATTGGTTTATTTTTTTAAGAGAAAGGGCCAAAATCCAATCAAAGGTGAAGGAAATCATACATGTCCATGGCTAAAAGAAAGCATCTTTAGAAATCCTAAATTTATCCTTGATAGGGGCTCTTAGAAAAACCTCCCCTTTTGAGGGTACCAAATGAATTTTTTGACCCTTAGCTATATAGGGTTGGCTAATCCCTCAAATAAGTTATCCCCAAAGAGATTACTTGACAATATCAAACCTTCTATTATCCTACTGCAAGAGATTATGTCAGATGGGGACAAAATCACTTAGGATTTATCTAAATTGTTTAGTAATTAGGCTATTAGTTTTGTAGATGTCGTTGGGAAATCAAGAGGGAACATAATTGGATGTGAAAAATGCTCATTTACCCTTACTAATTCTTGGTCCTTTCCTACAAGATTAGAGAACTCCCTTTTCTCATATTTTGGGAAAAATATCACACTAATGAATGTTTATGGTCCTTACAAGGACAAGGTTGAATGTTTGGACAATTTTTTCATAATGGACTATATTCAAAATAGATTAGTAGTGATAGGGGGATACTTGAATTTCCCTTTAGGAGCTTCATACGTTTGGGGCCTAGCTGCACAATTGAACTACCTCTCAGGGTAGTTTCTCAAAAAGTTGGAAGAAGTTAGTCTTTTGGATATTGAACTAGCTAAATTCTCCCCTACCCATAGAAACAAGAGAGCGGAGAAGCCAAAGTTTCCAACATGATTGAACAATTCTTAATATATGAAGCATTTCTTAATGATATCATTCAAATTAAACAATCGATTCATTTGAATATATGAATCATTTCTTAACGAAGTCATTTGAATTTCTTAACCCATTTAGCATACCCCCTAAAAGGGAGAATGGGAATGTCGAAGTAATTTGACGAAATTTTTTTATTTATATTGTTAATTGGAATCATGAAGATATTGCAATTAAAATGATCTTACATTTGAGTAAGTCCCATCAAACAATCTCCTTTGTTTTGGGTGAAAACCTTGTATTTATTTCTGATATTTCTTTCTTGAGGAGAAGCAAGCAAAGATGGCTTGTTGGAAGGTGTTGATGAATACAGCGAATAATGCACCTTTAATATTCTCAGACAAGGACACCACAATTTCTTTTTTGAACCAGTGCATGAGTTGATGGTTTTTTGGACCAATTCATGAGTGTACCACGAGTAAACAAGGGGCACTCTCTTGGTCCCTTTTCACACTATAGAGATTTATGATATAGTCGACCTCAACAAGCCAGGCTAGGCTAGGCCAAGCAATGAGAGGTTAGAAAAGTAGAGGATTTGGCTCCCAACAAGGGCACTAGAGATCCCCCATGTTAGCAAGTTTCTCACTTGAGATCATTGTGAAGAACCGATGTAAGACAATGAAAGATGGGAAGCCATAGTGATGGATCAAGAGCACATAATGAAAGGATGGGACCTATTAATGCCAAATATCCACTTCTTTAGCGCAAGCATTACATGAAAATTTTTGATAAGCTAAGTTTTAACTTTTTGTTCTGTGACTTTAGTTGGCATTCTGATTTTGTACATTAATAAAATTATGAAACATCTTAGTTAAAATAAAAGCATACTTCACGTAAGATACTTCAACAAAATATTTTTATGTAACATGCAATCCAAGGAAGGAAAAAAATAAACGCATGCTTCTTGTAACATACTTCCATAAAATATTTTACACGGTACGCGATCAAACGAAGAAAATCGTTGCATGGTGGTAGAAATTTAAGATTGAAATTTGAATATAGTTATAATTCTTCATATGCTATGGATGGATAATTTTGAAAATATGAGAAGGAATATACATGTTTTGGTCCTCAAACAAGCCACCCTGCATAAGTATTTTAAGAAAACATACTAGTCTATAGTTGCACATTTCATATATATTAAGATCAATAGTTAAGTGAAACGCACAAGCAAAGAGCATTATTACGCCGAAAGGCGTACACCTATTGAAAATGGGCACATTTAATAATCTTTTAATCTTAAATCTTAATCTTATGGCCAACAATTGAAGATGTTGATATATTCTTAGTCGTCCTCCCAAATCAATGAATGAGATTTAGTGTTTATAACTTCCTTGCATTTATGAACGTATGCGTTAACATGTTTACTTTTTCACATTTACCTAATCATATTAAAAAATCATTGTAAGGCCATATGATTTCCAAGTTAAAATGATTAACAAGGATTAATATCTATGCAAGATTTTATTGCCACGTTTGGATAATTAGCAGGCACTACCTCAAATGGATTGCCTTTATAACTGTTGGGGATGTGAACGGTGAGATCTGAACCATTTTTTTAATTAAATCTCATAGATTATTTGTGCCAAGTACCAGAATATTATGGAAGGAACCATTTATGTGAAAAACTTGGCTCCGCATCTACTCTTCGAAGGGAGTTCAAGAGGTTTGGAAAAATTCGATCAAACAAAATTCTAGCCTTCTTCATTCGATCAGGTGTTCATGCAAGTAAAATTTGTTGTGGGGGATAATAGATTAATTTTATTGCTCGCATGCTGGTAATATTTGAAACGGAAACAAGGAGCAAGAAAATACTTATGCACGTATTGAATTTGACTGGTTAGATCCTATCGTCGTAACAGGTTAGTGGTTTTAATTGTTCATTAATTGCTAACTATCCTGTGATATAGAAGGCGGGTAGATCTATAGTGCTTCTTCAAATGAAAGATTACGCCATTCACCTGAACAAGCGTATACAACAACTGGAGCAACGAAATCGAGAGGCAATGACAGATGAGTGATATATTCTCTGCTTTACGGGCTTAGTGCCAGTGAAACCCAAGATAATCCTTTCTGTTAACTATTTTCATTTTTTTGTCCTTCAGATCAACAGGTTAGTGGTTCTAATTGTTCATTCACTGCTAACTATCGTTTAATATACAAGGCAGGCAGAGCTACAGTGCTTCTTCAAACTAAAGATTGTGTCATTCACCTGGAGCAACGAAATATTAATTCTCTGTGAATAACCAGTCACAGAGAATACTTATGCGCATATGGAAGACAGGTTTATATCTTGGAAGAGTTGTCGTCTGTTGATTGGTGGTTGCAGTCTCGTAATTTTCATTCATCATGATTCATGGAAACGTTATGAAATTATTTTTTGGTGGGTTCTTCTTCTTTGGCTTGTTGAGTTTCACTATGCCTTGCTCGATTTCACTAGAAGGGTCAAACTATACCATACTATTTCATTTTAAAATTCTAATTAGAATTTTTGTTAAAAAAATTAAGGTTTGTTTGTAACTTTAATATGCTAATTAAAGTTTGTTTGCAAATGACCAAAAGACAATTAAAGTTTGTTTTCAAAAGAAATATGCCTTTCGAAGTTCATCAGCCACAACCACAATTATGTGTTTGTGATAGTTATTAGATACATATACAGAATGGGTACAACAACAAATTAGACTTTCATTTCATGAAGCGAGGGTCAAGTTTATGAACATAGGAACAAAATCTATTAATATATATATATATATACCACACCAATTCTATTTGAATATTTTTTACTAGTGGGTGACAAATGTGTAGTATTGATTCTTCATCAAGCGAAAATGAGTATAGTTTTATCATAGTAACTACCAATTTCTTCCAATGCAATACAAAATATCTTCCTTGATAGTAAATAGTTGCATCCTTGTTGTGGGCCTAGGAAAAGCATAATGTCATGTTTGGAAGAATTATAACATGTATTTAATAGGTTGATTGCTAATACATAACACAATATCCATTTGTTCTCCATTTATCCACTTAATGCTACACTTGTCCAAAAACTATAGAAAAAATACACCTTGTTGATTAGACTGGTAATGACTTTTGTGTTTTGGTTGAAAATTTGGTAGATATTTGGTATCCATGGTTGCTTCACCAGGTATTAAGCTTTTAATAGAACTCATAGGAATATATGAAACCCATCATACATATAGATCCTCTATACTTATTGTAAATTTCATTGCATATGCTATCTAGCATACCTCTCGTAAACATAATAATATAGTAAAGAGTGTTTTGGATCCATACAACACTAGTGAAAATCTGTACCTAATAGAATTAGTAATCAAGTTGGTCATGGATGGATAGAACAACCTTTCTTGGAGAAATTGATGTAGCTTTTTTTTTTCCATGTACGCTATGGGTATGTATTTTGTTCTACATCTTGGAGACATGGTTGATCTCCAAGTTTTTTTAACAGTGGGAATGGTGGGCAGTGGCTTGTTTGTAGCACTATTTGGTATCAGATATTTTTGGAACATACAAAATTTTTACTATTAATTGATCATGCAAATGTTGGTAGGGATGTATTAGGTGACATATTGACTATCTGTTGTTGTAGTGGTTGGTTTGGAAAGTGGAATAGGGGACTGATAATGGGTATTTGGAATGGCCATACTTTTGTTGTTAACATTTGGTGTTCTCTCATTACAGCTGGTGGGGATGGTCATTCATTCTTCTCGGTGCACTTATTACCTATGTAGGCATTATAGTGTTTTTGTTCTTGTTTGTTACTCCTGAGAAGAATATTGAGCAATGAGATCCTCTCAACTTATGACCCAAGAAGGAAAAAAAAACAATTCGTTATTGAGGACATGGAAGCTAAGCCTACTAAGAAAATGACCATGGGTATTGAAGTAGATAATCAGAATGGTGAGTATCAGTAAAGGACACAAGACAAAGGATGGTGACAGACCCAAGACACATGATAAGATGAATGTAATAGATTCAAATACTTCTAATGTTGTTGTATTCATCAAGGCATGGATGATACCTAAAGTGTCTACATTTTCTATCTCTTTTTTCCCTAAGCTTGTAGATTACATATTTTTATACTAGTTTCCATTTTATATCGGTAATATAGGTAAAATTTAAGCCAAGTCTTCTAAGCATTTTAAGAGTTATTGAAGGATAGAGTTTTGAACTAATTTAGTCATAGTTTTCAAATGGTATTTTGGTTCTAATTGAAACTGTTCCAGCTCAGAAGAGAAATACATAATTGAATTCTCATTATGTTTAGTTGTTGAGATTCCTTAGTAGCTCTAGTCTCTCCCTCAATCATTGGAGTTTTTCTAATTCCATTTGTAGGCAATACGTCTATGACTTGAATCCAATATTCAACCCATCTATGAGAAAATTTCATGTATCATATCTGCAAATGACCAAAATCACTAAATAAATAGGCAATGCAAATATTATCTATAACCTCTCTTAGTTCATTGTGAAAATCATTTAGCCAATTTAGTCACACCTCATCTTCAGCCCATCTATGTGACACTTTCTGTGTCAATTGTATGAATGAAAATTTCTTAACAAGTAGGGAAATATGATAACCTTTTACTGACTAAGCTCTCTCTTTGAAATTGTCTTGGGACAAAAAAAACCATCTTTACTAATTTCTTTTGATTTTGGTTGGATATTGGAGTTGGAGGTGAGTATTTGTCTTTAAATTCATCTGGAAACCTTTCAAATTTATTCGATTTAGGAGGAGTAGTTGGTGGAATTCTCCCAGACCATATTTCTGATAGGCTTGATTTGACCTAGCCCAATGGCCAATGCACAAACCAAGGTGAAATCTATTATACACATAATAGTCTAACCCAACTGCAGTTAGGATGGATTCGTTACTATCGGTAGGTTGGCGTACTAACTTCTATCCATATATTCAAAGACATGATTAATAAAGGAAATCTATGGACATGATTGATAAAGGAATGCGATGTGGAGAACACGAGGAAGGCCAAGAAGCGCATGTACGCGCTCTCCACTACGCGAGTCCTGGATGACAACAACTTGATGATTCTCTTGCTAATCTATAGTAGAATCCCTTGAAAAAATACGTTAGTTTGGCCCCTTGGTAGCACCAAGGGGATGGAGGTTAGTAGGGATGAGGTGGTGGAGGAAGGTCTACAAAAAATCGGGAAAACATGAGTACACCACGTGCTGACAATGGGATTACTTCACATTATAGTGGAATTACTTCACGTGATAGTTGGGAAAGCGAGAGTACTTCACGTGACAATGGGAGTACTCAAAGCGAGAGTACTTCACATGAAAACATGAGTACTTCACATGATAGCTATAGGCCTATAGATACAAGGGGGAGCACTTCACGTGATAGCTGGAGGTGTATAAATACAAGGAGTTTTGGTTGACATGTTATTCCCGATTAACACAACTAGAGGTGTATAAATACAAGGGGGAGTACACATAGATAGGGATGTATTGATTAAAGGGGGAGTACTTCAAGTGAAAATTGGAGGTGTATAGATTCAAGGTAGTTTGTTTGTGTTAATTATATTAGTAACCTCAATTTTACATTGTCAGATGTCATGGCCGACTGTCAAATGCCATGGCCGACTGTACGGTTTGGTTAGGATCTCTTGTTTTGTTTCTTGATTTTCCCAAGCCTATTTAGCTCATCTCTTTTCCCTTAATGAATATACTCGACGATGTGCACTCCACTCATTCTTGTTTTCCAATTTCATCTTCTCGTATTATA
The DNA here is from genome assembly GCA_009831015.1 of Picea engelmannii. Classification (NCBI taxonomy): domain Eukaryota; kingdom Viridiplantae; phylum Streptophyta; class Pinopsida; order Pinales; family Pinaceae; genus Picea; species Picea engelmannii. Next base: position 504,787 of record ML778926.1, on the reverse strand, counting down.
TTTTTTGCTTCTCAGAGTGCAGAGCCTACATTGTCTTGCAAATGAGAGCACGGGACACAAGATTCTTCAGAGAGCTTGGAGAGCAGTTTGCAGTCTAGAGGCGCTCAAAAGATCGTTGCAGAAAACAAGCACGACGAAGAAGAACTGCAGAAAGCATAGAACAATTAAAGATTTCGAGAGCATTTAAAAAATTCGTGAAAGATTTGATAAATTATTTCTTAAGATGAAAGTTTACAGAAGAAACAAAGGAGAAGAAATGTCATCTATAAGGTCTGCCCTGTGAACATATTTGAGCCGTTAATGAAGATCAGAAAGGATGACAAGCCCACAGGTAAAGATAATTTTTTCTAAGCCGTAAGATATGAGTGAAAGAAAGATCAACTGTCATATCAAGCAAAGATTAAGTCGGGACCATTATATCTCATTTGAGAGATATTGATGGTGGGGAGGCATTGCGGGGATCGAAAAAAAAAATTAAAGTTTTTGCAAGTTGTGAGCCCGCAATCGCTCATGATCGTTGATCTTTTCAGATCAATATATCAATGACAAATATCTATCCTGCTACAAATGAGCATCTTCACATTGCGGGGATCAGGGAGGAAATTAAAGCACAAGGGAGTTGTGAGCCCACAATCACTCAAGATCATTGATCTTGTAAAATCAATAGATCAATGTCAAATATTGATCCCACTATGGTCAAGCATCTTTGCTTTGTGGAGATCGGGAAGGAAAGTAAAGAGTGAGCGATTTAAGTCTCCACAATCACTCACAGCCATTGATCTTCAAGAAAGTGACACACGTCGAAAGATCTCATAATCTGGGAGGAAGCTAGTAGAAGCTAATGAGTGAAAGACTCCCGAAGTTTTGAAGAGATGAAGTAGATCCATACCTTTGATCGAAGTGGACATGTGGCATGAGATCCTTCACTTTGGCGATAATCACTTTGGAAGAAAGACAGATACGAGAAGCCAGAAGTCTTGAAGGCCTGAAGCCTGAAGTTCATTTGGGCCATCCATCAATGAGGACATGCAACACTAGATCCCTCACTTCAAAGACTTAGCACTCTGGAGGGGTTTGCGGAGCGAGATCTACCCGAAGTTGTGAAGTAAATCTGAGCCCTTGAAAGATGAGAACACGCGTCGATAGATCTATCACTTCAGAAGGTTAACAATTTGGAGGTTTGTGGTGTTGTGCACCTCAGAACACCCAAAGGCCAAAGTTCCAAAGTAATTCTTGGTCATCCAAACCAAGAGGACACGTGGAGGTAGATATCTCACTTCCGCAATATGACACTTCGGAGGATTGCACAAGAAAGTGGACGAAAAATCCTAAAGCGTGAACTCTCAAAGAAAATCTCCATCGTCCAAATCAAAAGGCCACATGGAGGCAGATCTCACACTTCGGAGATCCGACACTCCAGAAATAAACATAAACTGTAATATACCATATATAAAGAGTATGCAAAATAGAAATAAAATGATAGAAATGGCAGAATAACAACAATATAACCAGAACAATCACGACAATAACACTGAAATGATACCAGAATAATAACAGAAATATCACCTTGATTATGAGAGTAATGTTCACAGGCCTCTTCAAGGGGGCAACCTCCCGTCGAGCAGATCTCTATTACAATAATATCCAAGCTAGGGTTCTCATACCCTTGACTCCTATTTATACTAAATATGTCTATCCAAAGAAGCATCTCGATGAATATCCTTCTAGAAGAGGAAGCTTCTATTAGGTCTTCTTACATTCGACTTATTCTATTTTATTGCAAGGCCTTATTAATATTGACCTTTATTACATCTGAATATATTGTTCTACCTATGTGTGTTTTAGGACCCTAACATAAACTCTCGAACACCGAAGTTCCAAAGAATATATTGACCATTCCTTTGCTAAGGCCTAAGGACCGTTGATCTTTGCAACAACAGGTAAGAAAGGCATATCACCCTAAGTCCCACAGTATATGTGGATTGTTGATCTCAAATCAACGAGGATCATTGATCTTTGCAGCAACAGGTAAGAAAGGCATATCACCCGAAGTCCCGAAGTAATTGAGGATCGTTAATCTCAACTCAACGAGGACCGTCGATCTTTGGAATAAGACCGTTATTTTCCCATTCAGATATTAAGAGGAATTGAGACCTTCATCATCGAAACGTTCGAAGCTCGAAGACCTAGAGTGCATAGTTTTTAGGCCCCGATCACTTGATGAGATAAAATTCAAATTTTGTTTTGGCTCTGGAGTAAACTCAGAAATCCAAATTCCACCATTAGAGGGGCTACAGTTTCCAAAATAAGTGGTCTACAACGTGTTTTTCGACTTGAAGTCACATAGAGGATTTCACGGACCTCGTCTTTCTCACACGAAACAAATAAGCACGCAAAACTCTAACAATTCTTTTTTGTGTTAAATTTTTTTACAAGATGGCCACCTTTAGAAATTTAGGACCAACTCAAGGATCGATTCTGCTAAAAAAGAAGCATGAGTTTTGGTCTCTTAGAATGAGATCTTTCTTACAAGCACAAGAGTGTTGGGATCCATTGGATCTTGGATATGTGGAACCAGATCTAGCATCCCTTTCTGCCATGACCAATCAAAAGAGGACTTCTCAAGAAACATAGAGGAACAAAGAGAATAAAGCCAGATTATGGATTCAAAATTCAGTGGATGAATCAAATTTCTCAAAAATCACAGGCGATGTTACTTCAAAACAGGCATGGGACATCCTTAAATCATCTTACAAAGGCAATGACTATTGGATCATGTTGTCATTGGTGCCAATGGTTTGATTGATTGATGTCAAGTGATTGATTGATGTCAAAGGATTGATTGATTGATGATTTATGTAATATAATATGTATTGTCCTTGATGAGAATGCATAGATGAAGATGGATCAATGAGTTGTCATTGATACATG
>ML778926.1:471268-491560 GCA_009831015.1 Picea engelmannii | reverse complement strand
GTACGCACACTTTTGTGCACTCTCTCATCCCTTCAAAGCTAGTACAGTTGCCACCGCATTCATGGAGACAGTTCAAAAGCTACATGGCAGCCCAAAGATTATTATAAGTGACAGAGATCCCATCTTCACTGGACATTTTTGGATAGAATTATTTTCTTGTTTAGGTACTCAATTGGCTCATAGCTCATCCTATCATCCTCAATCAGATGGACAAACCGAGATAGTGAACAAATGTTTGGAAGGATACCTTCGTTGCTTTGTCTCTGATAAACAAACACAATGGTTCAAATGGTTACCCTTGGTAGAATGGTGGTATAACACTTCCTTTCATACTGCAAAAAAAATGACACCCTTTATGGCACTCTATGGATACCACCCTCCTTCCATAACTTTTTCTCTAAAAGAAAAATATAAGGTTCAAGCAGTGGAATATCACATCGAGCATCAACAACAAGTTCTTCAAATCTTGAAGGACAACCTGACCATGGAACATAATCGCATGAAACAACAAGCAGATCAGCATCGTAGTGAAAGAAGTTTTAAAGTAGGGAATTAATTGTTTTTAAGACTACAACCATACAAACAAATGCCCCTCAAGAAAGCCAAGAAGGATAATAAATTATCACCAAAATACTATGGCCCTTATAAGGTGTTGCAAAATATTGGTACTATGGCATACAAATTGGAGTTGCCTGCATCTTCATGAGTACACCCAGTTTTCCATGTTTCATGCTTAAAGAAGGTTATAGGTGACAAGATCCCAGTTCAAACTATATTTCCAAAACTGGGCGAGGAAGGAAAAATCATATTGAAGCCTAAAGCCATCATTGACACAAGAATTCACCAGCTGAGGAATAGATCCATTTCAGAGTATCTCATTAAATGGAGGAAACTACCGACTGAAGATTCCACTTGGGAAGATGAGTCTTTTATACAGAAGAATTCAGAGTTACTCAAGCATTGCGGACAACACTTGTCTCAAGGGGAGGGGAATGTTAAGGCCTAATATTGGCTCATTACCCCTTAATTGGGTCATATTACATTAGTAATGTTATTTTATTTATGTCGGCTTTATTCCATTAGTTGTAATTATACCTCCTAGTCTCCTATATATACCAAGGAGATATTTTCATTTGGAATCATCTTGTACTTGAACATTTATGTGGGGTAAAAGGAGGTTTCCCCCTCGAAGAGGCTTATTATCTGAAATTCAATCTTTTTCAAGGCGTTGAGTACTTATTCTGGGGTTTTTCTATGCTATTGATATTTGGTTCTTAACAGTACAACATAATTGATACTTACCTGATCAAGAGTGGTTTCAGTGGAAGCCAAAATGAGCCAACTCTTTACACCAAAATTGATCAACATGGTAAAATTCAGATTGTATGTTTATATGTTGATGACATGATATATACCAGAAATCTTGAGTTAACCAGTTTTAAAGATGCCATGCAATCTGAGTTTGAGATGAAAGATCTTGGCATCATGAAATATTTTTGGGGGATTAAGGTTGACCAATCAACCAAAGACATTTTTGTCTTTTGACAAAAGTATGCAACAGACATCATCAAAAGATTCCTCATGGAAGATTGCAATCTAGCCGAAACTCCTATACCCCTAGGCACAAAATTGAGCAAGAAAGATGAAGGCCCTACAATGGAATCTACACTGTACAAAAGTTTAGTAGACATTTTGTTGCATCTTACAACAACTAGGCCTGATATTATGTATGAAGTCAATCTTGTTTCTAGGTTCATGGAATCCCCCAAGATTCTCACTCAAAGATGGAAAAAATGATTCTGAGATATGTTGCAAGCACTCTCAATTTTGGCTTATGGTACACTTAGTCTGATGATAATCATCTCTCTGGTTACACAAACAATGATTTTGCAAGAATCCTAGATGTCAGGAAAAGCACCTCAGGACACGCTTTTCACCTGGGCACGAACCTAATTTCATGGGCATCAAAGAAACAACTCATTGTATCAATATCTTCTGCAGAGGAAAAGTATGTCGCTACTACCTCAGCTTACTATCAAGTTGTGTGGCTGAGAAGAATATTGAATGATATGTCACATACAAAAAAGGAGCCAACTCCTATCTTCTGTGACAACACCTTAGCAATTGCTCTATCCAAAAACCATGTGTTTCACAAGAAAAAAAAGAACATTGACACTCGTTTTCACTTCATATGCAAGCTAGCCAATAATGGTCACATCTCACTTCAGTTCTGTGGCTCTCGAAATCAGCTCACAAATATTTTTACAAACCCACTAGGAAAATTCGTTTTCTATTTTTAGAGACAACACTTGGGCATTATCAGTGCTGATGTTTGTAACTATTGAGTTTAATAGGGAGTGTTAATTATATCAGTAACCTCAGCCCCCGGGGGGCAGCTCAATTGGCAAGTGCCGTGATATGAAGTGTTATGTTCGATGAGGTTCCGAGTTCAAATCCCCTCGACTTACCCGTGCCTGCGGAAGGGGCATACGTATGGCACCTGGAGGTTATAGTGGTAGCGGTCGGAATCGACCCCATGTCACGTGAGTACGAGACCGGCCTAGTTGTCGATTTCGCCAGTCAAAAAACAAAATTTATATCAGTAACCTCAACAGTGTGTGACTGTACACTGGCAGTTGTCATGGGCAACTGTACTAGTTAGTTAGGATATCTTGTTTTATTTCTTGATTTGCTCGAGCCTATTTAGCTCAGCTTTTTTCCCTTAATGAATATACTCGATGCTATGCACTGTACTCATTCCTGTTTTCCAATTTCATCTTCTCTGTATTATCTTCTTTGCTTCTCATTTTGTGAGTTTGGTTGATAGGTTTTGTCGGGTTGACAAGTTTCAAGAAAAAACAATTCTTCCCATGTACATGTCTTCTTCTCAACACCAACTTTTTGAAACACTGCACTTCTCCTTTTAGCTTTTTTTTAAAATATTATATATCACCGCAAAATAAAATTTACAATTATTTTAGTCATTTAATAATGAAAAACACCCTTATATATTTTAACACAATTTTATAAAACCTTCTATAATATTTTTAAAATTAACAAAATTAAAATAGTGTTGAAACTATTCAAGTGTACTACACTAGAGCATTCATTTTTTTAAAAGATGTGAAAGATACCTTTAAGCTAGTAGATCACAAATAAATATTTAATAAATAAACTTATTCAGAGAAATTTGTATTATTATAGGTATTTATGATTTTTAATTTAAAAGATAGTTGTTGAACTAAAAAAGTATAAGATTTAATTTAATTTAATTTAGTAGGTCTAATTTTTAAGAGAAAGTGTTTCCTCCTAATAAGTCACAAGTTCAAATCTAGAGAAAGTAGGATAAAATAGAGTATGTATATCTCAGATGACCTTAAAAATAAATTATAATAAAAAAAAATTGTAAAGATTTTAATTTGTCAAAAATAAGAGATGATTAAACAAGTGATCAATCTGTACAATGAATCCTAGATCTTAGCTAACATGCAGGTTAAGAAGAATCATCAACTAGGCAGTATTTTTTCGATGAATCAAATGCTAGCCAAAGAGAAGTAGATCAGATCTTCTAGCTCAAGACATATTGGTGAATTTATTTGTTGATCTCAACTTATGGGTTTGACACTGACCTTTACTTGTCCAATCCTGGTTTTTGACTTGGGTGGGGTACCTTCGATGTTTCTTTTATAAATGTTCATAATAGCCAATTTCAGGTAAAGGTTGTTGGAGGAACATGCATTTGGGCAGTGAATATTTTGACAATAGGATGCTCAATTATTGTGTTCAACAGTTCAAGAGGAAAAATAAAATGGATCTGAGTACAATTGTAAAGTCTATTCAAATACTCCGCTCAGAATGCTAGAGGGAAAAAATAAGTCTATCTTTTGTTGTGGAAAACTATGATTGATATTGAATCTCTCTACTAAGAATTATCTCTACTAAAGACTAGACTTTCACATAAATATTGCAAGAGCCAAGTTTAAAGCACTTAATGCTGGATTGTTCGAAAAGTGTATGCAAATGGTTGAGCAGTGTTCGGAAGCCACTGTGACGAGCAAAGAGAAGATCAACCATGTAATGTTAGTAGGAGGTTCCACACACATTCCAAATTTATAGGAATTATTGCACCAATTCTTTCAAGGAAAACATGTCTACAAAAGTATAAATCTAGACAAAGTTGTTGCGCATGGTACTGCACTTCATGCTACAGCCTTGAGTGTTAAATATAATGTAACCTCAATAGCTTGACTGTACACTGCCAGCTGTCCTAGCCAGCTGTACTATCATTTCTTGATGTTCTTGATTTCCTTGAGCCTATTTAGCTTAGCTCTTTTCCCTTTTCTCATATACTATTTTCCTTATATACCTAATATACTGAATACTATTTTTTGTTCTGCTCCTTCTCTGTATTCTCTGCTTCTCAATTTATCATGGTATCATAGTATCAGACATAAGCCTCTTCACACATTCTAGAGAGCAGCACGATCCTGAGAAGCGCATAGCTTACACTATCAATGAGAGCACGGGACAAAGTTTCCTCACAAGGCTTGGAGAGAAGTCCGTCAGTCTGCTCAAAAGATCATTGCAGACAGAAAGTGCGAGGAAGAAGAAACTACAGAAGGTTGAAACAATAAAGAATCGTGAACATTTAAAGATTCGTGAAAGATTCACGAAGAAGAGTTGCAAAAGGCAGAAACAATTAAAGATACGTGAGTTCTTTAAAGAATTCGTGAAATTCTTTCCAATTCATGAAAAATTCACAAATTACCTTCTTCGGGAGAAACTCTTTGTAGAGGTAGCAAAAAAACATGCTAAAGAAGCAAAGGAAAAGTAGTCGCAGCCGTAAGATCGGTCCTTCTAATAGATCTGAGGCATTAATCGATTTTATAAAGGATGAGGAGCACGCATTTTAAGTTTTCGGCATTTCGCGGACCAGGAAACATAAGAGGGAGAGTCTTTCGACTCCTAGAGACGTGAAACTGTGAAAATGTGCAAGTTGTTGGATCTGGAGTGTAGTGGCATGAGAGTTGTTGGATCAAGGATACGTGCACGGGGTTTAGTCCCTGGGAGATGCACAGAAGATTTGATCTGAGCCGTCAGATGTCGTACTAGTAGCCACAGTCCGTTGGACCATGTGAAGTTGCACGAAAGATAACGATGGGACCATTCAGAGTCTCAAAGCACGGGAGGAAGGATATGAGTCATCAGATCTTGCATAAAGGACTGATAGCTATCGGATCCGAAAAGAGGAGAATGAGGTTTAACCTTCGTAGAAGCAAAGGAGAGGACTCGAAAAAATCCCAAAAGCATTGTGATCGTCCACAGGAGGACACGTGGTAAGCAGTCAAGGTTTCAGGGAAAGGCCTGGAAGATTTCAAACCGTCAATCACAGGTAGATCTAGACCGTTGGTCGACATCATGATTTTCAGTATCGTGAGTTGGAAGGACAGACGTCCTTGTCTCCCAAAACCCTGAATCGCAAAATAGTGAAATAGCGAGGCCAAACGTGGACCGTAGATCTCAGGGGTTATTGTGAGTCGTTGATCGAATGCCAAGACATTTCGACATTTTGGGAACTGGAGATTTGAAAGACAAAGGAATGGGATACTTGCATCGCGATTCCCCGAATTGTGAAACCCCGAAAGAACTAGGATCGTTAGATCGAGGAAGGCTCAGAGCCATCGATCTCGTAGTAGATACGATTTCAGACTTTCGACAACTGGGAGTTGGAGGGATAAGGAGTTAACCCCTCCACATCGCTGAATCATGAAAGTCGGTAGCGCTTTGGCATTAAGCGCATCAACACAAAGTGGTGGTCATGTGGATGGAGGCTAAGGGAGGAGCCAAATCCCATTAAGCCCTTTTCGGCATTTCAGGACCCGAGAGTTCGAACGACCTAGAATCATTGCAACCGGAATCGTGAAATCGTGAACTACGAAATCCCAAAATGATATGGACCATTAGATCATAGGAGGATCTAGATCATGGATGCAGGGGCCATCATGATTTCGGCTACCGATAAATCAGAGGCGAGAGTCTCGTGAACTCGCGATACACAAAATTTCGAAATAATCTGTGTCATTGATTGAGTATAGATCTGGACCGTTAGATCTTCGATCATGGAGGATCGTAGATTGTTGATCATGATATTCCAAAGAAACTGTGGCCGTTGATCTCAAATCAACGAGGATCGTTGATCCTTGAAGCAATTTCGCATTTCGGCTATTCAAAGGAACTGCTACCTTCAGCGTCAAAAATGCGAAGTCTCAAAATGCGAAATCCTGTAGCGCCTAGATTTTTCGCCCACGGTCATATGAGAAGCTAAAATTTCTTTGGCTCTCGAGTAAAGTCAGAAAGCCCTATTCCATTTACTATTTGGATCTAATATAGTGATGAGTTTACTGTTTAGTTTATCGACACAAACAATTTCTAAGCATTTTCTATTAGTTTTGTATCTGTAAATTTAATCTTTAGAAGTTGGTTATGTGTGACCATGAGTAGAATGTTATGTACACACCAATCATAACATTTTTATTGAAGGTTGGATACTGATTTTTCTTTACTAGCTACTTTGATGGTTACAAAATCTATTTTAATTGTTTATAGGGACAACGTGTAAGTACACAACACCCCTTCAAGGGATTTCTTTGTATACACAACAATATTTTATGCCCCTGGCTGTGCAAACATAGCATACAATGGAAACAATAGTTTAGCTGGGGCGGATCAAACTGCAGGAAATGCAGATGCAACCGTGTTAATAGTAGGTGGAGACTTGACATTGGATACAGAGGCTCTAGACAGAACAAGTTTGTTGTTGCCTGACCAGTAACAACAACTTGTATCCCAAGTTATTGCCGCATCAAAGGGAGATGTAGTTCTTATGATTATGTTGGGGGATGATTTTGATTTAACATTCGCAATGGAGGATGACAAGATTTCAGGTATTCTTTGGGTGGGTTATTCGGGAGAAGCTTGTGGAGCATCCATTGCAAATGTGATACCTGGAGTATATAATCTAGGTAATATTTAAAATGGAATCACCAGTTATTCAGGAAATATTTAAAATGAAATCACCAATTATTATGACTTGGGTACCTTATCAAATAGGCCATCTTAATTTTTAAAATTCACACAGGCCAAATGCTTCAACTGGCCTTGCTAAATTCCACTACAAATCCAGTCTTTTTTCAATGCCCAATATAAACGCAAGGCAATTGAGGTTGACATTTCTTTCTGTTGTAGGTGGAAAACTGCCTATGAATTGGTACCCAGAGGATTTTTCTGTCAACGTCCCCATGATGAACATGAGGCCTGATAACGTCCCTAAGAATTACTTACCTCTCTATATTTATGTAAGTGAGCTTGAGACAATCAACGTAGTCTTCAAAATCTAGTGTACCTATGGTCCATAACAGGGATTCCCCGTTAATTATCTTCCCCTTGCCATGCTTGCATTTGTCAGTCACCTTATTGGTCAAAAAGTATTTTTCTATTTATTTTATGAAATAGATTTTTTCGTCGTAATTTGACGATACAAATTTACATGAATCATTAATTTTTGTTGTTCAAAATCTATTTCTGAATGCAAAACTAGATGAGCTTGCTCAAAAACCCTCGGGCCACTTAGATTATACATAAATGATCACTCAAATCTATGAATCTAATAATTTCTGGCTGGATTTCAGGAAAATGTCCCCCAAAAAAATTGTCATTTCGTAGAACGTTTAGCCTAAATTCATTTGAGACATGAAAATCAAAATTTTAATTGTTGAATTGCAAAAATATTTGAAAGTTAGAAGATGACTGGTTGGTGATGAAACCATTGAACTTGAAGACACATTTTTTGGTGGTGTACTTTGTATCCACAACCAATTATTTCTTGGAATAATACCTAGAGTTGATTTGTACACTATTGTGGATATTCCATAAAACATTTTGTCATATTCAGATTTTTTTCTTATTATTAGTTTAATGGTAAAATTTATGGAAATAGTTGAGTTTAAAAAAATGAGAAAACAATGAAATGAGCACATCAATTATGGGAGACAACCCAATTAGAAGATAAGGCCTATGTTATGCTCTCTTTTCTTTAGTTATGAAATGGAAAATACAAATAAAGAGGCACTCACTATGGAGTTGTTTAGCCTATAATCATCTAGGGTTAGGGTTCTTGCATACCTCAACTGTCAAGTAATGTTAAGGTTTTGGACCCTCTAGAATCTTCTTGAGTGTTCCATGTGAATAGCCCTATATGTGTGAGTAATGGGGGTTAGGTTTCTTCCACTCATTACCATGTGCATCCACTCAATACCATGGTGGTCAACAAGGTAGCTCAACTTGTGGGAGACATTGTCTTAGCATATGAACTTTGATTGAAGTGATTTTCACATAGTTGGAAAGAGCTTGGTGTGTAGAACAAGGTACCAGAGCTATGCTCATAAATTTTTGAACCCAAAAAGTATCTATGTTTGAAGTGATTTTCACACCATTGGAAAGAGCTCCCTGTGTGAAACAAGGTCAAGGAATTGGAGCTATGCTCATAAAGTTTTGAACCCAAAAAGTATAGCTTGATGTCTCAAAATGGGTAGGTTCTAGACCCCAAATTTCCAAACTGAGACTGCTAGAATGGGCCCTACAAGCCAATTCCTCATATTTTTTCACTCCAAATGTACCAAGATAGATGAAAAATTATACAATGATCTATTTTGAATCATACCTCCCCATTTAGGGAGGATTTTGGTCCCCCAAAACTTTTACTAAATGAGTTAAGAAATTTTTTCCTCTACCTTCTCGAAGGAGTACCCCTTAACATGGCTGGATTTTTTGTCCCTGCAGGTTTAGAACCGATAAGTTTAACATCACGGAGTGCCTTAACAACACACTCCATCACCAACTGTCCTACACCTCGGAGACTTCCTGCGAGCAAACTTGACCCTTGCACACATCAACCATTAATCTTCCAATTAGCGACCTTGCAGATTCTAAAAACTTTACTAAGTAAAAAAATAGTGGTTTAATACGGGCACATAAAGCAAGATAAATGTTCGAGCAACAATAAAAGTCATTAACATAAGACAATGACATTAAAACTTCATGTCAACAAAATTGACCCTTCAACACCTGTCACCGAGACTTAGCGATTGCGGAATACAAAAACTTTACAAAGTAGAAAAAAGTGGTTTAATATGGCATTACTCGGAAGGACCCATGGGCTATGTACCAAAGGGCTATCAAGATCGAAGCACATCACACGGACTTGTAAAAAGAAGTAGGACAGGCATCTGTACGAATCTCTCTCTGCTTCCAATCTACTCTCAGAACTCAGAAGAGGCACTTTTCAAGCAGCGATGGACAAAATTTGCCCTGGCAAATGGACAATTTGCATGGCCGTCATGGTTCTCGGGACAACTTTATTGGCTGTTGTTACTTCGCAACCAGGTGATTGAACGTTCTCATTTTAACATAGGACACATTTCTTTTTCATATTTGGGTTACAAGATGTTTTATTAACGCATTGCTGGCGGTGTAGTGGGATTTTTGAGTATCGACTGCGGAGGCAAAGAAAATCACACAGACGAAAACGATATAACATGGGTTATTGATGATAATTACATAGACGTCGGGCAGACAGAAGAGATAGGGGATGCAATTCCACTAGGTTCCGGTTCTTATTCGCGAAATCTAACGTTTTTCCCAAAGCCTCTCAACAAGTCTTGCTATCAGCTGCCCGTGACCCCTCATGTGCACCTGCGTTCAAACAATCTCCATTGTCATAAGAGTAAGGTTGTGAGTTTTGCGTTGATCTTGCTAGGCACATGAAACAAGATAAAAGTCATTAACATAACCAAACCTGTTGCACCCCCTGACATTTCCTGTCAACAAACTTGACCCTTGCACACCGCGACCCTTAATCTTCGCGACCTTGCAGATTATAAAAACTTCACAAAGTAAAAAAAAGTGGTTTATAAAAACTTTACAAAGTCAAAAAAGGTGGTTTAGCCACCTTGCAGATTAGGAAAACTTTACCAAGTCCAAAAAAGCGGTTTAGCGACCTTGGCGATTACTGGGAAGGAGCTGTCGCTTTATGTCCCCACAAAGACACAACAATCTGTTACACATCCGGATCAAGGGTTGTGATAATTTTTATTTTCCATAACATCATTAAAATTTTAATAAAAAGATAAAAATCATCAAATATTTAATTTTAGAAAATTAAATTAAATTTTGCCCGTGTTTTGAACGCTTCAACACTGAGGAGAGGGGTTATGCATCAAAAGGCGATCAAGAGACTCAAAAGGATCGAAGCACATCACAGGCATACGAATCATCTATCAGCTTCCTATTACTGTCAGAATCCAGAAAGCAGCGATGGACAACATTGGCTCTGGCAAATGGAACACTTGGATTGTCGTCCTGTTGCTCGGCACGACTTTATCGGCTGTTGTTACTACTCAACCAGGTGATTCAACGTTCTCATTTTAACATACGCCTCATTTATTCTTCATATTTGGCTCACAAGATGTTTTATTAACTCATTGCTGGCGTTGTAGTGGGATTTTTGAGTATCGACTGCGGTGGGAAAGCAAATCACACAGACGAAAACAATATAACATGGGTCACTGATGCAAATTACATAGACGTCGGGCAGACAGGAGAGACAGGGGAAGCAATTCTACTAGGTTCCGGTTCTTATTCGCGAAATCTAAGGTTTTTCCCAAAGCCTCTCAACAAGTCTTGCTATCAGCTGCCCGTGACCCCTGATGTTCCTTACCTCTTAAGACTATGGTTTGCCGTTGGAAATAGCAAGGCATTCAAACAATTGCCAAGCTTCTCTTACTCTATTGAGACAATGGGTATGTTGCATACTCAAAACTTAACAACCACAAATCGATTTTCTCGAGATAATTTTGAAGGAATCTTGGTTAGTTCTGGCACACTGCTGTACATTTGCTTGATCAGAACTTCAGAGACTGATGATCCCTATATCAATGCGATCGAGTTGAGGACCCTCCGAGATGGCATGTATGCAGCGGCTAAGCCAGGAACAATGTTGGTCTTAAAATACAGATTTAATTGTGGTGGAAATTCTACGGTTAGGTGAGCATTTTGAACTTTATATGTCTTACCTACTGAAATCAAGTTATCAGTTATAAATTTCAGGCTTTCCACGTTAGTCAGAAAATAGATGTAATTGAGTTTTTCAGGATTTCCAGGTTAGTCAGAAAGTAGTAGATGTAGTTGAGTTTATTCGGCGAAGAGACACTTTCTACAGCTTAGATATATCCGGTTGAGTTTATTCAGTGAATTACATTTTCTACTTAACAGATGGAAGAGATGGTCACATTTTATTGTTTTAACATTTTAATGTTTGTTATATATATATATATATATATATATATATATATATATATAATTTAAGTTGTAAGTGTAGAACTTAATATATTCTTATGTGTAACTGTACAACATAATATATGAGGTGGTTGTAAAACACTCTCTCTATATATCTTAACTTATATATACATCTATTAACATTAAATGTTTATTAACATTAAATGTTTTAATTGCTGAAATTTAGCTATCAGTTACAAATTTCTAGCTTTCCAGGGCTGTGTTTTATTTACTGAAATTTAGCTATTAGTTACAAATTTTTAGCTTTCCAGGATTGTCAGAAAATATATCGGGTTTTAAGTTTATTGGTAACTTTTCACCCTTTCATATAACTTAACTTTATTTAACTTCTTATTTATAAGTGTACACCTTTTTTTGGAACTGTAATTTTTTTTCATTATATTATAAATATAATTTGTTTTCTAGTCAAGAAAACAAATATTTATAAGTATGGTTTTTGGACTAGTATTGCTTTCTTTTTTTTTGAACTTTTTTGTGGGGATATAATTAAGATTGGAAGAATTAATTCACATAACACAAAAAGTTTTCATTACTTAACAAACAAATGGAGGTTACATATATAGCATGCAGATAACTGACTCAAGTGGATCTGATTAGCTAAAAATAATAAATCTAGAAACTCACAGTTACAACAATCATAGTTATCTCTTACTAAAGTAAGCTTTATTCTAACAGATATTTTCTTAGCTTCAAAGTATAAAAAATAGTGATATTTTCTTTCTTGTTTGTTGTGAAAAGTGATATTTTTTTCATGTTAGTAAGTAAATTCACTGAATAGCTTTGACTGGTCAATGAGGCAGGTATCCTCAAGACAACTTCGACCGCCTCTGGTTAGCAGATGATGGAACAGTGAATCATGTACGGCGTATAAGTACCGAAGAGCCGATTTCCACGAACAATACCGAAGACCATCCTCCAATGATTGTCATACAAACGGCGTGGGTTATAGATCCTCTTTCATCAGCATCATATCGAGGGACCATATCAACGTTAGGGACCAAATCATTATGGGTGTTGTATTTTGCAGAGATCGAGATTCTGAATATGTCTGAATCTAGATCCTTTTACATCACGACAAATAATGAAAGGCGGTCTGAAAACATAAACTTGATAAGGAATTATTCTGCCGTGGAGCGAACATTGCAAGCAAATAACGTGTATATCATTGACATTGTGAAGGCCAAAAACTCCACCCGTCTTCCCATACTCAACGCTGCTGAGGAGTTTTATTTAGTTGATACCCAACCAGCAACACATTCACAAGATAGTAAGTACCCTTCTTCCTAATTTCTTATACCTAATTTGTGCATCGAAGTAGTTCCTCAATTGATATGATAATTCATTGTGTAACCAAGTAGTTCGTAAATTGCAGTTGAAGCTCTTCATGTTATCAAAACGGAGTTTAACATGAAAAATTGGATTTCGGATCCCTGCTATTTAATTCAATGGGAAGGAATTAGCTGTGATAACAGATCTTCGGAAGTAAGAATTTCCGAAATGTAAGTTTCTATTCTTTGATTTGTTGAAAGTTTAAAACTATATCAGAAATTGCAAAAGTGACAAGACCTATAAGTAAAATTGTAAAAGCTTATGATAATCTTCTTGTTGATTTGTTGAAAGTTTAAAACTATATAAGAAACTGCAAAAGTGACAAGACCTATCAGTAAAATTGTAAAAGCTTATGATAATCTTCTTGTTGCCAGCAATTTGTCTGGGAGAAATCTTACAATACCGGTACCGGAAGAAATTGGACAATTGACTGCATTAGTTAAAGTGTAAGCAAAATTCTACATTTCAATGTGCATTCCCTTATCCATAGATATCCTCTCTTACAACAAATACGAAGGGTGATTATAAAAATTTTGCATGTCCTTTTGCTTGATATGGAAGAACGTCGAGGACCATAAAAGTATTGGCCGAACATTCATGAGAGCGTTTTAAAAGTATTGGAGGACCGTTCATGATATGGAAGATGGTTCAAAACGTCCAGTACCATTCTTCATTTCTTATAAAATTTGATGTTGCGACTAATAAAATGAACAGCATTTGTTTTAGAAAATTACACTGTTAGTGGTATTAACCCATTCCTGTTGAAATTGGCAGGTCTCTTGAAAATAATCATCTTATGGGACCCTTGCCAAATTTTTCCAGTTTAACCATGTTAGAGAGACTGTAAGTTTTTTCTCAAAGTAAAAATTTCAAGGTCTTGTAGTATTGAGCTTATTCATGATTCATCGTCACTTTGCAGAAAAATATAGCAGCCATTTACTTCGCTTTTTGTGCAGATATCTACAGAACAACAGCCTGAATGGCAGCGTTCCAGACTGGTTATCAGGACTCAAAAACCTCAAAGAGTTGTACGTTTCCCTCTCTTCTCCTTTTTCTCTTGTTCCCGTTAGAGTTGATTTATACTCGATCGTAGATYTATGTTTTGCTTTTTYGGRTTATTTTACAGGTTTATACARAACAATAATTTCAGTGGCGTAATTCCTACCCAACTTCTCCTCAATCGTTCATTGAAACTCATGTAAACATATCCTATTTCATATTGCTTCTATTTATTTTAAGATTTTGAATTTCAATATATTGTTTTATATTGTGTATACTAGCATTGCTAGATACAATAATATGAGGCCTGAGTAATCATCATGGGAAGGTTTTTTCTTTGGTGTGTTGCAGTTGCTCTGGAAATCCCTACCTATGTGTGCATAAGGGGGATTGCATCCTGCCTAATTCAAATAAAAACAAAAAGAGAGTTATCCTTGGGATAACACTAGGTGGAATTCTAATCATCGCTGTAGCATTGATAGTGGGGATTGTTGTCTATCGAAAGAAATTCAGAAGGAAAGATGGTGTGCCGGCCAAAAACAGTGGTATGAAAAGAAATGAAGAAATATCTTATTTTTAAAAATATCTTGATACAATTGATAGAAAAATGTAAGTTCACTAAATACAATGAATTTTAGAAATATCTTAATACAATTGATAGAAATATTTTGAAATATCTTGCAGTAATTGATAGAAAATGTGAGGAACATAACGTATAGAGGTATTATACAAAAGAATGTGTAATCAAATACTATATATTTTTATATTAATTAGTAAGGATATTTATAAACTAATTAACTAATCTAATTTATTGATTTAGATAATAAGGACTATACTCTATGTTAGACAATGTTTCTCTCCCTCAAAATGCTTATATCTTTTTGTGTAATCAAATATTATATATTTTTATTAATTATCAAGGATATTTTTTTTTCCACAAAAAAAAGGTAATTTTATTTATCCAAATTAAACCAAATTATATTATGTAGGTGTTAAAGGTATGATCCAATCGTGGGTAAAATATCCCATGTACGGGTAAAAGGGGATGCACGCACTCTACTCTCACAAAGCAGTTTAAAATACTGCACACCAAACAGGTTAAGTGACAGAGTTCTCAAGACCACTGCGCAGTGCATAGACTGCTCAGATTGTTGCGTGATGTGAATACACACACTAAATAAAATGATTTCAAATGCATAATAAAATAGTGCTATGCTTTAACACGTAAACTCAGAAATAACACAGAAACTTGTCAAAAACACAAAATACTTGATATTAATGAACTTCGGCACAGTGCGCTCAGATTAGAAAATACAGTAACAAAGTGAGCTTCGGCTTTGATACTTCTTCTGTGAACTCTTCAGCTGCTGCTAGTTCTTCAACTGCTTCTCTGCATCCCTCTCTCATTTTCTCTATGTCTCTATCTATCCATCTCTCTCTTGACTAACTGAAGCGACTCAGATTATTATATACTCTGAATGTGACTTCCTACAGAAGCTAAGACCAACTCAACATTTAACTTAACCATAATTATGAATGACCCTTCAACCACCTAATTTAATTTGAGAAGATAGAATTCAGCTCCATTTATAGCTCTCTTGTTTGTCGACTGACTTTTGAGTAGACGTGCGACTTTGCACTTATAGACTGTCAGAATGTCTGACTGACATTTTGACTACTCACAGATTTCGACTGACAAACAGATCGACGAAGAAGTGAATATCTCACCGACTTGTAATTACAATTTCCAACACTCCCCCTTAATTATAAGTTGGTGGAGTTACAAAAGAAAATAACATCAAAAATTTGAATTTTCATTTTACTAGACCACTCATCTGTTACTGCACATCTCTTGCTAAAGACTTTGTAAAAATGTCTGCAATTTGTTCTTTTGACCTGCAAAATTCTAAGCAGATGTCTTTGTTATTCACGAATTCTCTGATGAAATGATACCTTGTATCAATGTGCTTGGTTTTCTTGTGAAACACATGATTCTTTGATAACAAGATGGTTGAATTGTTGTCACAGAAAACTATAGTTGGTTCTTCTTGTTCCTGCAACAAATCTCTTAACATCCTTCTCATACATACTGCTTGACAAGTTGCGCTTGTGGCTGCGACGTACTATGCTTCTACTGAAGAAAGTGTCACTATGGTCTGCTTCTTTGATGCCCATGATACCATACCTTTTCCAAAATGAAATGTGTACCCAGAGGTACTTTTCCTGTTATCAATATTGCCTCCATAATCACTGTCAGTGTATCCAATGAGTTTGAAATTTTCTGAAGTGGAGTACTTTATGCCAAAATCTTTTGTTTCATTCACATATCTTAGAATTCTCTTTCCTTCTTTCCAATGTGATTATTTTGGAGTTTCAATGAACCTTGAGATTAGGCTCACTCCATACATAATATTAGGTCTTGCTACTGTTAGATACATAAGACTGCATACTAGTCTTTTAAACAGTGTGGGATCCACTTTGGACCCTTTATCTTCCTTTCTTAACTTCAATCCTGTTATGACAGGTGTTGGTGCTGCTTTTGAATTCACCATATTGAATCTCTTCAATATTTCATGTGCATACTTGGAATGTGAGATAAATATATCATTTTTGGACTGGTGCACTTCTATTCCCAGAAAATATCTCATTAGCACCAAATCAGTCATTTCAAATTCATCATTCATGAATGACTTGAAATCTTCTATGCCAAAGTCACCTGTAAATGTCAAATCATCCACATATAAACAGACAGTTAACAAATTACCTTGCTAATTTGATTTGATGTACAGTGTTGGCTCATTTTCACTTCTCTGAAATCCATTTTGTGTGAAATAGGAATCTATGTGATTGTACCAAGCTCTCGGAGCTTGCTTTAAACCATACAGTGCTTTCTTTAATCTGTATACTTTGTTTTCTTGTCCTAGAACCTCATAACCTTGTGGTTGTTCCACGTATACTTATTCTTCTAAATTTCCATTCAAGAATGTTGACTGTACATCCATCTGATAAACTAGCCATTTGTACTGCATGGCAATTGCTAACACTGTTCTGACTGTGTCCATGCGTGCAACTGGTGAAAGTGTTTCATTGTAATCAATTCGAGATTGTTGTGTAAAGCCTCTCACAACTAATATTGCCTTGTACTTTTGTACTTTTCCTTCTACATCTTGCCTAGTTTTATACATCCACTTGACACTTATGACATCCTTATCATCAAGTACATCTACCAATTTTCATGTTTGATTTCTCTCTATGCATCTGATTTGTTCATCCATGACTTGTGCCCATACATCTTCTTTGACAATTTCTTCAAAAGTTAACGGATCATCTACTTGTGAAAACAAAGCAAAGAATGAAAATGAATTTGATGTGTCTTAATTATAGATGTCGTGCGGACTTCTTGTCTTTCTTGGTAACAGACTTGTTAATGTTGGATATGGAGATGTAGAAGTACTCAGACTGCTTGTTGGTATTTGTTGCGCTCTAGGTGTGGACTCCGCACTTGTTGTTCTTACTGAAGTATTCTGCGTGGTAATTTGCATTGCAGTGCCAGGTGTAGACGGAACTCCATACTGTCATGTGTATGGTGTGTGTACCACTTTATCCTCTGCGTCATTATGCTCCATTGTGTCAATTATCTTTACTGTCTTTTCTATGGTTCCATCCCATGCTTCATTCTCTATGAACTGAACATCGTGGTTGATTATGAATTTTCTTGCAATGGGGTCATACATCTTGTATCCTTTTGTCTCTTCAGAATACCCAACAAATATACGTTTTTGTCCTTTGTTGTCAGCTTCCTTCTTAGTTCTTCTGGAACATGTGCATATGTGATGAAACCAAAAACTCTTAAGTGTGCCACATTATGATTTGATCCTGTCCATGATCCCTAAGGAATTCTATTCTTCACACTCTTTGTCGGACATCTATTCAATATGTATAGTACAGTTGGTAGTGCCTCAGCCCAATACTCATTTTACAAATGTTTGGTTGTCAACATACTGCACACCATTTCCATGATAGTTCTGTTCTTTCTCTCTGCGACACCATTCTGCTGTGGTGTGTATTGCGTAGTAAATTGCTTGCAGATGCCATGAACTTTACAAAATTTCTAAAGTTCTCTTGACATGTATTATCCTCCTCTATACATTTTTAGACACTTGATGTAATAACCACTCTGTTTCTCCACAAGTGATTTAAACTACTGAAAACAACCCAATGAGTTTGATTTATGCTTTAGAAAATAAATCCATATCTTTCTTGATAAATCATCAATGAATGTTAAAAAATAAGTACTGCCTCCTATAGACGGAGTTTGCATTGGTCCATATATTTCTAAATGTATTATTTCCAGTGGAGCTTTTTTTTTGTAAGACTTGTCGACTGGAAACGACTCTCTGTGTTGCTTGCCAAATATACAGCCTTTGTTAGAATATACAATATGGTGTGCGCATTTTACCATTGATGATACCTTCGTCACCCAACCATAGGCCGAAGCCTCCCTTCGAGCACCTTAACCTTGACTGAAAATTCCTCTGGAAGCAAACCCTAGGCTAGATAGCCAAACAAAGAGTAGCGCATCAATCCCCAAGGATAACACATCACAAAATACTGATCAGATATTCCAAACCCTGGCCAAGAGATATCCAATCCAATACTGAAACTAGCTACTGCTGCAGCTGCACCTGCAACCCTCCTCCAAACCTGTGCACCTACTGGGAAACTGCAATTCTAAGATGCTGTCAAATGAGAACTGATGCCATGTATTTATAGTAATCCTGCCAGTTTGTTGGGTCCGACTTCTCCTTCTGGGTATGTGTCTGTTCAGTATATTATTATTAATTATGGCCGACTTCTTCGCTTGGAGGCTAATAGCCTAATATAAATTATCTTCTTGAGCCGACAAGGCTTCTAGGGTTATTAGCCAACTCATTAGGGTTTCTCTTGCTTCCCAGAGTCTTCTATTCTCGTCAGGTTCAAACTTGGGGGTAAATACCTCATGTAGATACCATAATATTAACACTCCCTCCTAGCTAGAGAGGTATTTACAGGTAATGGACTTGAGCAAAAAATATACCATTTACCCGGTAGCATCAATATAGTCATCTAGACTATTTCATGACTAGATCATGAGCATCACCATCATCATCAACTGCATCATCTTTCGAAACCATACTTCATCTGAGTAGTTAGATATGATGTTGGATAAGTCACTCTCACCATAAAGTGATACAAGAGGAGTAAAAGGTTCTGAATTGTTTTCCGTCTGAAAAATCTTTGTTCATCATTCATCTGAATGATCATCATCTCCAATAATCTGTTGATAGTCTTCAAGGCAATTAGAATGAGGATAGAACACACCAATGTCTATTCATAGTAGTTCATAACTACAAGCCAATGGTTAACTACCACATCAAGTAACACACAAGTACTTGATCAACAACATGTAGTTGCGAACAGTGAAACATATTCACCATAGTAGTCCTCATCTACTGTCATATAGTCTTCATAACAAACATCTGAGAGCATCCTGCATAGAAACAATGTTATGATAAAAAATGAATCATTTGGGCCAATCTTTCACTCATGTCTATGAGATCTGAAAGAATGTCTTCCCTCAATATAGAATATCAACAATGGGCTATCTGCCCCATTCTTCTCAACCAAGGAAGAAGGATTATTTTTTATTTTTGAGCCTGGACCATTGCTCACCCTGGTCCATTCCTCTGACACTAAAGTGTAACCTGGAGAGAATGAGTCTTCCCTCGAGAAATGTTTGGACCATTCCTTACCCTGGGCCATTCCTTCGACACTAAACAAAGTGTAACTTGGAGGGAATGAGTCTTCCCTAAGGAATGATTGTCATGGACTATTCCCCACCCCGGGCCATTCTTCTGACACTAAACAAAGTGTAACCTGGAGAGAATGAGTCTGCCCTCGAGGAATAACTGTCCCTGATTGTTGAGCCTGGACTATTCCTCACTCTGGGCCATTCCTCCGACACGAAACAAAGTGTAACTTGGAGAGAATGAGTTTTCCCTCGAGGAATAACTGTCTGGACCATTCCCCACCTTGGGCCATTCCTGTGACACTAAACAAAGTGTAACCTGGAGAGAATGAGTCTTCCCTCGAGGAATGTCTATCCTACATCAACCTCCAAAACGGACGATTCTTCGAAACTGCTCAAAACTGTGAACTTCGAAAGAATGACTGCCCGACGAGGCAGACCATTCTACTCGACCACTACTTAGAGTGACTACCAAGAAGAATGATTGTCCTAGACCACTCCCCATGTTAACCAAAATGGGAAGTAGCTATCTATGATACATCAGCAATCAGTCTTCCTCCCATGTTAACTACAATGGGAGGTCACTGTCCGTCAGAAATCTCAATCCACTTTCCGAACAGTAAAGCATCTGTCCAATCTGGACTATTTTTCAATTACAAAGATAAATGATATTTTCAATGCTCCCTCCTAACTGGAGAGTTATTTCAATCACAAAAATAAATGTTTGCGTACCTTCTTCTAGTTTGGAGAGTCTTCCCTTCTAG
>ML778926.1:434887-455758 GCA_009831015.1 Picea engelmannii | reverse complement strand
AAAATCAAAATATTATAATTTAGTTTAATTTTTCTTTTTTAAAAGAACTTATTGATGATATATATAAATATTTTGTATTTCTAACATGGGAATGTCATTTCTCCATTATGTGAAGTGTAAGTCCCATGTACTTCTTGAAGATGCGCGACACTTTTAGCTTCGTTGCTTTGCAACACCAAGGTGACTTCGTTTGGACTACGTCTCTTCACTTAGGTGCCTCCAACAGATCTAGATGTGCCTCCAACAATAGATTTGTTGTCTCTTTGTTTCCACAGAATTCCCTTATTTTGGTTCTTCCTCACACATGCCTCCAACAAACCCGCGTTTTCATACTCGGCCAAAATCATTCCCAAGAAAACTCACCCCAATCTATCAATCAAATCCTCCTCAAGGAAACACAAATCCTCCCAAGTGGACCAGATTGGCTCCTTGAAGGAGCTCGCCCTCTTCATTTGCCTCAGAATCGCATGGTTCTCCTTTTCTCCAATTTCTTCTAAGCTTGTCTTCATTAGTTGTGTGCCCTTGTTCTCTTATAGTCTCTCCAATGGTTGCCATCATAAACCATCACATCCTTTGTGGCTGTCATGCCCCTTCTCAAACCCATGTCCAAATGAATCATCATGCCCCTTTGTGGACTCAGTCTCCCAAATGAACCCATGCACCCATGAGCCTTCATGCCCCTTGGGACCAATGTGCCCAACCTTGGTGCACCCCTCATGTCGACGCATCATATTTGTCGAATTAGTTCATCCTCTTGGGTGTGCATTTAGAATAATGTAGATGTTCTCATTTCACCATAGACAATGCTACACCATTGTCACCCAACCAT
The DNA here is from genome assembly GCA_009831015.1 of Picea engelmannii. Lineage (NCBI taxonomy): Eukaryota > Viridiplantae > Streptophyta > Pinopsida > Pinales > Pinaceae > Picea > Picea engelmannii. Next base: position 454,929 of record ML778926.1, on the reverse strand, counting down.
ACGCAAAAAGCCACCCCTGAGCACCCTAACCTTTAACAGAAAGAATGATTTCTGGAATTCACACCATAACCCACAAATGACCAAGAGAGAGAGTGCACCTTCTCCAAAGGTAGCGCACAAGATAAAGATACCAGAAAGACTAAACAAGAAAAAGTTGCCCAACTGTAGTTGGTGTTACTCCTCCTCCAAACTTCCACATTGTTTCTCGTTTTCTCTGTGAGAGTGAGTGAACAAATGAGACAAGACATCCTTTATTTATACCAATCTTTCCATTGACCTTGATGGCTTGGCCAACCTGAATTTTTGGTAATTATATTTTCCTTGTACTTTTTTCTTGTGGATCTAAATTGTCTCTCTTGAGGATAATACATTAATATTATATATCTTGATGAGTCCACTTCTCTTCTAGGGTTTTCACACATTTGTTTAGGTTTTCTCTTTCTTCCAGAATATTCTATTCTAGTCAAAGGTTACATATGGAGGTTAATACCTCCCGCAACTACCATAATGTCAATACTCCCTCTTAGCTAGGGAGGTATTAATGGTCTCAAACACATCCATCCACCTTCACATGGTATGGGAAAGAAATAAATGGTCTTGCATACCGGCGACATCACCATTGCTACACATGCTATTTCATGATCACGCAGATCATATTATGAGGAAAACCATCATAGCCATATAGGTTCTTGACTATGCCACTAGTGTACCAGACTTTCTCACTAGTGTAGCAACAACTCAACATACCAGACCATCTCACTCGAGTAGCCTACAACTCAGCATAAAGCCTACAACTCGGCATGAAGCTTACAACTCAACACAAGGCCTATATCTCGGCATGAATCCTACAACTGGGCACAAGGCCTACAACTCAACACAAAGGCCTACAACTTGACACAAATACCTACAACTCAGTAGATAACACTAGAGATACAACTCGTAGTGTGTGTCACCATCATCGTCATGGGTTATACCCACATGACGTTCTCACCCATGCCTACACCCATGTTGTGAGTATCATCATCACTATTAGCATTATTTGGTATCAATCTAGCATAAAAACATATCATCACAATATCCACGAGCCTCATTTATCTATATTAATGATTCATATCCACCACCATGTGTATAGCACCTTGGGTCATTGTTGGGATAAATATATACACTATTAATTCCTACATTTAATTATCAATCGGGGCTCATAATATTCGAGGTGCAAGTGCAGGAAACACAAGATTAGAGCCTAGTCTAGCCTAATCTAAAGCCGACAAAACAATCTTCAAACCCACACTACTAGAAATTAATACTAAGGATTCATCACTGGGACGTACGAATAACTTAGTGCTATAAAGGCTTAGATCATAGTCTTTCATGCACTTCATGCACTCGGGGTTATGTTCGTGTGATTAATCGTGAGTAGCTTACTTAATTTTTATGTCCTTCAATGATTATTTCCTATAGTGGATCCACACTTAAATGCAATAGAAGAAACAAGCAAATGAAAATGAATTCAAATGAGAGGAAATAAACTAACACCTTGGGAACAATTCCAACGCGGGAAGGCCATATCTCACGAGTTAGAACTCTAATATGTCCATTTGTGATTGAAACTATGTGAAATTAAAGTGCAAGGAATCCAAAGGTATGGAAAATAAAAACTAAGTGCAGGAAACTCAAAATTATCAAACTCAATCAACACCTAAGATTCACTTAGACTCAAAACCATCGTTTTAAATGTATACACCAATCATAAAGAAATAATGAGATAATCAAATGCACAAGAGTAATGGATATTTAATACAATGGGCATTTAGAAGAAATGAATGAGAATACAAGCTTACTAATTTTCTTCTTTGAAAGACTTGCATACAAAAAATAATACCTTTTGAATCTAACTAAGTTTTAGGCAGAAAATAATGAATAAATAGTGATACTTGTTTATTTTTTGCATTCAAAAGATTGTGTATATGATAAGATCTTAATGAATTAATCAATCTCTGAAGCAATAAACAATATCAAAATGGATATGAGATGGAATGGAGATATGATTATGTAATGGAATAGATCTAATGCATGATGGGTATATGCATATGATGAAATGGATTAGATTTGAAATAAAGGGCGAAAGTGTGGACAAAATTCATGGGTGTGGCAGAGTGTTTGTGGGAAGAATTGCAAGTGGAATATGAAGAGTTAGAGGGTGAACAATACCTTCTACAATTGATCTTTTTGTATGAACTGAATATAGATGAGTATAGAAGATGCAAAAGGTATGTGTTTGTTAATGAAAATGGGTGGCAACAAATATGAAAGATGATCATATAAATGTGATCTTGAGGAGTATTATTCAAATAGATTTTTGAAGAAAAGACAAGATGCATATATGGGAAGAATATTTGGAAATGAATTGAAATGCAATGAGAAAACAGAGTATTGGGAACAATTAATGCAAATAACATATATCTACAGGATTGGTGCACACAAATGAAGGGTAAAATGAAATATGATTTTAAATTACCAAAACTAATATAAATGACAGAATTGAAATGCATCTAAATTGAATCCAATCAATAATCAAAACCAAAATTGAATTGCATGTAGACAAACAATGCAATACTAATCTACAAAATAAATACAGTATGACAACACTTGCCTTCACTGAGGGGCCCTTCCCAGGAGGTCAGTGTTGCTAAGAAGGACTCAGATCAATCTAGAAGGATTCTCAATGTCGCAGTTATAATCAATTCTTCATTGAGATCAAAAACTCTGTTTTTACATGGTTAACAACTCCTTAAAGCTTTCTCACAAGAATAAATCTCTCATTTACAATATATTCATGAACCTAATGGCTCTTTCTCATAGCCATATGAGGCTTATTTATACATGGAGAATCATTGAGGAGTGGATGGGACCGAATCCCAATGCTCAAATTTCAAATTTTACATTTTTAGGCATAAATCCCAAAAATCTGGGTTTTAATGTAATTTGGGTTGATTCGAGTTAGGGATCCACGCATATCTTCCAAGATAATTCTCATTTTGAAAATGTGCCCACTCGATACTCAATTTCCCATATTCTAGACAAAACCCATTTCGTAGAATTTCTAGATCTGATGCCATGTGCACGAAAATCGAGGCGCAAGTTGGCAGTTTGAGATTTTTGCTAATTTTTATAAAATCATCCCCCCTGAGATGGAGGTCCACACGTGTGATATGGGTGAATTTATCCCCAGATTTCCGCATGAAAACGTCACTTTGGACAAAACCCATGTCCCCGATTTTCCTCTAGAATCTTTCCAAAATTTCGAACTATATATGGTATCAGACAGTTGTTGATGTTGATACCAGACGAGCTCAACATTGGTACCAGATGAGCGCATAATTGGTAACGGATGAGTTGAGTAATGGATGACATGGACTGTGGATTCCATATGACATGGAGTATGGGTACCAAATGACTGTGCAACTACCAGATGACTGTAGAACCCTCTGGTACCGGATGGCTTGGAGTATCGGATGAGTGCAATATTGGTACCGAACGAGATGGTACTGGATGAAATGGAGTGTGGGTACCAAATGAAAAGGAGTGTGGGTACTAGATGACTGTGCAGTTACCATTTGAATGTAGAACCTTCTGGTATCGAATGACTTGGACTGCAGAAACATATTGTTTGGACAAAGAAACATAGGATTAAGCCATCATCAATAAAAATATTGTATAATCATCCTTTTAATTACTAAAAGTATGGAAAATTATGTATTAACCACATAGGATGAATAACAGAAGATAATGGAGGTTTATGGTGTAATTAGGGATATATTATGGACGAAATGAAGGGAGAAGGTGTAATGATGAGTGTATTTGTATGACGGAAAATATGACAAAACTAGAGCCCAATAGTCATTATTTTCCCCTGAAAAGAATCATGAACTCCTCAGAGCCAAATTCACCTCATAGTTGATCCTCTCATAGGATCACTTAGTGAATTCATTTAGCTCGATGCTATCGAACACATGTGTCTAGCACCTTGGGTTTTTCTTGTCCTATGCCAAGAATTATGACCAAATTAGAGCCACAAACACCTCATGGTGATCCTCTCATAGGATCACTCTGTGAATGCATTCATCTCGATGTTATCCAACACATGGAAATGCACCTCAAGCACCTTGAGTCTTCAGTCCATCGAAGACTACGTCGGGGCACATCTACTTTGGATGTAGATGTTCCCTATCTCCCCTGGTATGCAGCCCAGTTCTTGTGGAGATAGATTCAGTGTGATTCTTATTGGGGCTACTCACCTACTCATGATATTTTCAAGGCCCAATGTAATTCACACATAGGATATCTAGAAGCAAATTGCATCTTCATTCCATCAAAGATTACATCTGGGTCTATTCCCACATGATCAAGTCTGGTTGATCAATCTTGGAATACCGATACGATGATACAATCATCAATACTCCCCCATGGAAACATTTCCATTCCTAAGAAGCTTGTTCTAGACAGAGTCTTAGTGAAAATGTCATCTCACTACTCATCTCTGGATAAGTGATGGGGCCTCTCTTCTCCTTCCTGCACCATGTCTCTTATGAAGTCCTACAATATCCTTATCTCAAATTATGAAGTCAACTCCCTCTATCTAAGAGAATCATTGGACCACACATTTGTCTGTTGCATGCCCCTTTGCATCTTGCAAAGTGTCAGAAAACCTTGCTTCTTATTGATCACTGACTCCCTCTGAATTTTGAATCCCTCTCATACTTATATCTTATGACATGCTCGAAATAAGAAATAAGATCAAAAAAATATTTATGGAATCCTTGATCGGAGACATCCTTCCTCGAGTCTAGGTCAATAACCAAGAACATTTCCTAAAGGAGATCAACTTCATCTTCTAAATAATAAGCATTTACTAAGTGGTAATTGTATCAATATTCAAATATTACTAAATATTGGACAACAATAGCAATAATACAGTTTAAAAGATTGTTATTGTCCTAAACTTAAAATATCAAACCTGGTATGCAAACCTAGAGTCTGGCTATTGTCTCGCTTGAGTTTCTTCTAAGACGAGTATTATTTCCAACCTATCCCCTGTACTAAGGATAATATGATTTCTTAACAGAATTTTGAGTTAGAGAATATAATGCAAATAAACTCTAAAATCTCAACCTTAATCAATATAAAACTTTCAATAAAGTCAACTTATAGCTTTAAGTTTAACCATAGGTTAGTATAATAATCATAAATTCAATAGATTAAAAATATAACTAGATGCTCATAAGATCACAATAATTCCATAAAAGTTAGAGACATATCAAAAAAATCAAACTTGAAGTATGATATTCCTCCCTTTGGATCTACGATTGTTGCTTGGACAAAAATCCCTTCTCCTAAAAAAAAACACTTAAGACAATGATACATCTTAAAAATATACAAGTGAATACCGTTGGCAACAATGGTAATTAGCGGCACCATCTAGCAGCAGTGACAAGCAACGACAACTTCAACTTGATGGATCAACAATCTGAGAGCACTAGTATGTGCGCTAGGATAGGGAACATTGATATAGGGAAAGATCAACCTCAACAGACTCCAATATTTATTTTTCAACAATCTTGAAAAGGAAAATTTTGTAGTGGAAAACTGCAGTGGCAACAACAATAGCAAGGGTAGAAACCCTAAAAATTCAAACTTGTCAAAACTGCAATCTGACAACACCAAGAGGTGCACTGGATTAGGGAACACTAGGATAACCAAAAATTAGTCCCAATAATTCACAGAAACTTTCAATGCAACTAGTAGTTCAACTGGTTTTGGCACTACAACTCGTGCTACAACTAGCACAAAGGAACTAGAACTGCAACTGTAATTGTGCTACAATGAGCTTGACAGAGAGATGTGGATCTACCTTCCATTGGTTAGACTATTCCAAATGTGGTGTGGGCCCATAACCTATAAGAATATTGTAGATGTGCTCGTTTCACCATATAAAATGCAACACCATTGTCACCCAACCATCGACACAAAGCCACCCCTGAGCACCTTAACCTTTGACAGAAAGAATAATTTTGGGAAGTCACACCATAACCCATATATGACCAAGAGAGAGAACACCTTCTCCAAAGGTAACGCACAAGGTAAAGATACCAGAAATACTAAACAAGAAAAAACTGCCCAACTGCAGTTGATGTTACTCCTCCTCCAAACTTATGCATTGTTTCTGGTTTTCTAGGTGAGAGTGAGTGAACAAATGAGCCAATACGTCTTCTATTTATACTAATTTGTTCTATGACTTTTCTGGCTGGGCCGACCTGGCTTTCTTGTAATTATATTTTATGTTTATCGTTTTCCTGTGGAGCTGATTGGTTTTTCGGGAGGATAGTATCTTAATATTATATATTTTGTTGAGTCAATGTGTCTTCTAGGGTTTTCACACATTTGTTTAGGGTTTCTCTTCTTTGCAGAATATTCTATTCTAGTCAAAGGTTACATATGGAACTTAATACCTCTTGCAACCACCACAATATAAACAGTGTGCATCCCTTAGGTGAGTCAAGATGAGTCTCCTAAGTGGGATACCCATGCCTTAGACAATTTTTTTCATTAATGGAGTGTCCAAGTATTTTCCTCAACTCTTTTCCAAACCATCTATCATTTTACTTGCGTTGCAAGGCACCTTGGGTGGAATCACCCCTTGAGATGTCGTACGTCCAAGGAACCCCATGTCTCCCCTGTATGAAGATGTTTTTCTCCTCATTCAAACGAAGTGTCCTACTTGCCTGATTCAGACTGTGGTAAAAGTGTGTAAGCACAAGCTAAGCTATGGAGGCCTTACATCCTCACCCACCTCAAGTCATTTTCATACTCGGTAATATCCATAAAATTTGTGATCTCAAAGTATCTATCCAACTTGTGTATCCATTGCAACTAAGTCTGCTAGAAACCTCAAGTTTCATGACAAAAGGAAACCCTAATTTTTTTTAAAGTGGAAACCCCAAGTTTGTGAAACCCTAAGTTTCCAACTTGCACAAAAATCATCTGCGACCTATGCAACCATCCACAATTCCCTCTGCCCAAATTTGTGAGTGACCAAACTGTCTGCAACAATGGAAAAGCATCTCCTTCCCAACTATGTTTGCAATGTCTAAGATGCCACTGTCACGCTGTGAACATCACTCTTCATTTTGTTCTCGTTGTTGTTGAATACACTACTATTGCAACCTCAACCAAAACTTGAAAAATGTCTAAGTGTTGAACTTCTCTAAACTCGTAGCACTCATACTTCAATCAACTTTGCCATGTATCTGCACATTGCATGTCTCAAGTCCTGCATTGGTTGGGTAGTGTTACCCACCGATCCTAGGGGTGTAACATACCCAAGTGCAGTAGGCTAGGATATTAGTATTATGGTGTCAAATTACATGTTTTGGTTGTGTGATTTTCTCAAACACTTCACATTACATATGTTTCCATGTTATAATCTGATTGACAACTTTCTACAAACAATTTTCATTCATTCTGCTAAAATACTTTCGTCGATCACATTGTATGCAATCAAAGTACATATGAAGTAGAAGAGAAAATATAGGGTTTTTTTATTATGACTGGAGATATAAACAGAACAATAACAAGTCTCTAATGGATTCTATGGTAGTTGCAATACATCAATGAAATCACAGAACATTGAAACCAAAAACCTAAAATAATACCGTGACCTCCTCTAATAGATGGTCTGTCCTCCTCCAAACTATAGAAAGGATACCTCCAAGAATCAAAGGATGATGTCTTCCTACTCCAATGAATATCCAAGACCCATGTTTACTTCTCCAATGAATATTGATCTTCTCATGGTCATATTGAGTCTCCAAAGCCAACAATAGGGCTCATAACCCTCCTCCAAGGCTCCAAACCCTCACAACCATGAAAAAACCCTCACAGACTCCTCTAAAACTTCAAGACCCTTCCAAAAGGATGGATCAATCACTCAATATTCCCCCATCAAGACTATGAAGGATATCTATCCCTCAACAAACCCTCACAGCCTCCTCTAAACCCACACGACCCTACAATCGTGATGGCGTCCTCCTCAAGAAGGCTCCATGAACCCGCTGTCCAAGTCACTACACCTCCACGATAAAGTAAAACCACAAATATGAAGCATAATGAAGATATCGGAAGGATCTCCACCTCTTTTTCTAGCTATGGTGGATGTTGCACCACCGAAACCAAACCACAATGGAAGGTTTTATGCCAAAACCCAACGAAAACCTTACCTCACAAGAGCACTCCAAACAAGAGATCAATCCAAATCATAATGAGGATAGTGAAGCAATACCCCTCATTTCATATTTCTTTGATGCCTCTTCTAAATATTTCCTCTTTGACTTAATCCACATGATCCTTATTCCCCTTTTTCTTTTCACTTATAAATTAAAGGTCACCTTTTACTAATGTTTAAGTAACTATTAATCTAAAAGTTACTTTATTACCTTTTTACTTAATGTCACCTTAGAAATACAACATCTCCTAACTAAGTGACATCAAATAAATCCCTTAACACCCTTTTTCTTCATTGACTATAGCCTATGAAAGGAATATAGGATACTAAGTCATCCTCCCATCATGATCAAGTGGAAGGGGACATGACAATCCTCCCTTCCCAAGACTTCTTGTACTCAAGAAACTCCAAACCAGGATGTTGTAAGATATGTTCTCCCTCACAAGTAGCATATTCTATGGGAAAATATATCCATCTCACCAGGTACTCTGGAATCACTCTTCTCCTCACCCTCCTCTCTCTGACATTGGTAATATTCTTTGGAGTCAAAACCAACTGCCCTTCCTCATCTAGTGGAGGAAGGTCAGTTGAAGAGGTAACCTACTGTCCCAACACTTTATTGAGTAAATATACATGGAATATGTTGTGGATCCTGGTACCCTATGGAAAATCCAACTCATATTCCACCTCTTTAACTCTCCTGATAAACTTATATGGTCGATAGAAGCGAGGCTTCAACTTCTTTGTGCCACTCCTCTTCAACGAGGACTATTTGTATGGATGCAACCTCAGAAAGAACAAATCCCCAAAATCAAAGTTATACTCCACCCTATGCATGTCTACATACATATTCTACTAATTTTGGGTGACCTGTAAGTCTTCCTTCAGGGCTCTTAAGATCTCCTGCAACCAATCTTTGGCCTTGGGGGCCCTACTCTCCTTGATTTCCAAATCCAAAAATTATGAGCATTGTAACTATATAATTCTCTTAATGGACTCATCATGATGCATATGTTGTAAGTTGTATTATAACATTGCTCCCAAATATGCACCCACTTTATCCACACACTATGTTGTCCCAACACATAGGTTTGTAGGTATCCCTCAATCTAATTGTTCACTATTTTTTTTTCCCATTCATCCAAGGGTGATAATTTCTAATAGATGTCAACTCTATCCCTGATAACCTGAAAAACTCCTTCTAGAATGCACTGAAAAATATGTTGTCCCGTTCACTGAATATGTATCTTGGAAGACCATGTAGTCTAAACACCTCCCTAAATAATATGTCTTCCACCTGATATGCACTATACTTTAAAGGAATGGGAAATAAGTGAGAAAATGTTTCTAATCTATCCAAAACTACATAGACACAATCCCTACCCTATACCTTCAAAAACCCTATGATTAAATCCATGGATATGCTCTCCCACTTATGCTTTGGAATAGGTAACGGTTTAATAAAACCTACAGGATGTGGAAGCTCTAACTTGTTCTTTCGACAAGTCATGCACTCCCTCACATACCACAGTACATCCTCCTTGAGACCCTTCCATGAGAATATCTCATGGACCTTCTTGTAAGCATTCATATATCCTGGGTTCCCTGCAAATGGTGTGTCATGTATTGCTCTCAGGATATTGTCATTGAGTGTGGACTTAGAGACAAGGTAGATCTTATCCTTGTAGTAGATGATGTCATCCACTACTCGATAATTTTCATCCTGAATGATTCCCTCTATAATATCACAAGAAAATGTATTCTTGGAGTATTCCACCAAGAGAAAGGACTTCCAGCCTACTGAGATATCTGTCATGGAAAAGGACGTAGGTCTCCTAGAAAGGTAATCAAAAAATACATTCTTCTTTCCCTTCACATACTCAATTTCAAAGTCATACATATACACTTTAATTAACAATTTATGATTCCTCTTGCTCAAGTCTTTTTACTCCAAGAAATATCTCATGTTGTTATGGTCGATCCTCACAATGAAGCATCCTCCAACCACTACTTTATAAACTTGGTTGATGCATGGATGATGGCCAACAACTCCATGTCATAAATGGGGTAGATCCTCTTTAAATACCTCAACTTCCTAATCTAGAACACTATGGAACATCTATTATATATCAACACTACTCATATCCCCTCTCTGGATGCATCACACTCCAACCAAAATGGCCATGAGAAGTATCGAAGTGATAACACTTGGAAAGTGCTCATCACCTTCTTCGTCCTATCAAATGCTCTTTGTGCCTCTTCTAACCATCTGAATGTTCCCTTCTTGGTGATATTCGTCAATGGAACATTGAGCTATGAAAATAATTTCACAAAGCACCTATAGTAGTTAAATAATCGAAACAACCCTCGCAAATTTGTAAGTGATCTCGGTGTGGGCCATTCTGAGATCACCCGGATCTTCTCCTGGTGCACTTTTACTCTTTAAGAACCAATCACATGTCCGAGATAGAGAATTTTTTCATAACAAACTCACACTTTTCCTCCTTGGCAAATAGTAATTGCTCCTCCATGATGCTAAGAATCTCATCAACATGCCTTAGATGCTCTTCCCAAGTCTTGTTGTAGATGAATAGTTCATCAAAGTATACCAGTAAAAACTTCCTCAATTACTTTTTGAAGATATGGTTTGTACAAGACTAGAAGGTGGCTAGTGTGTTATTCAACCCAAAGGGAATTACTAGAAACTCATAATTCTCATAGTGACATATGAACTTTTTTTTGGATGTCCTCCTCTCTAACCCAGATCCAATGATACCTCGATTGAAAATCAATCTTCGAGAAGTACATTTCCCCATGAAACTCATCTATCAACTCATTAATCTTGGGTATTGGGCATTAGCTCTTAATTTTCTTCTTTTTCAGTGCCCTATAGTTGATGCGCATCCTCATTGTTCCATCCTTCTTCACCAATAACAATGAAGAAGTGAAGGGACTAGAGCTAGGTTGGATGTGCCCCATCCCAAAAAAATCTTGCACGACCTTCTTTATCTCATCCCTAAACTTCTTCGGATGCCTATATGGTGTGGTGATCAGGGGATTTTCCCCTTCTTATAACTCAATGACATACTCAAATCTCCTATCTAGTGGTATCCATGCTGGTATTGATCCAAACACTTTGTCATTATTTACAAGTAGTTCCTGGATGTCCACATGATAGTGTTGATGGTCCTATGATGGATTTTTCATGGTGATTAAACATTATGTTATGCATGCCACATCAACATGTCTAAAGATGGCCTTCGTGAATTTGTTTCACACGATCCTAGGAGATCATGTTGACATACCTCTCGAAACAACTCGCTAACCCACTTTGTCCCTGAAGTACATCTTCATGCTCTAATAGTTCACGGGGAAATATCGAAGTGAGTACAACCATTGGACCCCCAATACCACATCGGTGTCTCACAAATCCCCTATATATAAGTCATTGGTCAACATATAGTTACCCAATGTCACATCCAATCCTCTAATCCTATAAGTACAATGCATGTTGTACACATTTTCTACTACACTGATGAACCCCTCAAAGTCCTCTATAGGAATGTGTCTCGTAGTGACAAATCCTACATCGATGAATTTGTGACTGGCTCCACCATCAATCAATGTTCTAACACTTTATCCTTGCAAAATGACTTTATATTGAAGGTATAATAATTGGGGACTCCTAAAAGTGTGGCAATGCTCACTCCCTTGACACCCTCATGCAACTGCGCTTACTCTGTAATCTCAAGACGTGGTGACTCCACCTCATGAGGGATTTTTCTAGTACCCTGTGCATGAGTTGTCTCACTTTCACCATGATCCTCCTCATCAGAGAGAAACTCTATATAATTTACCTTACCGTTTACCATACACTAGTGACCCAGATCCCAAGGTTCTTTGTAGCTATAGAAAAGCTTCTTCCTCCTCATCTCCCTTCGAGTCTCCTCATCCATCATGTCCTTCCCTATCCATGTCTTCTAGAGAGGGTTTTTCTCCTTACTCTTTTTTCAAATAAAAGGCTTTTTTGGTTCCTTCTTGGGGACTACATCCTCCTTGTCTTGGGTACTCATGATGGAATCCTATAGTGTGATTGGGCTGAAGGCCTTCACCCGCCCTCTCAAGGGCTCGATTATATGCTCGATGAATAGAATCACCAACCTTTGTTTAGATATTTTTGTGACCATAACCGACATCTTATGGAACTCTTCGATGTACACCTTTGTTGTTTTGGTATGTATCAACTCCGCCAAGTCCCTAAAGTGGATATCGAGATCCTTCTTTTCAAACCTGTCCATCAACCTCCATGTGAAGTCCACATATGATGTGATGATGGCATGTCCTAATGTCACTAGCCCATGCTACCACAACTCATGAGCTTCTCCATCCAAGTGTAGGGTGGAAAACGTAATTGCCTCTTCCTCTGTCATCGGGTTAAGCTAGAAATAAGTGTCCAAATTATGTACCTAGGCTCTAGTTGTGCTCCTGTTAGATCCATCAAAATATGGGATCGACAACTTTCCAACCTTGCATGAAAGATAATAGTTATGTTGGATCCAAGATTATTTGTTCCAATACCTCGGCATGTTCCTGTAATTTATGTTGTATTAGTCTTGGTAAGATAGAGCCACCTAGATGTCTTCCCATAACGCCTAGTACTCCATGAAGTAGGTGGTAAAATCATCATCCTAACCTTGTTTCATGTGTGCTCCTATAGGCTTCTCCTCAAGTAATGGTGGTAATAATGGCCTAGGAATCCTCCTGCTCCCTATCTGTAGGATGCTTTATGCTAGAATATGAGTATTGATACCCTTTACATGTACCATGTCACCTTCATGGGATCTATTGGGTCTGACCTATCCTACATCATATTGGTTCGCGTGTTGACCCATCAAATATGTGAGCACCTCAAGGTCCAACTATTGCTACTTACCCATACTTTTCTGTCTTTGGGCCACCTCATTATGTCCCTTGGCCAAGTCACTAAGTATCTTGAGTACACTCTTGTTTGAAGCATCTCGTCTATCTCCTATGACTTCCTCTTCCTCTGATGACTCTGATCCTAGGAAGGTTTGACCTCCACGCCCTCTATTTATGTTGTAAAACATCAATGTCTCATGTAATCACAAGCTAGCAAGAACACCAACTATGATATCACTATAATATCCCCAAGTGCTCTAGGGTCGGATATTAGTATTATTGTGTCAAATTAGGTGTTTTTGTCAATGTGTGATGTTTTCAAACACTTTGCATTACATATGTTTCCATGTTATAATTTTATTGGCAAATTTCTACAAACAATTTTCATATGTTCTACTAAAATACTTTCGTCAAGCACATTGTATGCAATCCAAGTACATATGAAGTATAAAAGACAATATGGGTTTTTTTTTATTATGAGTGGAGATATGAACACAATAATAACAAGACTAATGGCTTCTATGGCAGCTATAATACATAAAAAAAAATTCACAACACTCAAACTAAAAACCTAAAATAATACCACAACCTCCTCTAGTAGATGGTGTGTCCTCCTCCAAACTATAGAAAGGCTAGAACCAAGCCTCAAAAGATGATTTGTCCTACTCCAAGAGTTCTCCAAGATTCACATTTCCTTCTCCAAGAAATATCAATCTTCTCAAGGAAATATTGAGCCTCTAAAGTCAAGAATAGGGCTCATGACCCTTCTCCAAACCCTCATGATTGTAAAAAAACCCTCATGGCCTCCTATAAAATATTATGGCCCTGCAAAAAGGATGGATTTGTCCCTCAATATGCCCCAATAGGCCTATAAAGGATATTTATCCCTCAACAGACCCTCATGACCTCCTCTAATCCCTCGCAAACCTGCAAAGGTGATATCATCATCCTCAAAAAGGATCCATGAACCCTCTCTCCAAGTTGCTACACCTCCACGTTGAGTAAAACCACAAATATGAAGCACAATGAAGAACCTAAAGGAATCTCCTCCTTATTTTCTAGCTAGGGTTGATTTTGCACCACCAAAACCAAACCACAATGGAAGAGTTTATGCGAAAACCCAACAAAAACCTTGGCTCACAAGAGTAGTCCAAAAAAGAGATCAATCCAAATCATAATGATGATAATGAAGCACTACCCCTCCTTTTATACTTCTTCAATGCCTCTTCTAGATATTTGGTCTTTGACTTAATCCACAATACCCTTATTCCCCTTTTTATTTTCATTTAAAGATTAAAAGTCACTTTTTAGTAATGTTTAAGTAACTATTAATCTAAAAGTTACTTTAATACCTTTTTGCTTAATATCACTTTAGAATTATAACATCTCCTAGATAAGTGACATCAAATAAATCCCCTAACTCCCTTTTTCTTCACTAAATATAGCCTACAGGAGTCATATAGGCTACTAAGTCATCCTCTAATCGTGATCGAGTGGAAGGGGACATCACAAGGGGAAATTAAGGAGATGATATCTCGAGGCCCACATGTAGAAAACCTAGAGTGTTGAGAGCCAAATGACCAACAAAGCTCACATTAAGAATAAATACCCCCTCCTCTCCACCACACACCATCACTCATCATCAATAGCATAACACCATCTGCCGCACCAGCTTAGCATAGAAAAGGAAGTAGGTATTGCTTTATGATGTAACAAGTCTAGTCTCATGGTAACTGTCACTTTAATATTTGAAGAATTTGATCATGCTGAAAATGGTCCTTTCTTGATTATGAAACATTTACTTGGAAATTATATATTTTTCCTAATTTTACCTTTGTGGTTGACATGGTATCCTCGTAAGTAGGTAACCCCTGGTATCCTCGTAAGTAGGACACCCTTGAAGATACATCATACCTTTCCCTCTCATACTTACAACTTTCCACAGTTCTTCCCCTATGTTTTCTCATCTTTTGGGCTTTCTATCTCATTGACCCCAAGAAGGGTTTGAACATTGTTTCATGGGAAGCAGGGGCTAAACGCCCAAAGGTGTTGCAACTAGCACTGTAAAAATCAAAAGACATAATCTATCCTTATAGATTCATTCCCTAGGGTCTTGAGAGCCATTAAATGCTTCTCCATAAAAATAAATGACATTTAAAAAGAAAATAAACAAAAAAAAATCTTGCTTGATGGGGGAATGCATTGTAGTGTTCTTTTATTTCTAGTGCACATAGCACTCAATGCATTATAACTTCAAGTGGCATTGTGATACTCCTTTTATTTCCATTTCACATAGAAATCAATGTTAGGACCAAAAAGAAGGGGAGGGGGGGGGAGGCGAGGAGGAAAAGAAAGGGCTTGGAAAAATGTTGCATTGAGAACAAAGGGGTGTAACACATCCTCCACAAAGGCATCCATAAATGAGACAATATGATCCCTTGATATGTCAATAAACCATGACCTAAAGTGATTCCTGCTTCACCCCATACTCATTACATGGTCTAGAAAGGATATTCTTTGGAAAGGTTCCTCACTTGGGAATTGGGCTACCCAATAGGGAACCATGACACCCCTCTCATACCTAAATTTGACAAATTTTACAAGGTATTTGAAAATTTGTTTAATTTGAAAAGGGGGGATTTAATGCACATGTTTGGGTGGTTATTTTATTAAATGTGGCTTAATTAGAATGATTCATATGACTTGTGGACAATTGGAGGGTGTATTTGTTTGACTTTAAGGACATTTCCTGGTAAAATCCATTCATCGAGGGATTAAGCCACTTGGATCTTCATAGGGGTTTAAAATCCCACAAGATGGATGTTGCACCCCATGCACTAGAGACCTAGGATGATGAGAATTGCACCTAGTTTTGTGTCTATATCGTTTGGATCAGGACATCACACTTTTGAGGGGATCTTTTTCCATTTAGGTGACCTTGGTGATGTTTTGGGTTGGAGACCCCACATTATTTCTTGATTTGGAGGTGATGTTGCACCTTCTTGGCTTGACGCCCTAGTTTTTGGAGGCTTAATTTCACACGTTGCATATTGGAGAGGAGCCTTATCGGCTTACATACCATCATTTTTCAATTTTTTGTCATTTTGTAGCCTATGTGGGGATAAACAACAAATCACTTTCCTAGTTAAGCATTTTAATTTTGGATTTAGCCTAAAGTTATGGATTTAATTGTAATGTGGACAAAATATGACTTGGTTTTTCCTCATATAAAAATAGACAAGTGATTTCTCATTTTAAAATAACTCATCACTCATGAAAATACTTCTTGCAATGAAATTTTGGTCTCTCTTTTTCTCATCATAATGGAAGCAATGACTTGTCTAGTGGAGCATTAAAGGATAACGACATCTCTTGGATGGTTTTCTTTGGAAAATTATTGGATAATCATTGATAGTGAGGTTTTTTTCATGCTTTCTCTTGGATTTGGCAAGTAATTTTTGCAATTTATTGTGTTTTACTTGTTAAATTTCAAGGATATAATCTCAAACCCTCGGAGGAGTATAAGGGTTTAAAAACTCCATCAAGTTCTTTTTTTTTTTTTTAATTCTCTCGGAAAGATACAAGGATTTCTACAAGAAGTAAGAGGGTTTAAACCCTTGTATTAATATTTGTCTATGGTTTGTTTTCTCTAGGAAGTAAGAGGGTTTACACCCCTTGAGGAATCATTAAACTCTAGTTCATCTTGGATTCCAAGCTAGACGATTTGGAAGGGTTGTTGATTTCTCGGTTTTATAAGGGCTTAACTCTTAATAAAAAATTCTTATTTCTCTTTGGTTAGTTTGTCTTCCAAGAAAGAGACTCTATTCACCCAATAACAAGGCACTAATCTTTGTATTGGAGATTGTACATTAGGGGAATTTTGAGGTCTAAAAAGGACCTCCTAAGACATATTATAAATATTACGAGGTTGTCATTTTGTGGGGTAAGTATATTTACAACTAGTTACCTTTTGCACTAAAATTCATGTAACCATATTTAAGTTAAATTGAAAACTTCTCTAGAAATAAAATTAATAAAAAAAACTTCTATTGATGTGACTAAAAGGAAATGATGTGATTATAAATAGAAGTGAACTTTAAAAAAAAAATCATTGTACTTAAACAACTAATGCATATGTCCTTTGTCCTTCAATAACTTGAAATAAAATATAAATATAAACTCATAAATTATTAATTATATAATATATTATTATTTAAAATATAAACCCATATAATAATATATATATATATATATATATATATATATATATATATATATTAAGTATAATAAAATGTTTAAGAATATATATTTATATTTTAAAAAATATGTAGTTATAAAACACATATAATATATGATATAATATATATTATATCATATGTTATATATGATATAATATATCACATATAACATATGATATAATATATCATATATAACATATGATATGATAATCATACATTGTAAACGTTTATAATATAACATATCATATGATATAATATATCATCTGTTCCATAATATCTTATATATGATCTATTGTATCATATTATATATGTGATATATCATGTAATCCCAACAAATATACTCTTAAAACTTTAACATACTTATAAAGTAAAATAATCTATCACATATTTCAAGTAAAACATTTTTTTTTTAAAATTTCAAATATGAAGTGTTTAATGTATGAATGGACATGGGTAGTTTAATCAAAAGTAAAGTATTTGAAGATTACTTTAAGTATTTTTCTTAAAGCACTACATAGTTAACTATGGTTTTCATCCATCATTTAGAATGTAACATCTCACCATCTTTAACTCAAACAATGTGATGCCATCTTTTGAATTGTGATTTGCTCTTATAAAATGGATTTTGGTGGTACATTTTTGTTTTGAGGCCCTTCATCCCCAAGGGATGATGTCATCTTCAATTGTGATTGGCTCTTATAAAGTGGAATTTGGTGGTACATTTTTTATTTTGAGGCCCTTTTTTGACCTCAAAATTCCCCTAATGTATGTTGCATTGATAAACATGAAAATTGAGGGATTGAATTTGATTAAGTGATTGGAATTATACATGCTTTAGACTCTCTTATACATCAAGGGTGTCTTGTTTTTTCAAGTGATTATTGTATTGTAATAAAATTTAAGCTACAACCATTAGGGTTGCAACAAACACTCTTTCTCATACAATTTTGCCACTTTTCTACCATTCAAATTGGCTTGTGAGCTATTATAATTAATCTACTCTTAAAGGGATATTGTTTGGATGATTAACTTGTTGATTTTAGTGGTTATAATTTTTTTTTGTAGAAATTGTTTTATACAGCCATAGGGTTGTCATAAACATTGATGATAATACTCTTTTGTATCCCTCTTTTGCCATCAAAATCTTTGTTTAAGCATTGGAATATTGTCTACTAATCATAAGCCTTGTTGTACAATATCATATCATGGTTTTGATGGTCTGATTTGCAGTTGTTGTTGATATATCACTATTATATGTTGCAATTTCGGGACAATAAGAATTCTCATTGTTTTCCCTCTTGTCTCAAGGCTTATTTCATTATATATTCTCTTGGTTTGGGTTTCTTAACATTTGTTTTGTTGGTACTATCAATTGACGGCCTTTTCCTTGACCTATAGTCATCCTCCATCAATGATTAAGACCTTTAATCATGACCTATAGGGGTGGTTCCTTTAACTCTTGAAATTTTCCCTTACAATCCCCTTAGGGTCACCTCAGAAGCTTCCCTTGTGTTGGACTTGTCCATCACTAAAATGACGGGGATATCTATTGAGATGAAAGTGATATGTGTCCTCAGTTGTTTCATACATTTGTCATTTGGGATGATATTTTCCCTAACTACAAATTGTGCGATAACAATTTTTGTGTCATTGTCGAGGAGGATTTTGAATCATTTCCAATCCTAGAATGACACTTGGAAAGTCTATCCCGAAGCCTATACCTCTATCTTGCTTGGTGACTACATTTGAGGGAAGTTTCATCTTGAATTTTGATGATATTTTTATAAATTTTATCTGGAGACTCCACAACCAATAAACCCATCTTTTTAAAGTACATTTCCCAAGGGAAGGTTCAAAACTTCTCAATTCTGTTGAGGAAGGCATCCCCATAATCCACCTTTGGTCAAACCATTTTTCAAAGGAATCCTTCCCCTTTCTCCAATGGATTGTTTTTGTTCTAGCAGCCTTTACAAGCGATTGGATATGGCCAACATCCTTGGATATCCCAATAACATGTCAAAAGAATCTCACAAGTGGTTACCCAAATTTACCGGAAACAATGTTATTATAGTTGAAGAACATATGGACGCTATTGTTGTAGCCATGGAAGATAATGACATAGAACATGAAGATGTTGTAATGAAGTTACTAGCTTCCTCTCTTGATGAAGATGCTAATAAGTGGTTCAAAAACATACTTGACAATCAATTGCAGTCATATAAGCCTTTCACATTTTTTTCAAAAAGAGATGGAAAACAAAGAAGGATAATGGAATGTTCTTAATGCAATTCAACCAAATTAAGAAGAAATAGAATGAAAAAGTGAAGGAATTTGATGCTAGATTTGGCAACTTTTTCATCCAGATCCAAAAGGACTTTTTCCCACTGGAGATAGTCATCCTCCTTCTTTATTTAAATGATTTTGAAGGACAGTTTGGTTTTATCCTCAAGGAAAATATGTGTGATAGTTTAGAAAAAGACATAGAGTATACCATGCAGATTGAAGAACATATTATCATTTCCAAGATTGAACCTTTTCATTTCCCTCATGCTAGAAAAGAAACTAAGATGAAGACATCAACCAATAGTGTATAGGATCCAGTC
>ML778926.1:409558-434837 GCA_009831015.1 Picea engelmannii | reverse complement strand
CAGATCATGAAAAGATTGATGAATTTAGACTTTAGAGAGGCAATATTTTTCTCAAAGGCCTCATTTTATTAGAAAAGAGAGGGAAAAAGTAGGTTGGAAGTCGAAGCCACAACAATAAACAAATGTACCTAACACCTTGCATCCTGTTGGGATGGTTAACATGGAAGAATCACCTTGGTTTTTTCCTTATGAAGAGCCTAATTGGGAACATGAATGCCCGAGACAAAGGGAGGACGAATATCCGGGCTCTGTAGACAGGATAAAATTCATTGATACAACTTTCACTCTGAAAGATGATGAATTTATTGATATCATGGAGGAACAACTTGAGGAAGTTAGGAAGTGGGAAGCTAGAAGAGATCGGTTGTAAATATTGAGCCAGATGGATGGACCCTTAAAGGAGAAGTTGAGTAAAAGGGATATTTTGACATACTTTAGGAGAAACAAAGTGCTAGTTCCACCTCCTCTAGTGACAAAGGAATTTCATCCACCTCCTCCACCTCTTGTTCATGACTTTCCTCTCCAACCTATACTAGAAAATGAGGATCTTTACCTAAACATTGACATACCTAGTATGATTGGAAAGATGAATATGGTGGTTCCCATGTTTGAAATGTGTAAGATTCCTTCTGTGAGGAAATAAATTTTGAGGAATTTAAAAGTGAAAGATGAAGTAGGGGACCCTTGGGTATTTTTAAATACTATGTATCATGAGAACTATCCAGAGAGAAGACACCCCCCCCTTTGTACCTCTCTCCAGGAATAAATGGTTTTCACCTGAACAATTGTATGTTGGGTTCTGAAGATTTGGAAAATGTGATGCCATTGAAGGTCACGAAAAAACTCATTTTATAAACGACACATCCTTATGGAAACATTTGTGGGATAGATTCAAAGAAAGTGAAGTTTCATTATCTCACAGAGGATTTGAAGGTTTACTTACTAGAATTCCCCCACATTGAAATCAATATGAATGTGGTTGTGATTGATGTTCCATATGCTTGGGGAATGATCCTGTCGAGAATTTGGTCCGCTAATCTTGGTGGTTTTCTCAATATGGAGTTGAATGATGTGCATATCCCACTGGGAGATGAGACATTCAATATTTTGTATAGTCAACTGTTGCCAAGAATCATGTATCTGATCCGAATATCCCTATCTATGGGAATGATTGTGAATATGTTGTGACATATCAAATGATGGATTATTATCCTTTGGATTTACGTTTTGTAGGCGAGGATTCTATCATCACATTATTGTCAAAGATAGATAAGTATAAGGAGAAACTTGTGAAATACTAGGGAAAGTATCGAGGATCAATCAAGATACTCAAAAGGGATGTGCATAAAAAGGATACAAACTGAGAGGAAGCTATCAAACATATGGTCTAATTAGATCCTCCCTCATATCCTTACATTGAATATATAAGATATGTTGAATTTGGTGAAGGAAACTTTTCACTCATGTGGGATAAAAGGAATGGAAAGCCAAAGTATCATAAGAAAAGAGAATTTTTTTTCTTGGCCCTTACATCATCAAGAAGAAGTCTAAAAATGGTACTTATTGTTTATCTACCATGGATAGGAGGAAGATTCCATTACCAGTTGATAGGTCTATCCTCCAAAACTACATAAATGGGACCTAACTTTTACAGGCCTCGAGCCCCAGGTAAGTAGGTAAGTCATTTGCATTTCTTCATTGAATTTGTACTAGATCTTGCATATTCATGTCATGGTAGAGTAGTTTCATTTACTTATCTTCGCATACATATATTTTATTTATATATATTTTTTCTTGCATGTATGCATATTTGTTGTGATCATGATTACATGTTACTTGAAGTTTTTGAAAAATGCAAAAAAAATATCTTTAAGAAACCTTATAGTTGTCAATTCTGAATTTTTTAAGTTTTGAATTTTTTATTATATGAATAAAGGGTGATTTCACTACCCTCTGATGCTCTAATGTTTTGTTTAAGAGTGTGCAAGAATAGGTCATACCAAAAGATGTTGAGGTTCTCACGTGCTCAACGACGAGCACATGTCCCCAGGTAGGAGCTAGATGTCACCCCCCCTATGCTAGTGGTAACTAAGAAGATGATGTCTCGATTTCCACAGTTAGTAGACATGGAGTGTCGAGAGACAGATGACTGACAGAGCCCGCATTGAGTAGATAGAGCCCCTACTCTCAACCATGAATCATCATTCATTGTCAGCAACATAGAAATGCTTGCCACACAAGCTTGATCCAAAAATGATATGAGGTCTTTCCTCGTGAGGGATCAAGTCCAGTCTCATGGGAAGTTTCAGTTTGATATTTGAATCATTTGAGCATATTGCAAAGAGTCATCTCCTGATTATGAAATTCCTGATTGGAAATTATATATTTTTGCTAATTTTAATTTCTTTGTTCACGTTGTATCCTAGTAAGTAGGTCATCCACGAGAAAAGGGTTTATACTAGGATGTCTACTTGAAGGGTCATCATACATTTCCCTCTCATAATTACCACATTCCATACTTATTCTCCTCCATTTCCTCATCCTTTTGGATTTGTGGGTTCATTGACCCCAAGAAGGGTTTGTAATTCATTTCATGGGAAGAAGGAGCTAAAGGCACAGAGATATTCCAAATAGCACTGTAAAAATAAAAATCCATATTATATCCTTCTAGATTCTCACTCTAAGGTCCTGAGAAACATGAAACGCTTCTCCATAAAAGTAAAGGACCTTCAAAAATAAAATAAATAAAAAGTGTCCTTCTTGAAGGGGGAATGCATTATGGTGTTCTTTTATTTCAAGCGCACATAACACTCAATGAATTATAACTTCAAGTGACATTGCAATACTCTTTTTCTTTCCATTTTATAGATTATTGAATGTTCAGACCACAAAAATAAGGGGGTAAAGGAAAACAAAGGCCATGGAAAAATGTTTCATTGCAAATGAAGGGATGCAACACACCCTCCACAAAGGAGCCCATAAATGAGAAAATATGACCCCTTTATATGTGTTCATGGAAAAAAATTTCAATGATCAACATTAAATAAATCACCCAGACAGAGTCCCAATTAGACCCTTACTTGTTTGGTGTGGTGATTATGACTGGTTAAATGGGTCCAATTACCCTTTTTAAAACTAATCTGAAATAAATGTTAATATAATCTAAACCAATATAACCTAAACTAACTCTAAACCTATCCTTTTCTTGATAATGTATGACATTACATGTTGTCATCAACAGGTGGAATAGAAAGAATTAACTACTTGCAACATGCTTGTAAGAGTAAATCCTTGGGATTAGCTAAAATGTGGGCTCAACTAGGCCACAAGACGATTCCTCCTAATAAACAAGATTTTCAAAAATGAGTTAAACTAAATGTAATATGTAATCTAATCTAACAACAAAAGGAAATCTAATCTATCTCAATCGATAAAAGGATTATTCCTACTCTCAATCAAGCGCAAGATAAAATATAATGGACCATAATTGAACCTAAGGTAAAGATGAGCTAATGAGTCATAGAAATAGTTCGCATGGCCTACAACTATTCAAGCAGATGTGCATATACAATTATCTAATAAATAGTTATCATATCTCAATATGCATATACTTGGATTCAAATCACCATAATTGTATTCAAGATAAAAGATATATGTCATATTAAGGAAACAATTCTCATCTTATGACAATAATTAGGATCAAGACAAATATGAAATTAGACTCTTAATTAATTAATAAATCAACACATACAAGTCTACTCAAATACAAAATTCAATATTAAATCTAATTATGACAAACCCTGTAAATATAGCTTTACAATACTTTTAAATAAGCATAAATTGTTTAAATTTGAACAACAATGATAAATCAATAGTTACACCTATATGGAAGAAAGGATAAAAAAACTAAATAATATATCTATTCATTATTCAAAACTGAACAACATTGCTCAAAATTATTACAAAATAAATATATTTCTCTCGTCTAGTTCAATAGGCTTCCTATCTTCTAAAAAAACCTTTCCCCTTACAATAATGCAAAGAGTTAAGAAAAATGGATTTCCCCCACCCTTATTGAATAGTCACTTCATACCATATTTATACTAAACAAAGTTCTGATAATAACAAATGAAATTAATAATTACAATCTAAATTTAAGACAAGGATCCTTAGAACTAGGCCACATTCAATCCAAACTGTTGAATCATAGCCTCTCGAATCAAACAAGACTAGAACTAAATGACAGACCTCCAAAAATATGACAGGAGGTTGTCAATATCCATGTATCCAAACCTATTGTAAATTTTATCAAAACTGATGCCTTGTTTATCCACGAGATCGTGCCATCGTAAACCTTGTAACAAACATTTTGACACCTGTGCACACAAAGCCAAAACAAATTAACGACTTAAATATTTTAAGAGTGACTATAGAATCTACAATTCTGTAGTAACTCTAAATTAAGATATTTTTCTATTAATTTTAAAACAAATGAAACAAACAAAAACAAACTCAACCAATCAAATCAACTAAAAACAAACTCAGATTCATGCTCATTAAATATATCTTCAGTGATCGAATATGTACACAAACAAATTGCAAATCTATATATCTGCACAAAGAAAATTAATTAGTCATTGGACATTGACGATTTCAATTGGGGAGTGAGGGTTTGAGAATTAATTAAATTTGTTTGTGGGCATTATATATAATTTTTCTACTTGGAACGTTCCTTTTTCCGTTTCCTCTGACACTTCTTGAATGGTAATCTTATGATTGCAGGTGTCAGAAATGGGGTCGAACTATTTGGGCCTGAACTTTAGGCTTGAATACAGGTTCATTGCTTGCATTTTCCACTACAAAGTTTAATTCAGGTTGTGATTTTGGGTTACTCGAGATGATCCCTCACTATGTGCCAACTCTTAAGAAGTCCTATCAATTGAAACTGTAGGTATATTTTCCAACCCATGACATGTTTCTCGCTTCAAGAATCCTCATAAACTTGAACAGGGGTTTAAAAAGAAAAAGATAAAATTGCTTCAGTTACAACAAATTTTAAAACCCCTACCAGATCTAGCCATTGAAAGATTAAGAAAATCCCTTTGCAAATTTGATGTTTCGTCCATGAAAAGTCTGCAAAATCTCTCACTAACCTATTTCTCGCAAAAGAGGAAAATAAATAGAAAAAATAAACTTCAACGATTTCAGTACCTGAAGATTCATGTCAAACAACAGGAACCATGAATAAAATAGATAATTCGACACAGGTGAGTATGTTTACCTCACAGGAGAACAACAATGTAGGTGCATAGAAAATGAACTCAAAACTCGACAGACCCTCGAAAATCCAAGGAAATGGGTGATCATAACTTATGTAGGATATGATTTGACGAGTGTACTTCGAACTCAGCTCGAGTAATGGAAGAATTTAATGCATAATGGAAGAACTCACTTAGGATACGAATTTAATGCATAATAGATATGACAATATACAGGATGACCTCCTTTCATTTAAATATCCCAAGTGTTTAAAACATAATAAACCATATAACTCCATGTTGCCACGACGCTAATTATACCTCATGGAAATCATTAATTGTTTAATTGCAAGGCTCAACACTCAAAATAAAAGGTTATAGTTGTATTTGAGTAATGATAACCCAAGAGTTAAAGACATGCGAAACTATATTTTCAATTTCCAACCTGATAAGACTATTTGAAAGAATGTAATGGATTTTCCGACCTTTTCAATGCCATAAATAAAAGAACCATGTACATAGAATATAGTCCTAACTATGTTCATAATTTCATGAGTATGGCATAAATCATAAGATAACTTGGTCTAAATATAAGAGAAACCAAATAAATGAGATATCATTCAAGAACTCAAAATCATGTTAGGAAATCAAGAATAAATGTGTGACAAGATGAGGTATGGGATGTATTCTTGAATTCGAAACATACCACTCTTAAAATAGAATGATAAAAACCAAGTCCCAGTGATGATAGCATTAATACATTTAGATAACATAAATAGACTTGTTCATAAGCATTTTTTACCATGTCTGAAATCATATGCTAATTACTTAAAGTTGTAGAGACATCCCCCATAATCCCTTATAAATTTCATGCTTACAGTAATGAAATTCAAAATGAAATAAATCATTGACATAAATAATGCTTTCAATCACCTATATAAAAATCACCGATGGTAAAATATTTATAAAAAATATGGCACACCAATGAAATAAAAGAAAATCAATAAAATATAAAGGGAAAATCCTTATTAAAACCAAAGAGGGACCCTAATTCTTTCTTCGACATAAGAAGAAAATAAGGGGGTTGTTATTTGCCACAAAAAATGGTGACATATTTTGGGAGAACTAGTTATTTCTCAGATTAGATAATAATATTAAATTTATCAAAAATCAAAATGAAAAGTTTCATAAGATTTTTGTACAATGCACCACTTTTATGGATCCCACATAACATGATTAAAATAAGATAAGTTCTTAAAATGAAAGTACTTGAATGCCTATCCTTAAACCATTGAATTTGAATACTATGAATGTTATTATTTTAATTTTCTTTCTACTATTGAATAACAAAGGTAGGGTTATGAGGCTTTAAGATCAATATACATCTATTGAATGTAAAATTACCTCTTTTTTCAGACATTTCTTTGCTTCCCATCCATAGCCCCACATGGCCATGTTTCCAACAAATATATATAGTCTTGGCGGTTTTACAAGTACTTCCCACACTTATGTGCTTTGAACTCTCTTGTATTTCCACCCTTTTGATTTTCTTAATTAGAAAATTGTTTTTTGCAATTCGGCAAACAGAGAGGGGTGGTA
The DNA here is from genome assembly GCA_009831015.1 of Picea engelmannii. Taxonomy (NCBI): domain Eukaryota; kingdom Viridiplantae; phylum Streptophyta; class Pinopsida; order Pinales; family Pinaceae; genus Picea; species Picea engelmannii. Next base: position 427,980 of record ML778926.1, on the reverse strand, counting down.
CATGAGGTGTTATAAAAGGAAAATAGATATATTTGTTGATATTATGGTAGCTGCGGGAGGTATTTACCTCCATGTGTAAACCCGATGAGAATAGAATATTTCGGGAAGTAAGAAGAAACCCTAATTAATTGATTAATAACCCTAGAAGACAAGTTGGCTCAAGAGAATGACTTGTATTAGGTTATTAGCCTTCAAAAGAAGAAGTCGGCTAAAGGAAATGTTATATACTAAAGAATTAGCACCCAGAATGAGAAGTCGGCCCACAGAGTCTACCAGAAATAGTATAAATATAGGAGGCCAGTCTTCATTATGGACAGTATTCTCAGAACTGCAGAACCAACACTTGTGCACACTGCAGTTGGCCAATTTGTGTGCAAGTTTGGAGGATAGATGTTGTTGCAGCTGCTGCAACTAGTAGATTTTAGTTTTGGCTTGGACTCTCTCTTGGTTATGGTTTCGACTCTCTTATCAGCTCTTGTTTCTCTTGCTTGGTGTGTTATCCTTGGAGAAAGGTGATCCACCTTTATTTAGCTATCAAGCCTAGGGTTTGCTTCGAGAATGATTCTCTGACAATGTTAAGGTGCTCGGGGGTGGCTTTGGCCAATGGTTGGGTGACAATATTGCTATATTGTCTATGGTTAAATGAGCACATCCATTGCTTTCTAATAGGTTATGGGCCCGTACTATCTTCACACAATCTAACTATTGGAAAATGGATTGGGAGGATTTGCTCAGTTGGAGTTGCAGTTATAGCCAGTTTTTGTTGTAGCAACAAAACCCCAACGCTCTCATTGAGGCACCTTAAGTGAAGGTATTGACCTAATTTCTGGATAGACTAGTGTGCCCTAGCCTAGCACATCTCCTGGTACTCTTAGCAAGATAATACATCAAGTTTGAGATTTTGGTCAAATCTAGGGTTAATCAAGTCAAAGTAGACATGACTTACTCTATGAAGTCAGAAAACAAGTTAGAAGGGGCTTCTAAATTCACAACATGGAAGACAAGGATTGATCTCATCCTTTCCAAGAACAAAGAGTTGGATATAATGAAAGGAAAGATTGTGGAACCAGAGTTTGAAGAAGGAAAAGACAAGTAACTGCATAACGTTGCAGTTATGGAGAAGTTCAAAAACAATGACATCAATGCCATGAGTATCATAGTGGATTCTATAAAATACCACTTGATACCCTACATATCCCATCTTGATTCATCTAAGAAGATGTACGATGTCGTAACAAACCTCTTCTCAGTCAGAAACATTGGACAAGTAATTATTCTAAAGAATGAGATCTATGACATGAAGATGAATGATGATGACATCATAACATCATAGTTTGTGAGAATCTCTCAGTTAAGAGATCAACTACAAGCTATTGAAGAAATCATTTCAAAGAAGGAATTGGTAAATATAGTACTCAACGGTATTCCCAAGACATGGGATGCATTTGTCGGAAGCAGGAGCACAAGGAAGGAGTATCCTACATTTGAATAACTTTGGTCTTGTTGTGCACAACAAGAATCAAGGATTAGTTGAAAAGAGAAACCTCAAAAGAAATACGATGATCAAGCCTTCACAACATCAAGAATTTGAGGAAAAAAAGGAAGTTTGGCTCAAGGAAGAAACCAAATCAAGAGAAAGATAGGTCAAAAATACAATGCTTCAATTGTTGAAAATATGGTCACTACAAGAATCATTGTCTCGAGTTAAAGAAAAATAAGGAAACACATGAAGAATCAGTTGTCAAGGAAAGGGAACCCTCAAAGAAAGAAAAGCAGGACAAAACAAACTTATTCTTCTAAGACAAGGTAATAATACTCTTCATAGTTGTTGTACATACCATGTTTTATGTACATATCTTGCATATCTATTTCTTAGAAGATAATATGTTCAAAGAGAAACTATACCTATGGAAGAACACCAAGATAAGGATTGCTATCACAATGACTACAAGCTAGGCAATACACATGAAAGGATGAAGTACATCAACAACCCCGGGTAACAATTCATGTGGAAGTTATTACATAAGTAACAACTGCAAGATAAGATGAAATCAGAATCAATATTGAAGAAACATAGAAGAAGTAAAGACATAAAGAAGTCAACAATCAAAGAGGAAATTGGAAAAAGACTTATGACACTTTCCAAAAGGCAATAAGGATGCAAATGGAAGCGTGGACTTTGTTAGATGGAGGGAGAAAATTATATATTTCCAAAAGAAGAGAATGCATTCATGCATGAAGAAAGGATTAGGAGGGAGCTAATCCTAAATTATATGATCCATTGAAGATGATAAAGTATCTATCCATGGAAGCAACCATGAAAAGAAGCATGTGTTCAATGTGACTTTATAAGAAGTCTTCTTTGAAAAGAAGCCTTAAAGTATCCATGGTTGTCCATCCACATCCATGATCCTATGATGAAATAAAGAAGTTGGAATCTTCAGGGCATGGAATCTATAGAAAACTCCATGGACCCAAGAGATAAAGAGAAAGATGAGGAAGAACATGAAGATTACAAGAGAGAAAGAAAAGACATAACAACTAGTCATTGTATCGAGAATCACAAGACTACCTTCATGATATGAACTCAATAAAAGAAATCAAGCAGAGGAAATGAAAGCTGAGATGAATAAAAATGTATGTAAGACTCATGAATGTAAGCATTGTGAGATCTAGAACTAGAGGTTATCCCAGATGGAGGGAGAAGACTATAATGATTGCTTGTTCTAGTAAACTAGACGTACCTCTACATGAGACATTATATGGTTTGCAATATCCATGGGTTGGAGTTGACATCAGATGAATGCAAAGACTGTTCTCCATAATAATTGAACAACAAGCATATGTAGAGCAACCTCAAGGCTTTGAGGTATACCGGAAAGAGACCCTTATATGCAGATGGAAGACGAATTTGTATGTATTGAAACAACTTGGTGGAAATATTCTCATGCACAATAGAAGCATGGTGAAACCTTCTATGATAAAAATGAGAATGGTTACTCAGAAGTCCAGGATGGTGTATTTATAATCCATGACAAACTCTCATGATTATAGAATAAGTTCCACATAGATATGTTCCATTTTGAGTCTTTCCACAATGTTATGAGCTAGCAGTAAACAAAAGATGAATCCAACAACAATATACTATAATGATAAGAGGTATATGAATCCTTCAGAAAAACTACTGTTCCAGAAAGACCGAAGTACATTGAGATCAAGCATTACATTCTCCATGATGAAGTCTAAAAAAGAAAAGTGGTTCTCCAATATATATCTCCACGGATGAGCAGATAAGAAGGCATTTTGGTAAAGCCTCTATCTAAGATGAAAGAGTTTGTGTACTCAAGTCGAAGCTTGTGGAGATGACTTCCTTATTGAAAAAGGAAGAGATGACTCCCGGGTTGGGAGGGAGCACTAATGTGTTATTGATTTATGGACAACTATTTTTCAGCTCGAAAAATGGTCCAGGATTAGCAGTTCCTTTCCAGTTCGGAAAGTGGTTTGATATTTCTGACGAGCATGCATTTTTTAGTTCGGAAAATGGACCAGATTGAACGAACATTTTCGTAATGAAAATGGTTTGATCGATTGTTGATGTACCATAGACAGTGATTTCCCTTGTGTCCAGTGTGGGGGAATGGTCTAGGATAGTCTCTCTTCTTGATGGTCACTCTCAGTAGTGGTCAAGAAGACTGGTCTGCCTCACCGGAAAGTCATTCTTTAGAAGCTCACAATTGTGAGTAGTTTCAAAGAATGGTCTATTTTGGAGGTTGGTGCATGACAATCATTTCCTTAGGAAATGGTTTGGACAGTCTTTCCCTAGGGAAGATTCATTCTCTCCAGGTTGCAATTTTTTTAGTGTGGGAGGAATGGCTCAGATAGGTGAATGGTCTAGGTTCAACAGTTAGAGACAAGAATTACCTAGGGCAGACTCATTCTCTCTAGGTTGCACATTGTTTAGTGCGAGAGGAATGGCCCAGATAGGTAAATGGTCCAGGCTCACAAATTGGGACAATTGTTCTTCCTTGCTTGAGAAGAATCATCCAGATAGTTCATCATTGATGTTTTACCTTCTGAGGGAAGATGCTATTCCAGATCTCATATATGTGAGTGGAAGAATGGCCCAGATGATTCAGTTTATATCATAACAATGTTTTTTGTGCAGGTTGATATGAGATGATATGATTTTTATGGAGATTGTATGTCTCTGGACAATAGATGTATGCTATTGTGGTGGATGTGTTCCACTGGTTGTGACTATATTTCACTGATAAAGTATCTGTGTGCTACTTGGTGTGGTAATGTACCACTGGATTGTAGTTGTGTACTACTATGGATCGACATAGTTGTGTTCTATTGAATGAAATTGTTTTGATTGCCTTGAAGACTATCAATAGTGTTGGAAATTATTATCACCTAGATGTATGATTAATGGATAGAGTTTCCCCAGATGGAAAATGGTCCAGGACATTTATTCTTCTAGGACATATGTCTAGATTAGAAGAGTGGCTCTTGTGTCACTCTATCGAGTGAGTGAATTATCGAGCATCATGTCTGATTACTCAGATGGAGTATGGTTTCAGGAGATGATGTAGTTGATGACACTGATAGTGATGATGATGCTCATGATCTAATCATGAGATAGTCCATATGACTATGTTGATGCTATCGGGTGAATGGTAAGTTTGTGCTCACAACCATTACCTTCAATACCTCCCTAACTAGGAGGGAGTGTTGATATTATGGTAGTTGCGAGAGGTATTTACCTCCACGTGTAAACTCAACGAGAATAGAATATTCCAGAAAGCAAGAAGAAACCCTAATTAATTGGTTAATAACCCTAGAAGACAAGTTGTCTCAAGAGAATGAATTGTATTAGGTTATTAGCCTCCAAAAGAAGAAGTAGGCTAAAGGAAATGTCATATACTAAAGAATTAGCACCCAGAATGAAAGTTCAGGCCAGGCAGTCTTCTAGAAATAGTATAAATACAGGAGGCCAATCTTCATTCTAGGCATTATTCTCATAATTGCAGAAGCAACACTTGTGCACACTGCGGTTGGCCAGTTTGTGTGCAAGTTTGGAGGAGAGATGTTGTTGCAGCTGCTGCAACTAGCAGATTTCGGTTTTGGTTTGGACTCTCTCTTTGTTATCGTTTGGACTCTATGATCACCTCTTGTTTCTCTTGCTTGGTGCACTATCCTTGGAGAAAGGTGTGCCACCTTTGTTTGGCTATCCAAAATAGTTTTTTCTTCCGAAAATATTCTCTTACAAGGTTAAGGTGCTCGAGGGTGGCTTCAACCTATGGTTGGGTGACTATATTGCTATATTGTCTTGGTTAAATGTGCACATCTATTACTTTCTAACAATAGTACTAGTTAAAATTTGACCCCACTAACTTTCCCTTCTACCAATGTAGAAGACTTAGTTTAACTGTGGAGGGATAAGGGGGGGATTCAAAGAAAAGACTGTAGTAGATTCATTCCTTTGTACAAGTGAACTATAATACTTTATTTATATCTTAATGTTCCCCATGTTCATTGGTTAATGTAAGAGAAAATAAAAATTTGGTAATGATTATCTTTAGATAAATGAAATCCTATTGTAATGATAGAGTAAACATTTCCCAAGTTCACCAATTGATGTTGCTAAAAATAGATTACCCTCATATAAACTTTGGATACATCACAAAATTCAAATAAAAAAAAAGAACAAAGAAAAACAAAAAATTATACAAGAGTGAAAACGTAAAACTATACGAACATGATAGAAACCAAATCTAAAATAAAAGCAAAAATGAGATCAAACCACTTATTAAAATTTGCAAACTATCTAAAAAGGAAACTACAAACCTAAAAGAAAAGGTAACTTAATAAGCCATGAATACATGAAAACCTCAACAAGAATGATTGATAAAAGGTATCTCAACATAATAAAGATCCTTTAAGTTAATATGCTATTTTCTTTATGTCAAGAGCATGATAATTTTGTCTTGTTAGGAAGGATATTAATCATGATTTTATTATACAAGTAAAAATATGAACTAGAAATGCAGTTACGAGTATAAGATTATTCACGAGAACTCAACCAAAGTTTGTCTTTTATCATTTCTTGCTTCATGGAAAATGGATAAGATTTAATAATCATGTTTGTAACGATCTTGTCCTTAAATCAACACAACGACAAAAAATTAGGTCCTTTTTTTTTGGCGTAGGAAGTACAAAACACAATTAAAAGAGATATTATTGACACCTAATCCAAAGATCATGAAGGTACCATAGAATTCTAATAAACCGCATGTAACTTAAATTCCAAGGCGTAAGATAAAGAATTTCTAATTCAAACATAAGGACACAATAGAGGGCACAAGTAAAAAAAAATATTTTATTTCCAGGTGCATGGGCAACATCTATTTTACTCCAGATGTGCGCTTAACCCAAAAAGGAAATTAACATGAATCTACAATTATTCCATGGTGCACATGTGATCCCATCACCATATAGCATAGTCAACGTCACTTGTGGAACAAGAGTGAAACCATCAAATTCATGGTGCAACAGGCTATCTACTTGACAACTTACTCAATCTTAAACACATACTCATCAATCAACATGTAATTCTAGATGCAATAAATTTTACAAGCATTAATCCAAGGGAACATTCAACGTTACACACAATAGGACTAGAATATTTACTCCACAAGGAAGGAGAATCCACAAGAGATAGAGCGTAGTAGTGAACTAATTAAATAGTCAGTCCACATTAAGTTAAGGTGCAAGAACGTAACAATTATAAATCAAGAATGCATCCACATCATGCTAAGGTATCAAGTACAACCACCTTATCAATCGTCAAACAATAATTAATCACTGCGCAAGGTTAAAATAAGTTTGATTCAATCCAACAACATTGCTATTAGGGGTGCAAGGAATCTAGTTATTAAACCATCCAACTGGACAAATTAAAGGCATTAGAAAAGAGGTTGATAAACAAAAGGGAAACCTACATAATGTGAGCGTTCATGTGGCTAAACCACCACTCCTTACACCAAGTTGTCATTGTGTGCAAACGTTCTAATGTAAGCCCAACATACATATTTAGAACACAGTGTGCGCAACGGTTCTAGATATTTGACGAGTCACTCTTTGACACCCAAGGGTCATTGCACAAGAGGTGCTACCCATAAATCTTGCTTCATCTTCTTTAACTATGCACTAACCATTAAGGTACAGGTAAATAATCGTCAACAACTTGGGTCATGCATTTATTTTATAAAGAAAAGGACCAACTAAGGAGTGATGAAGGTGGGATGTCCCAAGACCACATAGAAATTAAAAAAGATAAAATAACATGTCTCCACTAAAATAAGTTCAAGCACACTAAAAAAAACCATATAATCAACCTAGCTACACTTATCATGGTGCAAGTAACTAATGATTACTTATTAACCATCCACATAGTCTTAAGGCACATCGAGACAATTGCTCACCATATTATGGAAGAAGAGCATAAAGCATTAAAACACTCAACTATTGCATTAAAGAATATAAAAGTGATATATACTCAACTAAAACGATAACTAAAGTGATAAATTGAAACCCATTAAAAGAGATATGTCAAAATTCTCCCCAATCATAAATTAGCTAATACACCTTCTTACTCTTAAAATGAAATCCACCCACGCAAAAATAAGGGAAAGCATAGAGGTGGCATCCCAATATGTTTGGTCGAACCATGTGGGACTACATCGAGGGAGGAGAAGTGGAGCACATCGAGTCTTCCTCGAAATGGCAGGGAGATGCCCAGAATTTCGTTGGGCAAGTAAAGTATGAGTTGCAGAGTGGAAATACCCAAAATTCGTTGGAAAAGTGTCTAAATTCGTTGAAGGAGCATGCATATGCCACACAAGGGATGAGGCCGCGTTTTTCTAAGGTAAGAAGAGGTGGTAAATTCGTGAGGTATAGACAGAAGGGAAAAGTTTCCCCAAACTCCAAATTTCGTGAGAGGAAATCGCTACAAGAAGAATGAAGGTTTAGATATAGAAACTAGTTCCCCAAACTCCAAAATCGTGAGAGGAAATTTCTATAAGAAAAATGAAGTTTTAGACAGAGGAAAGAGTTTCCCCAAACTCCCAAATCGTAAGAGGAAATCGCTACAGGAAAAGCGTAGGTTTAGACAGAGGAAAGAGTTCCCTACAATCCCAATTCGTGAGAGGAAATTACCACAGGAAAAACGCCCAAGGGATGGTACCTTCTAATGGGGGAAAACGCATAAAATTTAGGAGGAAAACACAACAACCACTCGTCTAACAATGAATCCCTCTCTTGCAAGGAAAAACTAAGTTCGTCAGAAGAAAACATAGCCCAAGTGTCCTGTGTCACGATTTGAAAAATCAGTGTAACCATCCCAAAACAGTTAAAAGTAAATACAAAGGACAAGAATCATATTAGGTTTCAGTTGCAAGGGAAAGATTATCTGAGGTTAAATCGATGTAAAAATCAGGTGTAACATAATTCTAAAGTAAAACAAGTAAAAAAAGAAGGAATACGTAGAGAAACATTTTACCAAGATGCGGAGAAAATATAAAAAATACATCAAGTTTAATCACAACTAACCAGATCAGAAGATCTTCCCAATGATAACATATATTCAACGAATTCAAAAACACATGAATCTATATACAAATTCTAACTAAAGTAAAACTACAATTTTAAAGGCGTACTGTAACCATAGGTGAAGGATCTGAAGGGGTTGTCCTGCGCTTGCGCTTCATCCTACTCCTAGCTTTCTAACTGCTGAGACCTCACCGGTACCTCCCAACCAATGTTAGGGGTACTCTTCTTCTCCCTTAGCCCCCTAAGCCGCAAAGGGTCCATACACATGTGCCAGAGAAAGCTAGCTCCCAAATAGTCTCGCAAGGTCAAGCTACCACTCCATTTTTCGATTTGGGCATTCCAACTCCCACAAGTAAATTCAATCAAGACAAATATCGACAACATAATCTTAGGCCTACCAGTTCTGATCCATACTCCTCCTCCTCCATCCTTTCTATAGATTTTTTTTAGTGATTAGTTTCCCAAACCCTCTTTAGATTATTTTATTAAATTTAACTAGGTGAAACCTCCATCATACACATGTCACTCGATCCCTTAGTTGCACCAAAAAATCAATTTATTAATTAATTGAATTTTCCTATTTCTCTCACCCACCTAAAAGTGTTCCTAAAAATGTTCCTTTGTGTCCCTTTATTCCCTTACATTTCGTAAATGACTGACGCCTTCCTTAAAACCAAGTTCAGTTCACAATTAGAAGGTTCCAAAGACTACATTCCCTACTATGTTAGACATTCCCATTTTCCTTAAGTTTCCCCTTTTCTTCTTAGTTCATATTTAGCAAGTTTAGATATAAACAACATTTTACCCTTTTAATAATTTAATCCCTCATTAAAATTTTACTTTAATTATTAATGTTTGAATTTTATTTAATCCGCCTTCTTGTTATATGTCGATTTAGTTTTTTTTGTTCACATGTTCTACTTAGACCTAGGTTTCAAATTCACTAGGCTTGATGATAATATTTAAGGGAAAATTTGATATTAAACTTTACTCTTACCATCATTCATTTTAAGGCCGACCAAGTCCTAAGGAGGCATAGTTTTCTAGGTACCAGGTTTATTAACTTACCAGATTTAAAAATCACGATGTTCCCTTCAAGACGCACTATGTGCTCCAAGGGTGCCACTCACTTGCATTCTTGTTTTACTTGTGTGACGTTCCCTTCAAGACGCACTACATCCTCCAAGGGTGCCACTCACCTTTTAACTGATTTTGGCAGTCGTCAAACCCTTGGAATCAATACTCCGTCAAGTGACCTTGTGGGAGAATAAGGTCCTCTAAGGAATAAGGAGCATGCCTTACTGCACTCCACTTAGAATCATCATGAGAGATTGTCACAGTCTTCCCTCACGACATCATGGATCTCTCGAACTAGGTAATCGTTAACTTACAGTTCAAGCCATGGTGGGAGTGCTAATAGGGTATGGTAGAGATATTGGCACACCTCTCCCTCAATATCTCTAGTTTTCATGCGTGACCCCTTTACTCCTAATGTGAGTCTGGTTAGCAAGCTATCATCGGCCTGCATCCATCAATGAAACGTGTCAGCAATAATAATCAACATCATAATATCTAGTCATATGTCACTATGTAATATCAAAATGTTCAAACCATAAATGTCTTCTCCCTGACTCGATTCGGAGTCCAAGGAGATCCATCGATGGCATCGGAAACCTCAAACATCCAGAGTCCTACACACTGAGGAAAAGTAGTCAATATCACATGTCGATATAAATATCAGAAAATAACATGTCATCGAATCCACAAACATCATCATGCTCCATAATCAAATCAGTTAATCATATAGTGAACCAGATCACTTGCACACAAGTGTCCATAAGAATAATTCACATCGGGTGCACTCAAGAGCGGGATGTTACATACACCCCCTCTTGTTTTAAACTTCTTCCCAATGTTTCACACTATATAATTGCCGAAATAAAGTATCTCACAATATCTATATGTCTAGCTATCCAACAAAAATTGAAACGGTTGATGCATATCATATGCGTCCTCCCAAGTAGCTGAGTGCAGACTATAATTGTCCTAATGGAACTTGAATTGATCGATAGTTCAACATCCTAGTTGTCAAATGTGATGGTCCAAAAAGCGGATTGGCTCCGCTGTGAGTGCACCCTCACCCAACATCTGCCAAGAACACAATCTATCTCATGTGTAGGAATACTAACCCTAAGTCTTACATAGATACAAGATAAACATCGTGCATACGCCTCAAAGAATGAGGCATGGCTAGTCATTTGTCAGTTGATAATTATGGTCACGCGATGTGCATCCTCAAAACCCTTATGCCACTCTTGCGCTTCTTCCAACCCATTTTCTTATCACCCGATGCAATGACTATTAAGTGGACTATTCAAATAATGAGAATTATTGGTTAGTTGCGACTAATACTCATGGATATGGGTCATAGATTAATGACTTACACTACGCAGTTAATCCTGAAAATAATATCTAACATTTTCTTATCGTTTGTACTTTCTCTTCCATTTCTTGGATCGCTTCTGGTCCTACTAGGACCCCATCTTTGAGTCTATCCCTACTCAAAGGTGTTCGACACGGTCGCCCATAGAGAAAATCAATGGTTCCATCATAATGGTACCTTGATGGTGGTTGTTGCACTCAACTCGGCCAACATCAAGAACTATTCCCAAAGTTTTTGTTGGTCTAACACACACCTATGCAAAACAACCTTCACAAAATGGTTCGTTCCTTCGGTCAACATGTCTATCTCAAGGACATGTTGTACTAAAGTTCATTGGTGTCCCCACGACATCTTGGGAAACTCGTCCAAATCATCCTGCAAACACTAAATCCATGATCATATACAATTGCTTTGGTATGTTTGGCAGTCTCAAAATCTTGTTGGTATAAACTCTAGCTATACCTAGCACCTGATGCATAGTTCGCAGATGGAAAAAATGTGAACTCTTCACGATAATCAAGTCATGCCTCCTTACCTTCAATGGCAATTCAATAGTGAATTCCATCGAAATGACCTCCCATGTTGATTCAGAATAGCACGTGGTTGTAGTAATTATATTGGTTGTCTGTTTTCTGCCTTCACCTGCCAACCTTCTAGACATCTCACCACACAATTGAAGATGTCTGCCTTTATCCCTTCTAATATAATAATGGACTAAGGTTGGTCCTCATATTCATGACTCCTGGACGAGCCATGTATACTGCTCTATGAGCTTTGCATAAGATCAAAAATTCTCAATTCGTCATTGGGATGTAAATAAATCTAGTTATTATATCTCAAAGATCTGTTGTTGTGCACAATATATCCTTCAATTTTGGTACCAAAATGGTGTCTTTCCCAAACAATTCCTTAACTTCTTTATACCAGTTAGCGTCGCACTGTAGTTAGAATATTTTCACATAGATTTGTTTGAAGAGGTATCACTAAAATAATGTGTGGTCTCTGACTCAATGCATCTGCCACTCTGTTCACTATTCCTTTTAAGTAGGAAAACTCAAATTGTAATCGATAATCAGTTCTGACTAACGCCCTTGAGCATGGTCAAGTTATTTTACGTAAAAAGGTGTTGTAAACCACAATGGTCCATTTTTAGTTCGAATTTTCATCCAATCAGGGAGTGTCTCCACCCTCTCAGGGAATAAAATGTCACTAAAAACTCTAAATCGTGTGTCACGTAGTTCTCCTCATGCTTCCTTGACCTCCCCGAGATGTAACTGTTCACTAGACCTTCTTTCCTTAGACTCATTCTAAGACTTCCTTGGATGTGTCAGTTCATACCATGAAGACCGCATCCATGTCAGGGACTTTTAGTATCAGCATGGCCATCAATAGCTCCTTGAGCCTTCGAAATGATTCCAAGCATTTCTCAGTCCACACAAAGTTATTGTTCTTCTTCAGCAATTTCGTAATCGAATTTTCTATATTCAAAAAACCCTCGACGAACCGTCGATAATATATCGCTAAACCCATGAAGCTATGAACTATTGGGACATTTGTCAATGTATCCCATGCCATAATACCCTCTACCTTCACTGGATCCACATTGATACCTTCATCAGACATAACATGCCCTCTATAATGATTATTTGATTGATAAAAAGAGCATGTTGATAGTTTCCCTAATAATTTGTTTTCTAGTAGACATTGTAGTACCAGGCACAAATGTTTGTCACATTCATCGATCGTCCGAGAATATATCAAATATAGTAAATGAATATTTGAACAACTTATCCAAGTGTTCAGAGAACACCCGATTCATCAACTCATGAATATATCGGGGAATTTTTGAGTCAAAAATGTAAACTCGTAGTGTCTAAACCACGTATTGAAAGAGGCTAAGGAATATTTTCCCCTTAAATCGCAACTAGTGATAACTGGATCTCCAGTCAATCTTCGACTACACCGTCACACCTTTCATTTGATCAATTATTTGTCTATTATTTGCAACAGATATTGGTTCCTAATCATTGCCTTGTTCAATAGATGGTAGTAAATGCAGAGTCTCCACGACCCCTCCTTATTCCATAGGAAAGAACAGGTGCACCCCACGGTGACACATTTGGACGTAAAAGTCTCAGGTCCAACAACTCTTCAGTTGCATGGTCAACTCTTGTAACTCAAGTGTCGACATAAAACAAGGAGTTCTTGCTATCAGTTCGGTTCTAGTCTTCAAGTCAATGGTAAATTAGTCTTATTTTAGGTGGAAACCATGGAAACTCATATGGAAACATGTATGCTAACTACTGTACTACCAGAAGGTTATCTAATACTTATGTCATGTGCTATTCAATCAGTGCCAAGAATTCATATAACATGCATCGTTCCTCATGTTCTTCTGTAGTTGTAGGGAATAATGATCCTCAGGGATACTCCTTGGTTCCTTCATACAACCACACTTCTCTTTCCCTCAACGTTGGTCCATCTCGACCGCTTCGTGTTACCATTGAGCATCGTATCATGTGATTACCCACCAGTCCATACTAGTCATGTCATCATAAGATCTTAGGATCACGACGTTTAGGTAGAACTTCATTACACTATTATCTAGGTTAAAGCCACAGTTCATACCCCTTCCTCCAACTATTTGGTTGGTACCCGAAGCCATTTCGATGAATTTAATCTCATCCTGTCGAATTCCTTTACCTAAATCCCTTCAACACGATACTAGGAATATATCTCTCTATAGCACTGGGATCTAACAAATACTAAAATTTTGATTGGCGATGGTACCTGACGCCTCGAGCACAATGGACTGGTACTCGATCTAGTGGTTATTCATCGCGATCATGAATCCTATGGGCCTTGCTCATCTTCACAATGATAGTGTGTCTTGTTGAATCGACAGCTCTGACCCTCTCAACTGGAAAACCACACTGGTAATATGGCTCTCCACATGTCCAGCATATGGTCTTCAGTCTAGTAATTTGGGTCCCTAAATTAGTAGTTGTTGGCCTACCATCCTACAATCCTGGTTTGTTTCACTGAACGGGCCCAATTGCTACTATTGTTGAAGCGGTTATCCCCTGTAGGGAATTCTCTGCCACTACTGCATTTGGGTCAAATTCCGACGGCGCGTTCGATGCAATTGCCACTTTCTATTGTCGGAAGACCGACAAACCTTGGACCCCCTCAAACGTCATTTCACATGACATCATTTTTCCGATGAACTAATTTTCATCTATATTGCGACGTTTCAAACGTGGCAAGAGAGACGTTGCAAACGTGGCAAGACCGATGTTGCAAATGTCGCAAGAGAGACGTTGCAAATGTGGCAAGAGAGATGTTGCAAATGTGGCAAGAGAGACATTTCAAACATGGCAAGACTGATGTTTCAAACGTGGCAAGAGAGACATTGCAAACGTGGCAAGAGAGACGTTGCAAACCTGGCAAGAGAGACGTTGCAAACGTGGCAAGACCGACGTTTCAAACGTGGCAAGTGAGACGTTGCAAATGTGGCAAGTGAGACATTTTAGACGTGGCAAGAGAGACGCTTCAAAGGTGGCAAGACCGACATTTCAAAACTAGCAAGTGAGACGTTTCAGACGTGGCAAGAGAGGCGTTTTGAAGGCGGCAAGACCGATGGGAGGAGGTATTAGCTCCGATGTGGCTGCTATGGGAGCGACACTCTTGAATGTCGCAAGAACGACGTCCATCAGGTGGCAACAGCGACGGCCAGGAGTTACTAGCTCCGACGTGGTTGAAGTGAGGATTCAAAAGGATGTCGTGGCTGGGGATTTGGGAAAGAAATCTGAAAATACTCGAACCAGTTCATGTTTTCCAGTTAAAATTATACGGCAATTGAGATACAATTCTGGTTTCTCTCATGACCAAGGGTGCCATGGAATAGTTTCTTCCTGCCTGCCGAGAAGCTTTTGAATGCTCCTCATCATGAAGGGAGGCTCTAGGAACTCCTCTACACAAGTACCCTTCTAAAAGGTGCATTAATTTTTTTTTAAAAAGGACACGAAACCATCAAAACCCAAATTCTCCAGCATGAAAATAGAAAAATGCATTAAATTATCTCTCTTTTTCTTGTTACGAAAAGTTCCCCTCCCCTCCTAACTAATGCATTAAGTTTGTGTGAGGTTGTGAGCCGCTTTAGTTTGAGTTGCTTGAGTCCTTGCCACAAGTTACAGTCGGATGAATCAGCAAACACACATGAAACTTGTTCATCATCCATTCATAGGATAACGAAGTATACACTTAGTTGTCTTGTTTCATTTCATCCTAGAATTTCATTGCGTTGCAGGAGTGGAGGTCTTTGAACTGCTATTAGCGACCCTATTTCACTAGAAGATAAATTTCCTGCAACCATTGCTATGAGAGGATAATTCTTAGTTAATAATAAAATAGTCGCCATTGTGAAGAACCAAAACATCTACGATGCCTTGCAATACATGTTCTGTGTATTTCAACCTAGAGTTATGATTCCAGACAGCTTGATTTCTAGATTCTTATAAGCTACAATAGCCCCATCAAAAGCATTCTTCTGATCTCAGTCAAGTGGTTGTTGAAGTGGGTTAAGATGTTTGAATCAAGCTTATATCATGTCTTTCAATGTAGAGTTATGATTCCAAGCAATTTGATTTTTACATCCTTATAAACTACAATAGCCCCATCAAAAGCATTCTTCTAATGTCAGTCTAGTGGTTGTTGTAGTGGGCTAAGATGTTTGACACAAGCTTATCTCGTAGATGGTTGCGAGTTGGCCTTTAACTTTTACAAAACAAAGGCCAAGATTTATTGTTTTACTTTTCTACATATTGAGATTCCTCTTGCTCTCTTGTCTTCCATCATAAGTGCCTAGCCTAGCTGTTGGATGGATCAGTGCTCTTTGTTAATGCTATTCCTTCTTTCGGATGTATGTCTA
This sequence comes from Picea engelmannii, assembly GCA_009831015.1. Classification (NCBI taxonomy): domain Eukaryota; kingdom Viridiplantae; phylum Streptophyta; class Pinopsida; order Pinales; family Pinaceae; genus Picea; species Picea engelmannii. The sequence goes on along the minus strand of ML778926.1, from coordinate 411,994 downwards.
TCTTAAAAGAATTGGAGGTCGATCATGGAGTGCATTCAGCATTCAAATTTCACACAGGCTGGAATTATATGTGGATGTTGTGGTTTCATCATCAGAGTTGTAAGCTTTTTTTCTTTATTTTTTTAATACTGAAGCAAGGGCTGTAGCAATCAACTCATAATTGCAGGTTACCTCCTCTAATTGTGAGTTGTGCACATCTTTTTTTAACACAAACTGGTAAAAAAAATTATTCAATAAAAAGGCGTGACCAAGGCTGCAGAGTACAAAAGGAAATGCTGGTAATGAAGAAATCTAGCGTCATATAAATGCCAAAAGCAAAAACCATACTGAGAATAACCACAAAAATGTGTGCCATAAAAAAACAAAAGGCGAAAACCATACTGAGAATAACCGCTTAATAAAAACCTATGAATGATCTTTCACTTGAAGGCCTCAGGGCCCCACCAACAAGGGGGCTACCACCATCATGCAACTCCCTTGTGACCAAAACCGTGTGCAAAGTATATAACACATACCCAACAAGCTAATGGTTTACTCTAAATCCATCTAAATCCATCATTATCCATCTAAATCCATCATTGATAACAATAAAGCAAGCATAACCTGCAAAAACAATGGGGAAAAGAGCACTTCTTGTTTCCTCTTAAAGCATAAACCCTAAGTCCCATCATTACCGTAGAAGCACAAACCTTGCTTAAACCCTAAAACCAAGGGAACCTCAAACCCTCATATCCAAGTAAACCACAAATTTCAAAGAAGGCCCAGACCTGTACAACCTCCCAAATCTGTCGTTAGCTTAAACCCTAAACCTCCTTAAACTCTGAAAATACAAGCACCCTAAACCTGAACCCTACAGAAACCCTGAGGCTCACAGACCCTCCTATATCAGGCATAATTAATTGCCAGAAAATAATAGACCTAAAAAGATAACCTTGCTGAAGCCCCATAACCTGAAGATATCAAACCATAAGAATGCTCAAAGTGCCTTCAAGTTTCAACATATCATCGGGCTCACTGACAGTAAACAACCTGCCTTCCTCTAAATTAAGCACTTCAATAACCCCATCATTTGCAAGCAATGAGTATCTGCACAACCACATGCCCAAACCCACCAGCTTATCGCTTAAATAGACAGAAACCCCCATGGCTCTGGTAAAATGCCCGTCGCCATCCGAGAGCAGCAAGACTTTGTTATCTCGTCCAATCCCAATGGAATCTGTCCATGCTTTAAGCACAAAGGCATCATTGACGGCAATACAGGTGATTAAATCCATGCCCTTACACTTGAGCTCTCCCACCCTCTGAACGAACCCAAGGAGGTTCTTCTGAGAACAATGGGGAGTGAAGGCCCCTGAAACTGCAAGGAGGATAATACTTTTAGCCACAGCAAGACCTGAGATCAAAACTGTCTGGAGATTTCATTCCCTATTGAAATACGAGAGCATTGCGTCCGGGAACTTGTCACCCACTTTGATTGTTTGATTGGTGGTGCTGAAGGCGCATATTTTCAAAGCTGTTGGGGTTATTGGGATTTTCGCAGGTTTTTTGGGGGGCAGAAGTGGACTGATGATGATGATGAAGAATAAATGGGTTTGTGTTAAATTTTGGGTATGGGAGGTGAAAGGAAATGAAAGGCGAGAGAAAGAAGAAGATCTGCGAGATACAATTAAGGTTGAAGTGAGGATTCAAAAGGATGCCATGGCTGGGGATTTGGGTAAGAAATCTGAAAGTACTCGAACCGGTTGATGTTTTCCAGTTAAAATTATACGGCAATTGAGATACAACTCTAGTTTCTCTCATGACCAAGTGTGCCATGGCATAGTTTCTTCCTGCCTGCCGAGAAGCTTCTGAATGTTCCTCGTCATGCAGGGAGCCTCTAAGAGCTCCTCTACACGAGTACCCTTCTAAAAGGTGCATTAAAAGTTTAAAAAAAAGGACACGAAACCAAGCAAAACCCTAATTCTCCAGCATGAAAATAGAAAAATGCATTAAATTATCTCTCTTTTTCTTGTTATGAAAAGATCCCCTCCCCTCCCCTTCTAACTAATGCACTGAGATTGTGTGAGGTTGTGAGCCGCTTTCAATTGAGTTGCTTGAGTCCTTGCCACAAGTTACAGTCGGAAGAATCTGCAAACAAACACGAAACTTGTTCCTCATCCATTCACAGGATAACCGAGTATACACTTAGTTGTCTTGTTTCATTTCATCCTAGAATTTCATTGCGTTGCAGGAGTGGAGGTCTTTGATCTGCTATTAGCGACCTTGTTGCACTAGAAGATAAATTTCCTGCAACTGTTGCTCTGAGAGGATAATTCTTATTTAATATTAAAATAGTCGCCATCATGAAGAACCAAAACAACATCTACGATGCCTTGCAATACATGTTCCATGTATTTCAACCTAGAGTTATGATTACGGGTAGCTTGATTTCTAGAT
>ML778926.1:381946-397484 GCA_009831015.1 Picea engelmannii | reverse complement strand
ATCATAAAAAAAATCAGAATACTATTTATCAAATGCGGTAAAATAAAATGAATAATTAAAATAAAATTTCAAAACATGATTCCATTTACGATACATAAACTAAATGCATACCTCGAGGATTAATTCTGTCATATGACAACTTCTATAGGAGAGGTGTCATTCTAGGTTTTCCATCTCTAATGTTTTCTGACATTCTTCCCCACAGACTTATACTGAAACAAATATCTATTTTTTGTTCGCTGAGAAGACCCGCAAACCCTTTTTGAAGCGTCATTATTATAGCAAACTTGTCGCAACATCCGTCAAATGCAACATATTTATAGATTTTGTAACGTTGCAATTCCGACGTAAAAAAGTCCTAAGTGACCATTGGTATTTTGACTTGGTGAACATACTAAGGTGATTGTTGGAGGGGAAAACCTAGTTTTGCAAACATTGCAATTGCGACATACATTTTCACAAACGTGGCAAGAGAGACATTCCAGTGGAAAATGTGGCAATTGCGACATACATCTTCACAAACGTGGCAAGAGAGACGTTCCAGTGGAAAACGTGGCAAGAGCGACGTTAACGTGGCAAGACCGACGTTAACATGGCAATTGCGATATACATCTTCACAAACATGGCAAGAGTGACATTCCAGTGGAAAACGTGGCAAGAGCGATGTTCCAGTGGAAAACGTGGCAAGAGCGACGTTAACGTGGCAAGACCGACGTTAATGTGGCAATTGCGACATACATCTTCACAAACGTGGCAAGAGAGATGTTTCAGTGGAAAACGTGGCAAGAGAGACGTTCCAGTGGAAAACATGGCAAGAGCGACGTTAACGTGGCAAGGCCGATATTAACGTGGCAAGAGCGACGTTATCAGGCAACATGATTTTTGTTTTTTATAAATTTCCTCTATTTTGCGAAAATATGGACAATTTTGTTCATAACGCCGCCAATAAAACGTCAGAATTTTTACAATATGTAGTAGTGTGCTATGAAAGCCATCATTGTGGTGTCGTAAATAATGGTTATAGAGGCATATATTGATACCACAAAGTCTTGTTTGGTTGGTGTCTTATGCTGCTACGCACCAGATGTCGATAGTCCATACTGTCTTCCAGGAGTCCTGCCCTGACTCCCGCGATAAATTCTTCTTCAACTAAGAGGCCTACTGGACTGCATAGTGAAACATCGCGGAATTTATACCCTCTCCTTCATATGAAGATGGAGTTAAGGCTGCACACAAACTTCTTGACCTATAGCTTTTGAATGTTCAGATGTGGGGCATACCAGAGTATCTTCATAAATATGATCTCATAATCTAGCATCGTATGACCCCTTGTCGTAAGGAATGAAACTCATCGAGTTGGCGCTCAATGAGTTCCTCTCACAATTACTTCTCCCAGAATTGTTCATCGAACTGTTCCCATAATACAACTTTGATGTCCATGTTTAGTTGATGTAGGAGTGTTTTCCACCTTAGAAGAGCGATCCCCTTTAGCTGAACACCACCATGCCGACCTTCATACTTGAGACCGAAATCACGAAGCACATCGCCTAGCTCTCAAGTCATGCCTCAACGAATGAGCGGTCAGTTGCACCCTTGGAATCGAGAACTTAACTCTCTCGATTTTTATGTGAAAGATACCAGTACTGGCGGGGGCACGCTGTGGACCCTTAGGGGTACAGGTGCCCTGGCATTATCTTAATATAGATGGTTAGTCAAGGCCTCTGACATTTCCCTATAAGGACCCTTTCAAACCCAACACATCTCGTGTGACTATATTCTCATGCTCAAGACTTGTTATTATCCTTGGGGGTTGGACCCCTCTGGCATAGGTGCTACTGGAAGTGTCACGCCTCCTCTCCTGGCACCACGTCGTGAACCTTCATGACGTCTTCTAACCTTGAATAAATCATGGACAAGATGAAGTTTTAATTAGGGCTAAGTGATTAATTTAAGTGTATAATTTAGTGGAAGGTGTGGCTATCCAGAGTCCCAGGGTTGAACCCATTCTGATACCATATGTAATGATCCTATCGTTACGTCAAAACAATGACAAACAACAGGTAATCTTTTATTTTATTTTTATTTATTTTTTATTTTTTATTTTATTTTATTTTATTTTATTTTTTATGTAGGAACTAGACACCACAATCAAAAGAGATATTATTGAAACCTCATCCAAATACCATCAAGGCGTCGTAGAATTATAATAATCCACATGTAACTTAAATTCCAAGGCGTAAGATAAAGAATTTCTAATTCAAACATAAGGAGACAATAGAGGGCGCAAGTAAAACAATTTTATTTTATTTCCAGGTGCATGGGAAACATCAATTTTACTCCAGACACATGCTTAACCCAATAAGGAAATCAACATGAATCTACAATTATTCCATGGTGTGTGCGTGATCCCATCACCAGATAGCATAGTCAACATCACTCGTGGCGCAAGAAGGAAACCATCAAATTCTTGGCGCAACAAGCTATCTACTTGACAACTTACACAATCTTAAACACATACTTATCAATCAACATTTAATTAAGGATGCAACACATTTTACAAGCATTAATGCAAGGGCACATTCAACGTTACACACACTAGGACTAGAATATTTACTCAGCAAGGAAGGAGAATCCACAAGAGATAGAGCGTAGTAGTGAACTAATTACATAGTCGGTCCACATTATGTTAAGGTGGAAGAACATGACAGTTCTAAATCAAGCACACATCCACATCATGATAAGGTCTCAAGAAAAACCATCTTATTAATCATCAAACAATAATTAATCATTCTGCAAGGTTAAAATAAGTTTGATTAAATCAAACAACATTGCTAGTAGGGTTGCAAGGATTCTAGTTATTAAACCATCCACCTAAACAAAATAAAGGCATTATAAAAGAGGTTGACAAACAAAAGGGAAACCTACATAACGCAAGCGGTCCTGTGGATAAACCACAAATCCTTACACGAAGTTGTTGTTGTGTGCAAAAGTTCCAATATAATCCCAACATACATATTTAGAACATAGTGCACGCAACGGTTCTAGCTATTTCATGAGTCACTCTCCAAAACCCAAGGGTCATTGTGCAAGAGGCGCTACCCATTAATCATGGCACATATGCTTTAACTATACGCTAACCATTAAGGTACAAGTAAACAACCGTCAACAACTTGGGTCATGCATTTATTTTATAAAGAAAAGGATCAACTAAGGAGTGATGAAGGTGGAATGTCCCAATACCACATAACAATTAAAAAATATAAAAGAACACCTCTCCACTAAAAGAAGTTTGAGCACACTAAAAACAAACATATAATCAACCTAGCTACACTTATGATAGAGAAAGTAACTAATGATTACTTATTAACCATCCAAATAGTCTTAAGGCACATCGAGACAATTTCTCACCATATTATGAAAGAAGAGCATAAAGCATTAAAAGAATCAACTATTTCATTAAAGAATATAAAGCGATATAGACTCAACTAAAACAATAGCTAAAGCGATAAATTTAAACCCATTAAAAGCGATATATCAAAATTCTCACCAATCATAAATTAGCTAATACACCTTCTTACTCTTAAACTGAAATCCACCCATGAAAACATAAGAGAAAACACAAAGGTGGCATCCCAATACGGCTTGGCGAAGCATGTGGGACTTCACTGAGGGAAGACAAGTGGAGCACGTTGAGTCTTCCCTCAAATCACAGGGAGACGCTCAAAATTTCGTTGGGCAGGTAAAGTATGAGTTGCAAAGTGAAAATGCCCAAAATTCATTGGAAAAGTGCCTGAATTCATTGAAGGAGCATGCATGTGCCACACAAAGGTTGAGGCCACATTTTTCTATGGTAAGAATGGGCGGTAAAGTCGTGAGGTATAGACAGAAGAGAAAATTTTCCCCAAACTCCAAATTTCATGAGAGGAAATCGATACAAGAAGAACCAAGGTTTAGATAGAGAAAATAGTTCCCCAAACTCCCAAATCGTGAGAGGAAATTGCTACAGGAAAGGAAAAGGTTTAGAAAGAGGAAAGAGTTTCCCCAAACTCCCAAATCATGAGAGCAATTTTCTACAGGAAAAATGAAGGTTTAGACACAGGAAATATTTTCCCCAAACTCCCAAATCGTGAGAGGAAATCACTAGAGGAAAAACAAAGGTTTAGATAGAGAAAAGAGTTCCCCAAACTCCAAATTCGTGAGAGAAAATTGCCACAGGAAAAACACCCAATGGATGGTTCCTTCTCATGGGGGAAAACACATAAAATTCAAGACAACAACATCGGAACCACTCGCCTAAAAATGGTGTTCTCTCTTGCAAGGAAAAACTAAGTTCGTCGGAAGAAAACCCAACCCAACTTTCCCCTGTCACAATTACAAAAATCACTCTAACCATCCCAAAAGAGTTAAAAGTAAATACAAGGATAATAATCACATCAAGGTTCATTTGCAAGGGCATGATTAATCATAGGTTAAATAGATGTAAAAAGAGCGCTTAATATAAGTCTGAAGTAAAACAAGTAAAATAAAAAGGAATGCAGAAACATTTTACCAAGGCGTGGAGAAAATATAACCAATCTGTCAAGATTAATCCCAGCTAGCCACATTAGGCAATATTCCCAACCATAACATATATTCAACGAATTCAACAACAAATGAATACATATATAAACTATAACTCAAGTACAACTGCGAATTTAAAGGTGTACCATAACCATAGGCGAAGGATCTGAAGGGGTTGTCTCACGCTTATGCTCCATCCCACTTCTATCTTGCTAACCACTGAGACCTCACCAGTACCTTCCAACCAATGCTAGGGGTACTCTTCTTCCCCGTTATCCACCCACGCCACAAAGGGGCCACACACATATGCCAGAGAAAACTAGCTCCCATCTCGCCTCGCAAGGTCGAGCTATGTAACATCATCTCTTGCATGCACCCGATGTGACTTATTCTTGCAGACACTTGTGTGCAAGTGATCCGGTTCACTAAATGAGTGACTGATTCAATTATCGAGCATGATGATGTTTGTGTATTTGATGATATGTTATTTTATGATATCTATATCGACATGTGCTATTGACTAGTTTTCTTGAATGTGTAGGACTTTGGACCTTTGAGGATGCCAATGAAATCAATGGATCTCCTTGAACTCCAGATCGAGTCAGGGAGTGAATGGTTACGGTTTGAACATTTTGATATTACATATGTGACATATGGCTAGATATTATGATGTTGATTGTTATCGCTGACACATTTTGTTAATGGATGCAAGCTGACGATAGCTTTCTAACTAGAATCACATTAGGAGTAAAGGGGTCATGCATGAAAACTAGAGATATTGAAGGAGAAGTGTGGCAATAACCCTCCCACAACCTACTAGCACTCCCACTATGGCTCGAACTGTAGGTTAATGATTACCTAGTTTGAGAGATCCACGATGTCGTGCGGGAAGACTGTGACAGTCGCTCATGATGATTCTAAGGGGCGCGCAATAAGGTAGGGTCCTTATTGCTTACAGTCTCTTAGTCTCCCACAAGGTCACCTAACGGAGTATTGACTCCAGGGGTTTGATGACTACCAAAATCAGTCAAAAGACGAGTGGCACCCTTGGAGCATGTAGTACATCTTGAAGGTCACATAGCGCAAATAGAACAAGAATGCAAGTGAGTGGCACCCTTGGAGCACACAGTGCGTCTTGAAGGGCACGTCGTGATTTTTAACTTTGGTAAGTTAATAAACCTAGTACCTATAAAAATATGCCTCCATAGGACCTTGTCGACCTAGGTATGAGTATGAGTAAATTTTAATAACTAATTTTCTCTTAAAAGTTGTCACCAATCCTAGTGAATTTAAAACCTAGGTCTAAGTAGAACATGTGAAAAAAAAAACACTAAATGGACATATAACAAGAAGGGAGGGTAGAGAAAATTCAAACATTAATAATTAAAGTAAAATTTTAATGAAGGATTAAATTACTAAAATGGCAAATTGTTGTTTATATCTAAACTTTCTAAATCTGAACTAAGAAGAGAATAGGAAAATGAAGGAAAAGGGGAATGTCTAACATAGTAAGGAATCTAGTCTTTGGAATCTTCTAATTGTGAACTCAATTAGGTTTTAAGAAAGACATTAGTCATTTAAGAAATGTAAGTGAATAAAGGGACACTGATGAGAGTTTTTAGGAATTCTTTTAGGTGGGTGTGGGAAATAGGAAAATTTAATTAATTAATAAATTGATTTTCTGGTTCAACTAAGGGATCGGGTGACATGTGTACAGGGGAGGTTTATCCTAATTAAATTTAATAAAAATAATCTAAAGAGGGTTTGGGAAACTAATTATTAAGAAAACTCTATAAAAAGGATGGCATAGGAGGAGTATGGATCATAACTGGTAGGTGTAAGGTTACGTTGCTAATATTTTTTTTGTCGACTTTACTTGTGGGAGTTGGGATGCCTAGCTTGAAAAATGGAGTGGTAGATCGACCTTGCGAGGTGAGCCGGGAGCTAGGTTTCTCTAGCATATGTGCGTGGCCCCTTTGCATATTGGGGGATAAGGGGGAAAAAGAGTACCCCTAACATTCACTAGGAGGTACTGGTGAGGTCCTAGTGGTTAACAAGCTAGGAGCAGGACGAAGCACAAGCGCGGGACAACCCCTTAAGATCCTTCACTTACGATTATAGTACGCCTTTAAATTTGCAATTGTACTTTAGTTAGAATTTGTATATAGATTCATGTGTTGTTGAATTTGTTTAATATATGTTATGGTTGTGAAGATCGCCTGATGTGGTTAGCTGGGATTGATCTTGACGAATTGGTTATATTTTGTTCGCACATTGATAAAAAATTTCTCTGCGCATTCCTTCTTCTTTTACTCATTTTACTTCAGACTAATGTTACACCATATTTTTACATTGATTTAACCTCATATTAATCATGCCCCTGCAAATGAACCATGATTTTATTTTTATCCTTTTTATTTACTTTTAACTGTGTTGGGATGGTTAGAGCGATTTTAAAAATCGTGACAGGGAACAATTGGGTTGGGTTTTCTTGTGACAAACTTAGTTTTTCCTTGCAAGAGAGGGCACAATTTTTTGGCAAGTGGCTCCTGCGTTGTCCTTGTGACTTTTATGCGTTTTCCCCCATGAGAAGACATCATCCCTTGGGAATTTTTCCTATAGTGCTTTCCTCTCATGAATTGGGAGTTTGGGGAACTCTTTCCTCTATATAAACCTTCGCTTTTATTGTAGTGATTTCCTCTCATGATTTGGGAGCTTGTGGAAACTCTTTCCTCTGTCTAAACCTTCGTTTTTCCTGTAGCGATTTCCTCTCACGATTTGGGAGTTTGGGGAAACTCTTTCCTCTATCTAAACCTTCACCTTTCCTGTAACGATTTCCTCTCATGATTTGGGATTTTGGGGAACTATTTTCTTTGTCTAAACTGTTGTTCTTCTTGTAGCAATTTCCTTTCACAAAATTTGGAGTGTGGGGAAAATTTTCCCTTCTCTCTACACCTCACGACTTTACCACCTCTTCTTACCTTAGAAAAATGCAGCCTCGGTCCTTGCGTGGCACATGCATGCTCCTTTAGCGAATCCAAGCACTTCGCTAGCGAATTTTGGGTATTTTCACTTTGCAACTCATACTTTACCTTACCAACGAAATGATGGGCGTCTCCCTATGATTTCCGGGGAGACTTAGTGTGATCCACTTCTCCTCTCTTAGCGTAGTCCCACATGCTTCGCCCAGCTGTATTGGGATGTGACCTCTATGTTTCCCCTTATCTTTGCATGGGTGGATTCTAGTTTAAGAGTAAGAAGCTGTATTAGCTAATTTATGATTGGGGAGAATTTTGATATATCGCTTTTAATGGATTTCGATTTATTTCTTTAGTTATCATTTTAGTTGAGTCTATATCGCTTTGTATTATTTAATGCAATAGTTGAGTCTTTTAATGTTTTATGCTCTTCTTCCATAATATGGTAAGTAGTTGTCTTGATGCACCTTAAGACTATGTGGATGGTTAATAAGTAATCATTAGTTACTTGAGCCATGATAAGTGTAGCTAGGTTTTTTTTTTTTTTTTTCCCAATAGAAATTTCTCGATTTTATATATGTATAAAATCCTTTACAATGCTCTGTAATCGGTCAATGCCGAAATATCCAAAACCATAACAGAAACTGTCCATACAAATGACTTGCAAAACATAATTAACAGGCGATCATATGGCCTATGAGGAGGCTGCCAGTCTAGGTCAAATGTCATATACGCAGGGAAAATAGCTGTAATATCATGTAACCTGTGCTTAGCAAACAGGCGCCCCAAGAAGGGACTTGAAATGATCTTCGGCTGTGTCACCAGCATCCGATGCACCAGCCTCCTGTCAAGAGACTCGATGGAGACAGAGCATACGGACAATGACTCCTAGCTTCTCCAAAAGCAAAATCTGATGAGCAAATATGAATGCAGGAGTATACATATGCCCGAGAGGAGAATGTTCCACACACAGAACATAATCTCTGGCACCTGGTGTATACAATCTATGGAACTCGGCTCACACAGGAGGACACTGCTGAAGCAAAGGTGAATTAAAATGCCCGAGAGGAGTAATCTCCCCATAACAAAACACAGAAAACTGGCATCAGAGCCACAATAAAAGGGTAAGTGGCCGAGAGAAGACAGTGAATTCAGAAAAACTCTGTTGCAGCCATCTAGAATTAAAATTCAAAGAGATTGTAGAAGAAAGTCTGGCTCTCCCCACCTCTGTCACTGTGGTGGATTGATAGTCTGCCTACCACTTGTCTGAGTGCATGCTTAGATAGAGCATCCGCTTCAGAGTTGTAGGATCTAGGGAGATGTCTGAAGGAGATGTCGGTGAAGGAACGAGCTAGAAGTTGAGTTTTTTGTTTCCATCCCTCGACGTGTATGGAATGGAGATTGCACGCTCCATTAATCCAATCAATGATAACTTTTGAGTCTCCTATGACCTGTAGGTGATCGAGTGACCAAATGGATGCCAGCACAAGTGTTGTCCATAAGCCAAGTAGCTCAGCTTTGGTGTTTGTACCCCGACCACAACAAAGTGACCACTTTGTAGTCCTCTCCCTGTGAGATTTGAAAGTGCCACCAGCACCACAGCATAATCCCGTCGACTGCGCCGCCCCATCGAAAAAAGCTACAGTGTGGCTTTCCGGCATGATATAATCCACCCCTTTGTGGATATGTGTCAAGTCAGTAGACTGCTGCCAGTGAAAAGTGACTTGTGTTTTATAGCAGACAGCCCGAGCAGAAGGGGAAACATCCTCAAAAAGCGCCTTGTTGCGTTCTAGCCAAATGTGCCAGCTCACTAGAACGGCCAGGGAAGGAGGCGCAGCTTGGACAGTAAGCCAGGAGTGAAAACATGCAGTAAAAGTGTCCTCGGACCAGAGGAAAGGAAGAGAGAAGTGTTGCAGAATATGATTCCAGATCTGTTTTGTAAAAGAACAGTGAAGGAACAGGTGGTGAATGTTTTCCGAGTCTCTTCTGCATAGGACACAAATCCCAGGTCCTTGCCATCCTCTTCTAAGGATATTCTCCCAGGTGAGGAGTTTATCATTGACACCGAGCCAAAAAAATAACTTGAGTTTTAAGGGAAGCTGCCAAGTCCAAAGGCGGCGGAGCCACAATGGCTGTGCCTCAATCACCCTGTCCATTATGAGTGCAGAATATACATTACTGGCTTCAACAAGCCCCGATCCATCACCCCCCGTCCAAGTGATGGAAACATGTGTATCTGTGATAGAAAGGCCCGTGCACTTTAAGGTAGCTGTGAAACGGTCTAGCTCCAAGGCTAATGATCCACCCAGTCCCAAATCACTGCTGTGCAGCCAATGATCCGGGAAGGGAAAAGCACGTGACTCTTTCTTTAATTGAGCAAGGGTAGAAATATTCTTTGACCTCAGTTGTGACCTGAGCTGTAAGGACAAAATCAAGAGATCATCTAAGCCTATGAGCTTGTCTCTGCCCAGCTTAATATCCTGTCCTGATCCCGGGCTCCATCGGAGCCAATGTAAAATCACCTGCGAGGAGAAAACCAGCCCCTTCCAGAAGGGAGATGCCCAGCTCTGAATTAGTTGTGACTTCCGAAGCCAAATGAAGAGAGATTGGTCACCAAAATATTTGTCTTTTATAATCCGGTGCCAAATGTTATCGGTGGAAATCGCTCTCCAAAACGAGCAAGCCAATAATTCCTTGTTGAAAGTGAAGAGATTCTTAAGTTCCCATCCTCCCTCCCTTTTTGGCCTAGAGAGTAGCTGCCAGCTGCATAGGTGAAATCTCCTATTCCCCACATGGTCATTCCAAAGAAAGTTGAAAGATAATCTGCGGAGAAGTGTAATGATTTTTGCAGGGATCCTCTCTAGAAGCATCCAATATACTGCCAGGCTTTGAAGAACCGACTTAACCAGGACGAGACGTCCCCCCAGGGACAACCATTTGTTACACCACAAACCAATTCTCCGATCAAATGATGTTACCAGCCAGGACCAATCAGCAGCCTTGGAGGCTCCCCTCTTTAGATGATAACCCAAGTATTTGAAGCCTAAAGATAAGTCGAAGAAAGTGAAGGGAAAAACACCTTTTAGAGATGCAAGATCTGCTACCGACATGCCCCAATGGTGGACCGAGGACTTAGAGGGATTGATGGATAGCCTCGTAGCCTTGCTGAAGATCTGAAAAATATCCTGAAGAACAGTCCATTCCGATTCATCTGCTGTTGAAAAAATAAGAATATCGTCCACGAACATAAGATGGACTATCCTGTAATGATTTGAAACCTGAATGCCTGAAATAAGGTGCTCAGCCACATTTTTTTTGAGAAATCGACTCAGTCCCTCTAAAACTAGGATAAATAAGTAAGGGGAAAGTGGGCATCCTTGGCGGAGCCCCTTTTCGCTTTTGAAAAATCTGGAAGCCTCCCCGTTGATCAGAACTGAGAGGTTTGTACTGGTCACACAAGACATTATCCAGTCCGTCATGTTAATCCCAAATCCAACCGAGATGAGGATGATTCTAAGATAATTCCAGTCCACATTATCAAAAGCCTTTTTGAGATCAATTTTCATGATAAACGCCTTTTGTTTTTTTTGGTAGATGCTGTGGATGCTCTCATGTGCCACACCAATGGCATCATGGATCCTTCTACCCTTAAGAAAACCGAGCTGTTCGGAAGAGAGACTCCTTTCCAAAACCGGCTTGATCCGTGAGGAAATGACTTTTGCAATGAGCTTGTAAGCTAAGTTACATAAGGATATTGGTCTGTAATCATTAAAAGTAGAAGGCTGGTCTGTCTTGGGAATTAACACCAAAAAAGTAGAATTGAGACAGCTGGATATTTTACCCGTTAAACGAGCATCCTCCACCATCAGAAGAAGATCCGGTCCGACAAGGTCAAAAAAATGGGAGAAAAATTCTGATGTCCAGCCATCAGGGCCCAGACTTTTCTCTTTTTTGAGGAGAGAAAGCGTAGATTGGAGCTCCGACAGGGTGACCGGCTTGTATAAATCATCAGCTTCAGCTGTAGATAACATATTGGAATAAAGACTGGCCGTAGACACTTTCTCCGGCAAGTGTTGCTCGCTGCTGGATTTGTATAGAAATTCAAAATGTGAGGCCGCTGCCGATTTAAGGGCCTCCTGTCCACGAATGGGATCGTCATTTTCCTGTGTAATAAACCAAATGTGTTTTTTGTTTCTGTTGAAATTTGCAATTTTATGGAAGAAACTAGTGTTTGAGTCGCCCCATCTAAGCCAAGTAGCCCGGCTTCTGAGGCGCCATCTCTTTTCCTCGTCCATAAGGATCGCTTTTCTTTTCTCCTCCAGGTCTTTAAGGGTCACCTCGTCCTCCAAATTGAGTGCAAAAATGGTAGATTTTGTGAGTAGATCTGTAATATCACGCTCCAAATGAAACATGGCGCGGCCCTCAGCATCCCATTTATGCTTTATCCATCGTTTGGTGAGCGCTTTTAGTACAGACAATTTCCAGTGTAGCTAGGTTGATTATATGGTTTTTTTTAGTGTGCTCAAACTTCTTTTAGTGGAGATGTGTTATTTTATCTTTTTTAATTGATATGTGGTCTTGGGACATTCCACCTTCATCACTCCTTAGTTGGTCCTTTTCTTTATAAAAGAAATGCATGACCCAAGTTGTTGATGGTTGTTTACATGTACATTAATGGTTAGCATATAGTTAAAGAAGATGTGCCATGATTAATGGGTAGCTCGTCTTGCACAATGACCCTTGGGTGTCGAAGAGTGACTCGTCAAATAGATAGAACCATTGTGCACACTGTGTTCTAAATATGTATGTTGGGTTTACATTAGGAATTTTGCGCACAATGAAAAATTGGTGTAAGGAGTTGTGGTTTAGCCAAAGGAGGAGTTGTGGTTTAGCCAAAGGACCACTCGCGTTATGCAGGTTTCCCTTTTGTTTATCATCCTCTTTTTTAATGCCTTTAATTTGTCGAGGTGGATGGTTTAATAACTAGATTCCTTGCACCCCTAATAGCAATGTTGCTGGTTTGAATCAAACTTATTTTAACCTTGTGTAGTGATTAATTATTGTTTGATGATTGATAATGTGGTTGTACTTGAGACCTTGGCATGACTTGGATGCATGCTTGATTTAGAACTGTTATGTTCTTGCGTGTTAACTTAATGTGGAACGACTATGTAATTAGTTCACTACTACGCTCTATCTCTTGTGGATTCTCCTTCCTTGTGGAGTAAGTCTTCTAGTCCTATTGGGCGTAACGTTGAATGCCCCCTTCGATTAATGCTGGTAAAATTTGTTGCATCCAGAATTAAATGTTGATTGATGAGTATGTGTTTAAGACTGTGTAAGTTGTCAAGTAGATATCTTGTTGCACAATGAATTTGATGGTTCACTCTTGTGCCATGAGTAACGTTGACTACGCTATTAAGTGATGGGATCACACTCGCACCATGGAATAATTGTAGATTCATTTTGATTTCCTTGTTGGGTTGAGCGCGCTTGAGTAAAATAGATGTTGCACATGCACCTAGAAATAAAATAAAATTGTTTTACTTGCGCCCTCTATTGTGTCCTTATGTTTTAATTAGAAATTATTTATTTTATCCTTAGAATTTAAATTACATGAGATTTATCAGAATGCTACGGAGCCTTGATGATATTTGGATGAGGTGTCAATAATATCGCTTTCAAATGTGTTGTGTAGTTCGTACACAAAAAAAATTATTATTGTTTTGTCGTTGTGCTGATAGGGTCGTTACAATGTTTTACAAATAATCTTAATAAATATAGAAAGAAAATAATGATGAGTAATTACCTTGGTGATATCTCAATCTTAAAAATAATTCACAATAGCCTTAGTCAAAAAGAAAAGTAATAAAGTAAACTACTCTTAATCCAAATCCAATTTAAAGATTAAAAATCTATGATGAAGTCATCGAATATTACTTATTTATTCAATAACTAACTAATCCTAGAAAAAAAACTAAACTAAACTAATCCCAATCCTAATTCTCATTCTAAAAGGACAACAAAAACTAAGTAAAATTAAATTTCTGGTGTAACCATTTGAGTTGTTTTAGTCCCGCAATCATACATACAACCAAAATTAGTAGTATAATTGAATCAATACTAAACAAACAATACTAAACAAACAAAAGAAAACTTAAACCTATCATTTACATGTATTTCTAATAGATAAATGAAAATAAAAATTTATTTATAGGAAACGTCACTTGAAATGAACTCTCCAACCATATTTCGGTTCGATCATGAAAATGAAGATGTAAATCTATAAAATATTGGAGAAATTTCAAAGAAGAAGAGAATAACAAACCAGACTCAAATGATGTTCTTGATAGTGTTGGAGCCTATATAAAACTGTTAGTATTGGAGCAAGAATTTACATTGTTATTTACATGATTGTTAAAAGATACTAAGTATTTATTTACAGGAATTTCATTTTCATAAGTTTTGGGTAAGATAATATAATTAATAATAGAGATAGCATTTCGTTGTGTAAAGAGTTCAATATCATGACAAAACATTGGAATTGGAATAACTTCAGAATCATAAATTGGTTTAGATTCTTATTTTTGAAAATTGAAATCATCACGATGATTAGAAAATTGAAAATGAAAATTTAATGTAGCATTATCAGTAAAAATACACCCTTCATTTTGAAATATATATTGACTTTGGAGATTAAGAACATGAGAACTTGACATAACCATCACCAACTAGTGAAGTGTCTCAATATTCTCAATCTTCAAGTCATTGTCATAAATAACTTCATAATTGTTATTAGGGTTCTCTTCCATTATAAATGATAACTTAGAACCAGAGGCATAACTAGATGAAGATAGACAAAAATTGTCAAAACTAATGAAAGCATTATCATTCAATAACTTATTATTATGATCGTTAATAGTAAAAGATTCATAATTTGTTTGATTAAGGATAGTTCCTTTATCCTGTAATAATATATTAGTGTACATTCCCAAGAATGAGTCTCTAGGTGTTCTAAGTTGCGTGGTTGAACATCATAAATAGTGATATTAGAAAATGCATTTGAAACATCTTTAATATGACAAATTTCATTATCTTTGCTTATGATTTCAATTTGAGAAACAAATCCAGGTTCATCTTCTTCATTACAGACAAAAGTTTTATAATGATATAGAATAGTTTTAAAAGCATCATTAATTTCATGGGATATATTATAAATTTCTTAAAGTTGTTCGTTAACATTCTCTAAATTGTTTGTGTAAAAAGGTACAACGATGTCACTAGTTGATTCAAAATAATTGTCAATATAAGCAAATGTACTTAGAAAGATTATATTTACAGATTCATTATGGTTATTCAAAATATAAGGAAGAGAAAAAATATGGTGAAACAATCCCATTGATTCAATTTCAAAAGGTAAATCTTGATATTGAAATTGTAAACAATTTAATTAAATCTAGCAAGAAAATATTCAAAAGATTCACCTTCAAATCTGCGAAATTCTCAAGTTCTAAGCATACCATATCATAGTCATACTTTTCAAAAGAGTGAATGATCCAGGGGGTCATTCGTCATGAAGTTACACTTATCCAAATAAAGGAGAAAAAATGGTACAATGGCAATGAAGTGGCAATGCAATGATTGGGTAAGAAGCAAGATTTAATAATTTAAAGCATAAAAGGATGAGTCACACCAACTAGACTTAGCATATGTTTTTCAACCACTATCCAATGTATAGAAAAACGGTTCTAATCCATCCAACAAATGTTTATGACATGGATTGGTCACTCCGATGAGTGGACACATCAATCGCTGTACCATTGGCAACGCACCGTTCTGGCAGTTAGACAAGGGTGTCTGGATTATAGTTTCATATTGTTGGCAGTTATAAGCATACGCTGCTATATTTGGTAAAAAACAATTAGTGTTCATTTATGGTACAACGTGTGCAATGTTTGGTGGGCGAGTCGAACTCGTGATCCATTGTTTCAGCCAACAGT
>ML778926.1:352550-376924 GCA_009831015.1 Picea engelmannii | reverse complement strand
TAAAGATGGATCATTGATATGATGCCCTTGATGAGAATGATAGATGTCCAAGTGAAAACCAATTGAAAAAGATGGATCATTGATATGATGCCCTTGATGAGAATGATATATGTCCAAGTGGAAACCAACTGATAAAGATGAATTATTATTGTCTTATCATGATTGATAAGGTTCACAAATGGATGAACTCCAAAGTGGTTCCCTTATGGTGAAAGTCCTCACGGGAAGACGCTTTACGGATTGAGTTATCCTAGAAGAACCATTGGAGGACCCATGCTTGCATGTGGATTAATGAGATAAAGATCAATTAAGTTGTTGGTGAAACTATCCTAGATGGATAGTGTTTGACATGTCATTTCTGGTGGTATGTGGAATGTCACATAACTCCTCACGGTTTGTGAGTTATGGCTCTACGAAGTTGAAGGACCCCCATATGATGGCTTGAAGCCCCAAAAGGTCAAAGAAGTCAAAATGCTTGAAAAGAAGAAATCATTATTTAAATGATAAAGTGAAGTGACAAAATCAAGAAAGATTATTTAAAATATAAAATGAAGTGACAAAATCAAGAAGGAATAAAGTATTCGAGAACTTTCTATTCATGGAAAGTGGTTAACCCTAAAATAAGGAAAATACGAAGTGACCTAGAAATGGGTTAAGTAACCTAAAAATGGGTTAAGTGACCTAGAATATGAAAGTATAAATCAGAAGCTAGAATCTCTTGTAAAAATGTACATTTTGGGGAGAATCCTTTTTGTGGATCAATGGAGAGCTTCTTGTATATATCTTTTGGAGTATTGATGGAGAGCTTCTTGTGAGAACATCCTATTGATGTGGATCTCTTGAGCATGATTGGAGATCTATTTTGAGGAAGAGAGCGAGAGGAGGATCTCATGGACACATCAAAGTTTCGGCAATGTCAGAGATCTTGACGACAAAAGTCTCAGATTCACAGAAAACCCTATTTTCTGATGTCCACGTGGGTTATCTGTGTATAAGGTGTGTGTACAAGTGGGTTGGCTGTGTATAGGGTGAGTGTACACACGGGTTGACTGTGTACAGGGAGCGTGGAGTGGATAAAATCATGGAGATTTGTGTTTGAGCTGGTGCCAAGCTCTTGGATGATGAGGCAGGTTCCAGATCTACATTCTATGGCCTCAGATCTAGCACTAAGACACTGGTATAGTTACATTATTGACTTTATGGATACTATTGTTTGATTGTGAATTCTTAGGGCATTCTTGGTATGGCTTCTATGATGTGGTTTAGCTTGGTTGATTTGGTTGATGGAGTGAGCAACACTCTTGTGATTCAGTAGTGACATGATTCCTATGGTATACTAGTTGTTTATACATGATTGGGATAGCATACATATTGATTTGTTGTGGAGCATGAGCAAGCTATTGGATATCTTGGATGTGTTGTGACTGGCTGTGGGTCAATTTGGACAATAGAAGACATAAGATAAAGTGATTGCAGGTTGCAAAGGATCTGAGCATGTGAGGAAAAGAAAAATCCTAGTTTTTTAGAAGCATACACTTGTTGCATTATACATTGGCATCATTTGCACGCAAGCTGTAGTGAGTCAGGGTGCAAGCACACACGAGCTACACTACTGACAAGTCATGTATCTGTTGACAGATTGATATCTGTTGAGGATTGTTGCCTCATCTCAGTTGATGCTGAGAATGTAAGATGAGTCTTGCATATAGAGATGGTGCTCTTGTAGAGTTGTACTCTATTCAGTTGTTGTTGATAAACCCCAAGGATTGTAGTCCGTGATAAAAAGAAAATTGTACATACATCTTGTGTTCTTTGTGTTCATTGTGATGATGACTTGTTGATGATATATTTCTGATATATGTCGTTGATATGTGCTCACATCTGACTGGTAATAAATGACAACAATGGGTAATGAATAAGTGTTGAATGCTAATTGATGAGTTTTTGTGCAAGAGGGAAGTTTTGGGGAAAAGAGCCCCAGACTCATTCACCCCCACGCCTCTAAGTGTGGTAGGTGTGTCCAAGAGCAACATGCTTATAAGAGACAATCCTTGGGATTAAATGAAATGTGGGGTGATCCAGGCCACATAAAAGATTTTAAAAAATGAATTAAACTAAATGAAATCAACAATATGATATAGCAACAAAAGGAAATCTAATCTATATCAATAGAGAAAAGGAATGGTCCTACTCCCAATCAAGATAAAGATAAAAAAGAATGGACCAGAATTGAACCGAAGGTAAAGATGAGCTAACAAGTCATAGAAATAATTCACATGGCCTACAACCATTCAAGCAGATATGCATATACAATTAAATCTAATAAATAATTATCATATCTCAATATGCATATACTTGGATTCAAATCACCATACTTGCATTAAAGATA
This sequence comes from Picea engelmannii, assembly GCA_009831015.1. Lineage (NCBI taxonomy): Eukaryota > Viridiplantae > Streptophyta > Pinopsida > Pinales > Pinaceae > Picea > Picea engelmannii. Next base: position 374,535 of record ML778926.1, on the reverse strand, counting down.
AAATATATTTGTCATATTAAGGAAATACTTCTCATAGTATGACAATAATAAGGATCAAGACAAGTATGAAATTAGATTGGTAATTAGTTAACAACTCAACATATACAAGTCTACTCAAATACAAAATTCAATCTAAATATAATTCTTCCCATCCCTGCAAAGATATATTTTCAATATTTTAAAATAAACATAAATTGTTTAAATTTGAACAACAATGTTAAATCAACAATTACGCCTATCCAGAATAGAGGATAAAAGACTGAATAATATTTATTCATTATTCAAAATTGAACAACATGCCAAAGAGATTACAAAATAAAGATATTTCTCTAGTCTGGTCGAGGCTTCCTACTACAAAAAAGTTTCTCCCTTACAACAAAGTTTTAGTTAACAACTCAACACATACAAGTCTACTCAAATACAAAATTCAATCTAAATATAATTCTTCCCATCCCTCCAAAGATATATTTTCAATATTTTAAAATAAATATAAATTATTTAAATTTGAACAACAATGTTAAATCAACAATTACACCTATCCATAATAGAGGACAAAAAAACTGAATAATATTTATTCATTATTCAAAACTGAACAACATACCAAAAAAATTACAAAATAAAAATATTTCTCTAATCTGGTCCAGGCTTCCTACTACAAAAAAGTTTCCCCCTTACAATAGTACAAAGAGTTTTATCTCTTGCAGAAAAATGAAATTTGCCCCCTTCTTAAATAGTCACTTCATACCCTATTTATACTAAAACAAAGTTTTAATAATATAAAATAAATTTCTTAATTACAATATAAAATAAGACAAGACTCCTTAGAATTAAGCCACATCCAATCCCAACTGCTGAATAATAGCCTCTTGAATCAAACAAGACTAGAACTAAAAGATAGAACTCCAAAAGTATGACAAGAGGTTGTCAATATCCATGTATCCAAAAATCTTGTAAATGTCACAAACGATGTCTTGTTTAGCCATGACATACTGCCATCATAGAGCTTGTAACAAACATTTTGACACATGTACACAAAAACAAAATAAATTAAAGACTTACATATTTTAAAACATTTTGACACATGTACATAAAAACAAAATAAATTAACGACTTACATATTTTAAGAGTGACTACAGAATCTACGATTCTATAGTAACTCTAAAGTAAGAGAATTTTCTATTAATTTAAAACAAACGAAACAAACAAATACAAAATCAAACAATAAAATAAAACAATAACAAACTCAATTCATCCTTATTAAAACTATCTTATCAGTAAACGAATATCTACTCAAACAAACTACAAATATATATATCTGCACAAGAAAAATTGATGAGTCACTGGACATGGACAATTTCGATTGGGGAGTCAGGGTTTGAGAATTACTTCAATTTTTTCATGGAAAGTATATATAATTTATGTACATGGCACTTTCCTTTTTTAGTTTCCTCTAACACTTCTTGAATGGTAATATTATGATTGCAGGGCTCAGAAATGGAGGTCGAACTATTTGGGCTTGAAATTTAAGCTTGAATACGGGTTCAATGCTTGCATTGACCACTGTAAAGTTCAATTCAGGTTTTTTTTTCGGGATACTCGGGCTGATCCCTCACTATGTGGAAACTCTTAAGAAGTCCTGTCAATTGAAACCCTAGGTAGATTGTCCTACCTGTGATGTGTTTCCCGCTTCAAGGAATCTTCAGAAAGTCGAACATGCGTTTAAAAAAATGATAAAATTGATTTAGTTACAAGAAATTTTAAAACCCCTATAAGATTTATGTAGCCATTGGAAGATTAACAAAATCTATTTTCAAATTCGACGTTGCGTCCCTGAAAAGTCTGCAAAAACTCCCACTAACCTATTTCCGCAAAAGAGGGAAAGAATGAGAAAAAAAAACTTCAACTATTTTAGTACCTGAAGGTTCATGTTGCACAACAGCGACCATGAATAGAATAGACAACTTGACATAGGTGAGTATTTTTACGTCACAGGAGAACAACAATGTGGGTGCATGAAAAACGACCATCACTCAGAAATGAAAACAAAACTCGATAGACCCACGAAAACGCCAAGGAAATGGGTGATCATAGCTTATGCAGGATACATGATGACTAGTGTACTTTGAACTCGGCTCGAGTAATGGAAAAATTTAATGTGTAAGAGATCTGATAGTATATAGGAAGATCCCCTTTCATTTCAATAGCCCAAGTGTTTAAAACATAATAAACCATATAACTCAATATTGCCACGACGCTAGTGGTACCTCATGGAAACCATTAATCGTTTAATTGCAATCATCAACACTCAACATCAAAGGTTATAGTCATATTTGAGTAATGATAGCTAGAGAGTTAAAGACATGAGCACTTGTATCGTCGATTTCCAAAGTCATAAGACTATTCAAAAGAAAGTGATGGTTTTTCTAACCTTTTCAATGCCATAAATAAGAAAAACATGTACATAGAAGCTAGTCCTAACTATGTTCATCAAGGGTATAAGTTATAATATAACTTTTTCTAAATCTAAGAGAAACCAAATCAATGAGATACCATTTAACAACTCAAAATCATGTTAGGAAATAAAGAATAAATGTGTGACAATATGAGGTAGGGGATATATTCTTGAATTCAAAACATACCGCTTTTAAATTAGAATCATAAAAAACAAGTCCCAATGATGATAGCATTAATACATTCAAATAAAAAAACATACCTCTTCATAAGTATGTTTTACCATGTCATCAAATCATATGCTAATTACTCAAAGTTATATAGACATTCCCCATAACCCCTTATGAATTTCATGCTTACAATCATGAAATTTAAAACGAAATAAATCATTGACATAACGAATGCTTTTAATGATTAGCTCATTTGTCATGATATCAAAATATTCAGTGAAAAACAATTCAATCACCTATATAAAAATAACTAATGGTAAAATATTTATAAAAAATATGACAGACCAATCAAATAAAATAAAATCAATAAAATATAAAGGGAAATCCATATTAAAACCAAAGAGGGACCCTAATTCTTTCTTCTACATAAGAAGACAATAAGGGGGGTTGTTTTCCACAACAATATGTCAAGGATCCCATGCGCGAGAGTTCTCCCCCCATTCACGTCATACTCATTACATGGTATAGAAAGGGCCTTCCTGGGAAACATTCCTTGACGTGGGGATTGTCCTATCCAATAGGGCACCATAACACCCCTCCATACCTAAATTTGGCAAAGTTTATAAGGTCTTTGAGCATTTGTTTAATTTGAAAAGAGGGGATTTAATTCACATGTTTGGTTGGTTGTTTTATTAAATGTGTCTTGGTATGATTTATATGACTTGTAGACCCTTGGAGGGTGTAGTTTCTTATGTTTTTAGGACCTTTCCTAGTTAAATCCATTCATGGAGAGACTAAGCCACTTGGAGCTTCATAGGGTATTGAAATCCCATTGGATGGATGTTGTGCCCAACGTATTAGATGCCTAGAATGATGAGCATTTCACCTTGTATGATGTCTATAAGATTTGAATTAGGCTTGCTATCATGAAGATGAGATGTCGTCACCCTAATATGCTCAAATGTCTGTGCTTTGGAGCATGACATCACAATTTTGAGGGGATCTTTCACTATTTAGGTGCACTTGGTGGTGTTGTCGGATTGAGACCCATATTATTGCTTGATTTGGGGATGATGTGTGTAACATCACGCTCTTGCACGCACTAAGCGAACTTATTCTTTGAGGACACTTGTGTGCAAGTGATCCCGATTATTATACTATTGGTGGTTCTGATAATGATTATGAGATATTATGGATATGATGGTATGTTATTTTATTGTATTTACATAGACACATGATATTGACTCGGTTCTCCTTAGTGTGCAGGAATTTTGACATTGAGGATGCACAGGCATCGATGAAACCCCTTGGACTCTGGATCGAGTCAGGGAGTGGACTATTGGGTTGAATGTTGTTGATTTGATGTATGTGCATATGATTAGATGTTATGATGATTGATTATTATTGCTGACATGATTCATTAATGGATACAGGCTAACAATAGCTTGTCGACCAGAGTCACATGTGGAGTAGAGGGCTCACACATGACAAAGAGAGACTTTGATGGAGAGGTGTGGCAGTAGCCCTTCCACAACCTACTAGCACTCACGTCGTGGCTCGAACTATAGGTTAACGATTCCATAGTTTGAGAAGACCCACGATGCCGTGAGGGCAGACTATGGTTGTCTCTCATGATGATTCTAAGGGACACTAAAAAAGGTAGGGGCCTTATTCCTTAAAGGCCCTTAGTCTCTCACAAGATCACCTGGCAGAATATTGACTCCATGGATTTGACGTCTACCAAATTTAGTCAAGAGGCGAGTGGCACCCTTGGAGCACATAGTGTGTCCTAAAGGGCACATCACGAAAGGAAAATGCAAAGAGGCGGATGGAACCCTTGTAGCACGTAGTTCGTCTTGAAGGGCATGTTGCGCAACGAAAACAAAAGAGGCAAGTGGCACCCTTGGAGCACCTAGTGCGTCCTGAAGGGCACATCACGATTTTAACTGGAAAATGAATAAACTGTTGACCTTAAAATGAATGATGTGATAGGTAAGTTTTAAAAAAACATTTTTTACTAATAAAAATGTAGCCTAGCCTAGTGAAATTAAAACCTAGGACTAAGTAGAACTTGTGGTAAGAAAAAAAAAAAAAACATGTAACAAGAAGGGGGGTAAGAAATTCAACTTATTTATTAAAGTCAAAATTATAATGGAGGATTAAATTTAAAAAAAAGGGGGTAATGATTGTTTTATCTATACTTGCTAATTTAATTTTAATTAGAATGAAAAAAGGGTAAAAAGGTTGTTTTATCTACACTTGCTAATTTAATTTAATTAAAACAGAAAAAGGGTAAAAGGGTTGTTTTATCTACGCTTGCTAAATTCATTTTTTTAGTTAAAAAGGAAAAAAGGGGGAAACTTAAAAGAAATAGGAAACTCAAAGGAAAAGGGAAACTTAAAGAAAAGGGGAAACATAAGGAAAAAGATGAATGTCTAACTTAGTAAGGAATCTTGCCTTTAGAACTTTCTAATTATGAACTCAACTAGGAATTAAGTAAGGAGTAAGTTATTTAAGAAGTGTAAGGAATTTCGGGACACCGAGGAGTGTTTTTAGGAATGCTTTAGGTGGGTGAGGGAAATATGAATATTTAATTAATTAATAAAATTGATTTTCTGGTGCTACTAGGGGATCGGGCAACACGTGTATGGGCGAGGTTTTTCAAAATTAATTAAATGAAAAAAGAATTTAATGAGAATTTGGGAAACTAATTACTTGAAAACTCTATAAAAAGGATGGAGAAGGAGGAGTATGGATCTCATCTTTTTGCGTAACGTTATGCTACTGAAATTTTTATCTTGACTGAAATTTCTCTTGTGGGAGTTGGGATAACTAGCTCCGATAACGAGTGGTAGCTAGACCTTGTGAGGTGATTTGGGTCATAGCATTCTCCGGTATTGTGTGCGTGGCCCCTTTGTGGCTCAGGGGGCTCAGAGGGAAGAAGAGTACTACTAGCGTTTACTGGGAGGTACCGATGAGGTCACATCGGCTCGAAAGTGGGAGATGGACAGAGAAAACACAAGACAACAACTTCAGAGAATTCATGTTTGGCTAATGTACTCCTGTAAAAGTTCTTACTTGCAATGAAATTTAATTTACACATGTGCTTTTTCTATGCTCGGTTGAATATTTCATTGCCATGCGATTTCTTGCACCTGCTTTTCTACGGTATTGGTAATCCCCTTACTCATTGTATTCTGAATTGATTTCCCGTGGTGAACCCAACCTCTGATTGTAATGACTTCTCTGCGTTTATTTTTATTGACTAATGTGAAGAAAAACTGATTTTTTATCTTTTGTCCCTTATCCCTTTAGTTATTAGTCCATGCTTGAGAAGTCGACCATGAGCCAAATTGATGGTTGTCACTCCAGTGTTTAAAGGCTTATAGATTCAAACGCCCTCCTTTCATGTGCATGGATAATAAGCGAACGATAAATTTCTCCCAGTTATCGAACCCTTACTTATCTTTGTGTTTTTCTCTTATGATTAACCCTTGATCTTTGTGCCTTCTTGTGAATGAATATCTCCGCATCTTGATTGATTGAAACTTTGATTTTATCTGTGTTTTTAACTGCTCAAACTTGGGTAAATATATGCATTTTGGATTGATAAAACTCTGCATTTGTGAATGATAACCTCTGAGTTTTGAAGGCCCAATCTCTGCGTTTCTGGATTGATAAAACTCTGCATGTTTGAATGATAAAACCCATCATTATGGAATGGTATATCTTTGCATCTTTTTAATGATAATTCACCGCATTTTAAATGGAAAATCTATGTGTTTTGTTTTATGATTTCTAGCGTCGAGGAATGACAATTCTCTACAATTTTTTTTGTTATGATTCCAATGTTTGAGATGCTAAACCTCTTCATTTTTTATTGTTAGATCACAACATTCACACCCCGTTTCTCTTGGCTTTTTTTTTTTTTTTTTTAAGTAAGAGGTTTTATATATAAGAGGCCTTCAAAAAACCAGATCAGAGGTACAAAAAATTGATAGAAGCCATGTTGTAGTTACTAAACTGCCCCAATAGAGGGGAAACCAGTTCAGCCAGCCAGTTAAGTTTAGCATTTGAAAGTCTAACAGTCTTATAGAACAGAACTAATCTAACTAAGTTGTAGCTAAAAGAAGAAACTATTAAAAAGAAAAGAACCCCTATGGGGTCAGACACTTGGCAAGTAACCTAGCCAGGTGGCAAGAATGACCGCGTACCAAGGCTCCTCTTCAACGGGTGTCCCTTTGCTTTCCAAATGCATGTCAATGTCCACGTTGATCTCGTCCCTGGTGGCAGCTGGCAAGGCGTCTCCAGGAAGACTGTGCACATGCTGGCCTGTAGCTGTCGTCGCTTCAATGTCCTCATGCTCGACCTGCTCCACAATGATCTATGTTGCACGTTGTGTCTTAGCATTTCTATCGTCACTTTCTGAATGGGGTTCCTCTGCTGAAGCCGTGCCTACTAGGTTGGAGGGGAAAGCAACTTGGAAGGTGGATAGAATCTGAAGGAGGGTCGAGATCCTTCCATCCATAATCTACAGTCGGAATTGGAGGTCCTACATTCCTTGACGGAGCTCGAAGAACAGACCATAGAGAATGGTTAAACTCTCTTTTAGCTGCGAGTCAGGGGTGGAGTTGGTAGACACGTACGTGTTGTTTTAGGCAGTTCGAATAGGAGGTGGCACCCCCATGGGAGGTATTGAGGAACTAGTTACTGGTGCATGGGAAGGATCGATGATTCTGGAGTTAAGTGAGATGGAAAGGTGATGCAAAGAAGAGCCTAGAAAGATTTCAATAATGGCTAAGCAATCAAACCGGGAGACAGGCATGTTGGAGGAGGCGAGAGGTGCTAGGTCGGACTGCAAAGGTGGTGACGAGATCGTGGAGGGCGAACCAGGTGGAGAAATAGAGGCCTGGGTTCGAGGAGGATGCCATGGAGAGCCCCTTCGTGGCCATCCTCTTTGACGCGACATACTTTGAGAGCAGAAAATGACTAGGTGCTCCAGGCAATTGCAGAGAGCCTGAAGACGGCCAGGAGCTGTGAGCACCATGAAAGTCGAGTCAAAACTAGGCCAGGGCAGTGGAGGAAAGTGGGAGTCGGTCTGCGAGAGAGAATGAGGAGTGAATGCCGACGGAAAAGCCATAGAGAAATTCGTAATGGGGGTCGGGCGCATCAGAATTAATGGAGCTGCAATCGATGTGAAGGCTAGTTAATGCAGGGTTGAGGTGGCAGTCGGTGGCACGAGCTGATCACATGGCTCCCTACCCTGCTGGCCTACCCACAGTCCCTCTTTGCGCCATTTGGCTTGCACTAACACCCCATCCGGGGGTTTCTCTTGGCTTTTTACACAACATGTACCACATGAATTTCTGAGCCATTTACCTAGATCTTAGACAATGATTTCACCCATGTTTTTACAACCATTTACCCATATCTAATAGACAACCATTTATTTTCTTTGTTTTTATGTATGACAACGATTTTATATAGCTATTGTTCATTTATGACAACAATTTTAAATATGATTGTATTATATTATGACTGCGTACATAACTGCGTTTTAAATATGGAATGACAATGTGTTAATATGGAATGTCTGTGATTTTAAATTTATGATAGACAAAACCTTTTAAATATATGATATAAACAATTATAAAGATATGATAGAAATCGGTTTTAAGTACATGGTAGACAATGTTTTTATCTCTTGTATTAAAAGATATCAATTTTTATATATAATGTGTGTGTGACAAGGACTTAGTATCTAATGCATGACAGAGATATAATTATGGATAGCGATTTATATATAATATGTGACAACGATTTTAGTTAGTGATTTTATACACTTAAATATATACATTGAATGACAACAAGTGTAAGACTATGTGTGTCTGCGTTGCAATCGATGTTGTGTATCTTGTATATATATTTTGGCAGCAATTTTGTCTCTACCATTTGTATATGCCATGGGTTTTAATTGTATACCATGCGATTCATTCATATCATGTGAATAAATAATTGTTTATACTATGCGGTTTGCCCAGTCATTCCCCATGATTATCAATACACAACCAGTGTTCTACCTGGCCATTTTCCTAGTGCTTACACAACCCTTCTCTGTAATTTCTTTAGACACAATAACATTCATTACTAGACTGTGTTTCCTTTTTTTGGGCAGTGAAATATATGGTTGATTCCTTGTTACTTCCTTTAAATTGTTAATTTGTTTTTATGGACAGTGATATCATATTTGTACATATTGATTATATCATTAAACAATGATATCATATTGGTACATATCAATTTATATCACTACACAAAAATATTGATTTATATCATGCGATTTTTGTGTACATTCTATTCACACAATGATACATAACAACGATATTATTATGATATCTATAATTTCATCCTTATTGTTATTTAGGGAGCTACTTATTTACATTATTTATATGACAACGATGTTTCCAAAATACAATAACTCTTGTTAGAGAGAGATTACATATATGACAGTGATTATTTAGTTAGCGGCTATGCGTGATAGTGATTACATATAAGACAATGATTATATAGCCATCCATTTATATGCAGACGACGATTGTATGCAGAATGTGTTTGACATAGATAGAGATTTATTTTATAGATTATATAGATAGTGATTTCATTACACATATTATTTAGATAGCAATTTTATTATATAGATCCTATATGCATCCCATAGATAGCGATTTTATTATATTTTTTTCAGTTTTAAAAGACACCGATTATATTGTTTAAAGGACAATGATATATTGGCTTCAGTTTAAAGGATAGTGATCTCAGCTTTAAAATACAAGTTTTATTTTGTTTTAAAAGATATGTTTCATATTTGTTTCAGTTTAAAAGATAGTGAATTCATCCTTAGGAAAATACTTATGGGATATATGGAATTGGAAGATAGTTACAATGAACTAATTGTTTTGATAATAATAATTTTTAATGTGTACAGATTGATGTATGTTTACATAGAATTTGTTGTGCCAAGAAGTTATTTTGATGTATGATTGTTATAGCAGTCATATTTCCCTTGCGTCTTGTTGACTTGACGATAGGGAGGTTGGGTATAGTCTTCATGTTTGACAGTTAATTTGGTCTCCTAGCACGTTGGAGTTTTCTGGGGATATTGGTCTAGATATCTTATGTAGCACCTTAGTGACTGTCACACCTATCGTCCTATGATGACATGATTCCTGATGAGGGGATCATTGCGTGCCCTGATGGATAGACGCAAATGATAACCTAGATGGAGTCTTGTGTTTCTTGGTGTGGACGTATTGTTTGTTGTAATGGATGTTAGTACTTGGTTTTGTAATGCCTTAAGGCATTGGGTTCTGCGTGATGTATAAATTTGTAGTTCCTAGTCGTCGAAACCACTGTGTCATGTTGTTGAAGTTGTCCTTTAGCTTGTAGTTGTTGTCTTGCTTGTGTTGGGCAGGTAGTCATTTTTATCTATCTATTCATTATCGCATGTTTCATCCAGTTGCATGATGTGCTAGTGTGTTGATTCATTGTTGTCTATGGCATGATCTACGTGTGTTGTGTTCATCATCAAGTTGTGTTGTTTAATGGTTTCCATTGTTTCCTTCCTGCTTCAAACAAAAAGAAAAAGATTGAAATTTATTATGTCTCTTATAGTCATAACGATGGGGTCGTTGCATATGGTATCAGAGGTAGTTCGACCCACAACTTGGGATCGCTACGGCTCTCGTTGATTTGATATTTGATTATAATGTTTCTAATTAAGTTGACTTGTATTCGTGCAGGTAATCATGGTTAGAGGACACTACGGAGACAGATGATGAGGTGCTATGGGAGAAGGTGTGATGCCTCCAATAACATCCATGCCCGAGGGGTCTAAACCCCTGGAAGATGAACAAGTTGTTGAGGAGGAACAGATAGATGTGGGTGATGTGGTTGGGCTCATGAGTTCCTTTCAGCAGATGTTTGAGGCACTAATAAGTCGTTTGGACAGAGATAAGGCGAGGGTGCCAGTACCCCCTGAGGGTCCATTGCGCGCTTCGGTCGGTACTGATAGTATTCACCACGAACTCAAGAAGGTCAAATTTCCTGAGTTCCTTGGTGCCCCATACAGCACAACCATTGAGGCATGGTTGGAGAATATGGCGATGTGCTTTTCACATCACAACTATACCTCCAACATGAAGGTTTGCATGGAAGTCTTTGAAATCAAGGGGAGTGCTCTTCTATGGTGGAAGACGCTCTTGCCGCAATTGAACATGGTCGTCGAAGACGTGTCATGGGAATTGTTCAAGGAATGATTCCGAGAGTGGTATCTATCATAGGAATTCATTGAGAATCATCTCAATGAGTTCAATTCCTTTAGACAGGATGGTCGTAGAGTTTCTGAGTATGAGGCCCATTTTATGGAGTTGCTTCGGTATGCTCTGCACCTGAATACCGAGAAAATTAAAATCAACAGGTGTGTGTTTGGCCTTAATGTCAGCATTCATGCAAAGGTTAGGATTATGATGCCTCAAAACTTGCAAGATGTCGTTTAGAAGGCCCTCATAGCAGAGGAGGATCTTATCCGTGGGGTTTAGAGAAAAAACTCTGACGAGACCAGCAGGACATGTGTCATCTGGTGCACAATAGCATCAGACACCAGCTAAACACATGGGAGGATATCGTGGCTTGCATAGAGGATCCACTTTCAATACACCTCGGTGACCAACGCCTCATTAGTGGACTCCTTACTAAGGGCCACAACACTAGCATCAATGTCAATTGCAACAACAATAGTTTAGGACTGTTCAACATAATAGACTAGGGTTCCAAGACGGTGGGTCATAAGCTTCTACTTTAGGTAATAGGAGTACTGGACCGAAAAAAGGGTGTTGGACATGTGGGGAGCCACATTACCAATGTGAATTCCAAGTGGAGAGGACTAGAGCATATGGATCAGCCAGACCCACTACCTTGGAAGATTTTGGCAAGGCCTGTTGGATTGATGCAGTGGTGAATAACCGTTAGGCAGAGCACTAGTCAACTGTTCTCGAGACGTCAGGTACCATCGCTAACCAGATCCTTAATATTTTGATAGATCCATGTGCTACAGAGAGTTTCATTTCTGGGGCAGCGCTAAAGAGAATTAAGTTAAAGGCAGTTGAACAGGATGAGTTTAGCTTTCTAGAAATGACTTTGGGAGCAAAAGAGAAGGTTGGTGGGAAGGTTACGAGTTGTAGCCTTAACCTGGGAGAGTTTGTCACTAGGGCCAACCTATATGTCAAGATATTAGGATCTTATGGCGTCATGATCGGTATGGACTGGTTGGAATCACATGAGGTGATACTCAACTGTAAGACGTAACGGTTGAGCTTGGTTGATGATGAGGGACAATGATGTGTGATTGTAGGTCGGAACTAGGGAGTCTCCCTCAGGTTCATTTATTTCTTGCAACTATGGAATATCATGTGCAAGGGATGCAAGCTTTATTTGATCCTTTCTTTAAATGAGAACAGAGTAGCGTAAAGTCTAGAACACCTTCCGGTGGTGAGAGAGTTTGCAAACATCTTCTCTAAGGAGTTACCTGGGATGTCGTCGGAGAGGGAATTGGAATTTATCATAGACCTAAAATCGGGGACTGAACCGATAGCAAGAACGCCTTGTCAGATGTCAACCCCGAAGTTACAGGAGTTGAAAATGCAATTGAAGGAGTTGTTGGACCGAGGACTTATAGGTCCAAGTGTGTCACTATGGGGTGCACCTATTATATTCATATGGAAGAAGGATGGGTTGTGGAGACTCTGCATTGAATACTGTCAATTGAACAAGGCAACGATTAAGAGTTAATACTCGTTGCTAAGGATTGATGATTTGTTCGATCACATGAAAGGTGCGATGGTGTTTTCAAATATTGACTTGATATCAATGTATCACCAATTAGGGATCAAGGAGGATGACATCCATAATACCACCTTTAAGATGAGGTTTGGACATTATGAGTTTATTGTTTTACCATTTGGACTGACGAACGCCCCATGGGTATTTATGAGTTTGATGAACGAGGTGTTCCGCGAGTACTTGGACAAGTTCATCCAAGTATTCATTGACGATATTTTGATTTACTCTCGGACGATGGAGGAGCATGACGAGAACTTGTTCTTGGTACTATGGCGTCTACGATATAACAAATTGTATAGAAAATTGTCTAAATGTTCGTTTTATCAATCGAAGATTCACTACTTGGGGCATGTCATCTCTAGCGAAGGTATCACTATGGATGCAGCAAAGGTCGGGGATATTATGGAATGGCCTATGCCGATGAATGTCCCTGAAGTGTGTATCTTCATGGGTTTAGAGAGACATTAACAATGGTTCGTCGAGGGTTTTTCGAAGATAGCAAATCTGATCACGTAATTGTAGAAGAAGAAAAAGAAGTCTGTTTGGATCGAGAAATGCGCGGAAGAATTTCAGAGGCTCAAGGAGTTGTTGATAACATCACTGATACTAAAGGTCTCAGACATGGATGTTGACTTCTTGGTATACACTGACACATCCAAGGAAGGCTTAGGTGTAGTCTTCATGCAAGATGGTTGAGTGATCGCTTACATCTCAAGAAAGTTGAGAAGGCATGAGGAGAACTATGCAACACATGATTTGGAGTTGTTAGCCATTGTATAAGCCTTGAGATTTTGGACACACTACCTTATTGGATGGAAATTCGAACTAATAATGGACCACTTTGGACTACAACAGATCTTTACGCAAAGCAACTTGAACATGCGACAACGATGTTGGTCGAAATTGCTCAGCGAGTACGATTTCAAGATTACTTACTTAAAAGGTACAATGAATAGAGTGGCGTATGTGTTGAGTCAGAGACCAAGCATATTTTCAGTGATGCTTCTTTAGACAAATCTATGTGAAAAGATTATAACTTTACAACGCGATGATGACTGGTACAAGGAGGCCAAGGATTTTATCGGACAAAACACAATGATGGTACCAAGATTTGAAGGATTTATGTTTGACAACGATGGATTATTGAGATTTAAAAAATTTAATTTACGTACCACCCAACGACGAGTTAAGGAGTTTCATCCTAAATGAGGTTCACAGATCTGTGTACATGGATCATCCTGGAGTCACGAAGATGAGGGCAGACCTTAAACCCTTATTTTTCTCGAAAGGTATGAAGGAAGACATAGTCAACTACGTGGAAAGATGTATAGAATGTTAGCAGGTGAAGGCTGAACATAGACATATGATAGTATTGCTACAACCACACGTGATTCTAGAATCGAAGTGGGAGGTAATTTCGATGGATTTCATTCCTGGATTGCAACTTAGGGCAAGGAGACATGACTCAATTTTTGTGGTAGTCGGCACTCTGACGAAGAGTGGTCATTTATTCCTGTGCGTACAACGTATCAGGCACCTGACATAGCTAGAGTTTTCATCAGCGAGATTGTGAAGTTTCATGGCATACATAAGAGGATTATATCCGATCGAGAATCAATGTTTATTGGATGATTTTGGACTAGTTTCCAAGAGGCCCTCGGAACCCATCTTAACTTTAGTACCACGTATCACCCGGAGATAGATGAGAAGACTAAACGAAAAAACCAAATCTTGGAGGATATGTTGCATATGTATGTTAAGGACCAACAAAATCATTGGGAAGAGTTCTTTCCATTGGTAGATTTTGAGTATAACAACAGTTATCAAAGCACCATTAATATGGCGCCTTTCAAGTTTCTTTACGGGTGACCATGTTGGATGCCTTTGAGTTAGGATCGACTTGAGGATAGGGTCCTAGTGGGACCAAAAGCGATCAAAGAAATGGAAGATCAAATGAAAACAATAAGACAAAGGATCAAGGAAGCACAGGATCGGTAGAAGAGTTATGTCGAAGCGCATTGTGTCGACTGTAGTTACGAAGTTGGCGATAGAGTCTTCTTAAAGGTGAAGCCGCATAAGAGTTTGATCAAGTTTGAAAAGGGGGATAAACTCTCTCCTAGGTTTGTGGTACCTTTCAAGATTGTGGAAAAGAAGGGGCCCATGGCCTATCGACTAGTCTTGCATGATTCTTTGATGCGTATGCATGATGTTTTTCATGTATCTGTTTTGATACATTATATTAGTGATCCTACACATGTTATTGACATGATTTCCTTGCAGGTATCTGATGGGGTTGCGCTCACGGCAGAGACAATACGCATTTTGGACCATCGTATTCGACGGTGACGACATCGAACAATAGATTAGGTCAAGGTCTAGTGGGACAAATATAGTCTGCAATCGGCGACCTGGGAGGATGCATATGATATGCGCCAACAATTTCTATTTTTGTTTGATAGATAGATTTATGATATTGTAATACAATTTATTTCAGCGCTAATATACTATGAAACTTCAGGACGAAGTTTAAACCAATAGGGGGTGTATGTAACATCCTGTTATTATTCGCACTGAGCGAACTTGTTCTTTGAGGAAACTTGCATGCAAGTGATCCAGGTTATTTTATTATTAGTCATTTTGGTAATGATTATGAGATATTATGGATATGATGATATGTTATTTTCTTGTATTTACATAGACAGGTGCTATTGACTGGGTTCTCCTGAGTGTGTAGGACTTTGGACATTGAGGATGCAGAGGCATCGATGAAACCCCTTGGACTCTTGATCGAGTCAGGGAGTGGACTGTTGGGTTTGAATGTTGTTGAAGTGACACATGTACATATGATTAGATGTTATGATGATTCATTATTATTGCTGACAAGATTCGTTGATGGATGCATGCTAATGATAAATTGTCGACCAAACTCATATGTGGAGTAGAGGACTCATGCATGACAACCAGAGAGTTTGAGGGAAAGGTGTGGTAGCAGCCATGCCACAGCCTGCTAGCACTCATGTCGTGGCTTGAACAGTATGTTAATGATTACCTAGTTCGAGAAAATGCACGATGTCATGAGGGAAGACTATGAGAGTCACTCACAATGGTTCTAGGAGGCATGTAATAAGGCAGGGGCCTTATTCCTTAGAGGCCCTTAGTCTCCAACAATATCACCTCGCGGAATATTGACTACAGGGGTTTGACATCTACCAAATTTAGTCAAGAGGTGAGTGGCACCCTTGGAGCACGTAGTGTGTCCTGAAGGGAATGTCGCACAAGGAAAATAGAAAAAGCTAAGTGGCACCCTTGGAGAATGTAGTGCGTCTTGAAGGGAATGTCGCAAAAGGAAAACAAAAGAGGCGACTGACACCCTTGGAGAATCTAGTGCGTACTGAATGACACGCCGTGATTTTAACTGGAAAATGAATAAAATGTCGGCCTTAAAATGAAGTACGCCATAGGTAAGTTTAAAAAAAACATTTTTTCCTAATTAAAATGTCGTCGAACCTAGTGATATTAAAACTTAGGACTAAGTAGAACTTGTGGTAAAAAAAAAAAATAATAAATAAACATGTACCAAGAAGGGGGTTAAGAAATTCAACTTATTTATTAAAGTCAAAATTATAATCAAGGATTAATTTTTTAAAAAGGGGGGTAATGACTGTTTTATCTACACTTGCTAATTTAATTTTAATTAAAACGGAAAAAGGGTAAAAGGGTTGTTTTATCTACACTTGCTAATTTAATTTAATTAAAATGGAAAAAGGGTAAAAGGGTTGTTTTATCTACGCTTGCTAAATTGTTTTTTTAGTTAAAA
The DNA here is from genome assembly GCA_009831015.1 of Picea engelmannii. Lineage (NCBI taxonomy): Eukaryota > Viridiplantae > Streptophyta > Pinopsida > Pinales > Pinaceae > Picea > Picea engelmannii. Next base: position 358,200 of record ML778926.1, on the reverse strand, counting down.
AGGAAAAAGGGGGAAACTTAAAAGAAATAGGAAACTCAAAGGAAAAGGGAACCTTAAAGAAAAGGGGAAATGTAAGGAAAAAGATGAATGTCTAACTTAGTAAGGAATCTTCCCTTTAGAACTTTCTAATTATGAACTCAACTAGGAATTAAGCAAGGCGCAAGTCATTTAAGAAGTGTAAGTGAATTTTGGGACATCAAGGAGCATTTTTAGGAATGCCTTAGGTGGGTGAGGGAAATAGGAATATTTAATTGATTAATAAAATTAATTTTTTTGTGCAACTAAAGTATCGGGCAACATGTGTACGAGAGAGGTTTTTCGAAATCAATTAAATGAAAAAGGAATTTAATGAGAATTTGGGAAACTAATTACTTGAAAACTCTATAAAAAGGATGGAGGAGGAGGAGTATGGATCTCATCTTTTTGCGTAACGTTATGGTGCTGAAATGTTTTTCTTGACTGAACTTTCTCTTGTGGGAGTTGGGATAGCCAGCTCGGGTAATGACTGGTAGCTTGACCTTGTGAGGCGAGCTGGGTGATAGCATTATCTGGTATTATGTGCATGGACCCTTTGCTGCTCGAGGGGCTTGGGGGGAAGGAGAGTACCCCTATCATTGGCTAGGAGGTATCGGTGAGGTCACATCAGTTGGAAAGCCGGATATGGATGGAGCACGTGCGAGACAACAACATCGAAGAATTCATGTTTGGGTAAGGTACACCTATTAAAGTTGTTACTTGCACTGAAATTTAATTTACACATGTTATTTTACTGTTCTCGGTTGAAGATTTCATTTCCATGAGCTTTATTGCAATTGCTTTCCTACGGTATTTGTAATCCCCTTGCTCATTGTATTCTGAATTGATTTCCCATGGTGAACCCAACCTCTTATTGCAATGACTTCTCTGCATTTTTTTTTATTGCTTAATGCGAAGAAAAATTTAGTCTTTATCTTCTGTCACTTATCTCTTTAGTTATTATTCCATGCCTCAGCAGTCGGCCAGGAGTTAAATCGATGATTGTCACTCCGGTGTTTAAAGACATATAGATTGAAATTTCTTTCTTTCTTTTGCATGTATAATAAGTGAAGGATAAATTTCTCCCAGTTATCAACCCCTTACTTGTCTTTGTGTTTTTCTCTTATGATTAACCCCTGATATTTGTGCCTTCTTGTGAATGAGTATCTTCGCGTCTTGATTGATTAAAACTCTGATTTTATCTACGTTTTTAATTGCTTAAACTTGGGTAAATATCTATGTTTTGGATTGATAAAAAACTGCATTTGTGAATGATAACCTCTGAGTTTTGAAGGTCCAATCTTTTCATTTTTGGATTGATAAAACTATGCATGTTTGAATGGTAAACCCCAACATTATGGAATGGTAGATCTCTGCATCTTTTTAAAGATAATTCCCCGTGTTTTAAATGGAAAATCTTTGTGTTTTTTTTATGATGCACAACATTAAGGAATGGTAATTCTCTACGTTTTTGTTTTTGATGATTCCAATGTTTGAGATGCTAAAACTCTGCATTTTTTATTGTTAGATCACAACATTCACACCCCATTTCTCTTGGATTTTCACACAACATGTACCCCACAAATTTCTAAGTCATTTACCTAGATCTTAGACAATGATTTTGCCCATGTGTTTACAGCCATTTACCCATATCTAATAGACAGTGATTTATTTGCTTTGTTGTTGTGTATGACAACGATTTTATATAGATATTGTTCAGTTATGATAGTGATTTTAAATATTATTGTGTTTTATTATGACTGCGTACATAACTGCGTTTTGTATATGGAATGACAGTGTGTTAATATGGAATGACTGCGATTTTAAATTTATGATAGACAACACCTTTTAAATATATGATATACATTGATTATAAAGATATGGTAGACAATGATTTTAAATGCATGGTAGACAACGTTTTTATCTCTTGTATGAAAAGATAGTGTTTTTTATATATAATGTGTGTGTGAAAGAGATTTAGTATCTAATGTGTGACATAGATATAATTATGGACAACGATTTATATATAATATGTGACAAGGATTTTAGTTAGTGATTTTATACACTTAAATATATACATTGAATGACAGTGAGTGTAAGACTATGTTTGTATACGTTGCAATTGATGTTGTATATCTTGTATATATATTTTGGCAACGATTTTGTCTCTACCATTTGTATATGCCATGTGATTTAATTGTATACCATGCAATTCATTAATATCATGCGAATAAATAATTGTTTATACTATGCAATTTGCCCAATCATTCCGTGTGATTATCATTACACAGCCAGTGTTCTACTCGGCCATTCACCTAGTGCTTACGCAACCCTTCTCTGAGATTTGTTTAGACACAATAACATTCATTACTATACTGTGTTTCCTTTTTTCTGGGTAGCGAAATATATGGTTGATTCCTTGTTATTTCCTTTAAATTGTTAATTTCTTTTTATGGACAACGATATCATATTTGTACATATCGATTATATTATTACACAACGATATCATATTGGTACATATCGATTTATATCACAACATAGCGATATCGATTTATATCATGTGATTTTTTTGTACATGTTATTCACACAATGATACATAACAATGATATTATTATGATATTGATAATTTCATCCTTATTGTTATTTAGGCAACTACTTATTTACATTATTTATATGACAATGATGTTTCCAAAATACAGAAACTCATGTTAGAGAGAGATTACATATATGATAGTGATTATTTAGTCAGCGGCTATGCATGACAGTGATTACATATAAGACATTGATTATATGGACAACCATTTATATGCAGGCGATTATTGTATGTAGACTGCGTTTGACATAGATAGCGATTTGTTTTATAGATTATATAGATATTTATTTCATTACAATGATTACTTAGATAACAATTTTATTATATAGATCCTATATGCATTCCATAGATAGCGATTTTATTATATTTGTTTCAGTTTTAAAATACAACGATTATATTGTTTAAAGGACAACGATATATTTACTTCAGTTTAAAGGATAACCATTTTAGTTTTAAAAGACAAGTTTTATTTTCTTTTAAAATATATGTTTCAGATTTGTTTCATTTTAAAAGAGAGCGAATTCATCCTTAGGAAAATACTTATTGGATATCTGGAATTGAAAAATAGTTACAATGAACTAATTGTTTTGATAATAATACTTTTTAATATGTACAGATTGATGTATGTTTATATAGAATTTGTTTTTCCAAGAATTTATTATGATGTATGATTTTTATAGCAGTCAGATTTCCCTTGCATCTTGTTGACTTGCCAATTGGGTGCTTGGGTATAGTCTTCATGTTTGAAACTTAATTTGGTCTCCTAGCGTGTTGGATTTTTCTTGGGATATTGGTATAGATATGTTATGTAGCGCCTTGGTGACTATCACACCTATCGCCTTGTGACAGCATGATTCCTGATGAGGGATTATTGCACACTCTGATGGATAGACGTGAATGATAACCTGGCTGGATTCTTGTGTTTCTCGGTGTGGACGTATTGTTTCTTGTAATGGATGTTGGTACATGGTTTTATAACACCTTAAGGCACTGGATTCTTCATGATGTAGAGGTTTCTAGTTCCTAGTCAGCGAAACCATTGTGTCTGGTTGTTTAAGTTGTCCTTTAACTTGCAGGTGTTATTTTCTTGTGTTGGGCGGGTAATCGTTTTTATCCGTCTATTGATTATTTCATGTTTCATCAAGTTGCATGATGTGCTAGTGTGTTGAGTCGTTGTTGTTTGTTGCCTAATTTGTGTGCATTGTGTTTGTTGTCAAGTTGTGTTGTTTAACTATTGTTGTTGTTGCCTTCCTTCTTCGAAAAAAAAATGCACTTGCTTGCGTCACTTGTAGTTGTAACGATGGGGTCATTACAATGTGACACCTTCCTATATTGACACCCTACCCTTTGGAGGCTTAATTTTACACGTGCACCTTAGAGAGGATCCTCATGGGATTACATGCCATCATTTCACTATTTTTTATCATTTTGTAGCCTATGTGGGAAAAAAATAACAAATCCCTTGATAGTGAGGGGTTTTTCATCCTTTCTCTTGGATTTGGTGAGTAATTTTTATAATTTCTTATGTTTTACTTGTTAAATTTCAAGGAAAGAATCTGAAACCCTAGGAGGAGTATAAGGGTTTACAACCTCCATCAAGTTTATTTTTATTTTCTTTTGGAAAGATAAAAGGATTTCTACAAGAATTAAGAGGGCATACACCCTTGTAGAAACATTTGTCTAGGGTTTGTTTTCTCTAGGAAGGAAGAGGGTTTACACCCCTAGAGAAATCATTAAACTCTAATTCATCTTGGATTCCAAGCTAGACAATTTGGAAGGGTTGTTGTTTTTTGGGGCTTTATAAGGGTTTAACTCTAAAGAAAAACTTTTTTTTCCTCTTTCGTTAGTTTTCCTTCCAAGGAAGAGATTCCATTCACCTAGTAACATGGAGCTAATATTTTCATTGAAAATTGTATATGTTGCATTGATAAACATGAAAATTGAGGATTGAAATTGATTAAGTTGGATTTGAATTATACATACTTTAGATTGTCTTTTACATCAAGGGTGTCTTGTTTTATCAAGTGATTAGTCTGTTGTAATAAGCTTTAAGCTACAACCATTAGGGCTGCAACAAACACTCTTTCATATACAATTTGTCCACTTTTCTACTACTAAAATTTGCTTGTGAGTTGTGATAATTAATGTACTATTAAAGGGATATTGTTTGGATGGTTTTGTAATATCCTCAATTTATTAAACATTTTGTTGAATAATTTCCAATTATGGAAATTCATACTTTATTTTATTAAGAAATTTAATTGTTATTATTTAAATTATTGTGCAAGAGTTTGACTTGCCAACGATCCTCTTTTGATGGACAAATGTAAGAGAAAAAAAAAATTAATTTAATAATTGCAGGAAATAGATTGAACATCTAGGTTAAAAAAATAGTTGATTCTCACTCCATGAGTGGGGAAGATTTTGGAGTTAAGTGAGAGCTGAGCTAGATTTAACAAGTGTCAGAAGTGGAGTTTTGTCACTAGCAGCCCCTAAAAATTAGGGATTTATGAAACTGTGAATTTCCAAGGAGGGAAATGAATTCCATGAAAATTCCTAGGAATAAAGAGGATAAATACAACAGATGTGGGAGAGAGGACACTACTTACTATGTTTAGGAAAGAAGGTTTATTTCTTGTGTGATCACACATCTGTTAGGAAAATAGTTCCTAAATTGTACAAAGGTAGATTGGCTAAGGAGTGGAGCTCGGTTTGCCCTTATGGAGTCATATTGAGGCTTGGGGTGATCACAACAGATAACATTGGATTTTATGCGTCTATGGTTGGATGGAACTTGGTTGTTCCATTTGTTTCCAGCCTATTGGCTCATATATGTATGATTTAAATTTCTTCTTTTACTTATAAATCTTTTTCTGATGGATTTTTTGATTTAATTTAGATATTGGTATATCCTATACGAACCTCTTGAGTTGTGGAATTCTTCCTTCCAAGTAGTATAAAATTGCAAGTACAACTGCCAAAGTACAATATATTATGTAGTATCGTTGATAGTAATCAATCAAATATTTTATTCATTATGCG
>ML778926.1:285730-339169 GCA_009831015.1 Picea engelmannii | reverse complement strand
TGTTCTTAAAATCGAATCAAATCTTAACAAGAATGTTCCAAGAATGCCATCAATGACAAACCAAATCATATGAGATACAAACAATCATTATCAATAAGCATGAGATTCATATTATTACCAACATAGAAAGCATTAACGATCTCACACATCACTGTATCCATATAATCCAATCACAGTTCTCCTTCGTTATGTTTCAAATAATTTACAAGTAAACTCGTAACTGTAATTGCCTAATTAAAATCACAACAGCAGATCGATATCATTCCATTAAAAACATGATGCATGAATTGCTTCCAATGTAATCGGACTAACTCCACAAATATTGACTCAGCAGTATTCACGTTAGATCACTCCATAGTCGTCAAACAGGGTTTTGACAGAGTCATCAAACGAGACATTTAATTATAGACACAAATCAAAAGATTTGATACAATCAACCCATTTCTGTAATCGAATCAAACACTTGTTATCATCGGAATACAACTCACATCATAACAATTGTTATCCATTCAAATTTTTGATCATGAAACAAATGACATATGAATCGGTCCCAACATAGAAATTATAATTAACACAGTCAACCAATTGGCTCATCGTATCACGCAAGATTAATCAAATCGAACAGAGATATCGTTTGTGTTTCAAGAATAGAAAAGATATCAAATAACAACATATTCAAATTCGATTATGGTCAATCAAACTAAATTTAATCACAACCAATCCAGAAATTGATAAAACTTATGCATGACAGAGCAAGCCAACCATATAAACAGAGCTTATGAACACGCTGTATAAAAGAGGGAAAATTATACCATTACAGTTGCTGAAGCTATGTCAATTTCGAATTGACAATTACAGTAGCAGACTCAATGTTTTTGAACAAGATTGATCCAGCAGTCCGTTGATTTTTATCATTAGGCTGCCCCTTAGCATTCCGACCAGTGAGCTTTGCCACTTGGTTCTCCAAATCATGAATTTTGGATTGCAGTTTTGGAACGTCCAAATAGTATCTTTCTAACCACAGTCCACACTGATCGCGAGGTGAAGCAACCTTTTGAGCAGAAGGGGGGTTTGATGATTCCCCGAGGGTTTCAAGAGGTGGCTTGATACCAGGAAAGTCAGGGTTATCCCGAAGACAAGGAGGCAAGTTATCAATGAAATCGTAAGGAGGTTCGTCATCACAAAAGCCTTCCTCGGCAAGAAAATGCTCAATGCTCGAATCAGAGTCCTCGCTGACCACGATAGGCTCTGTTTTGGCAGGAGGCTTAGCCTTATTTCTCTCCATGCGAGAGGTCATCCTTGCATTTTTCTTGTTTCTAGCAGCAGTCTTCACTCTAGCCTTTGTGGTTATGGGCTTAGCAACTTTAGTCACAGCCATAGGCGAATTCACAGGTGAGTCGGGTTCGGGTTTAGGTAGTAAAACACTGTAGGGTACAGGGGTAGATTTACTCTCGGACACCACATGCTTATCGACTTGAGGAGGGTTTGATTCCTCAAAACCATTACGGTTGAAAAAATCGTGCCAGGAATCTCGACGTAACCCCAATTCATAAACAACCAGCATTTTAATCAACCAACCATGGAAGAGGCTAGTGTCAGCCTGACTTCGCTTGTACTTCTTAGCCATTTTAAATAAACTTCGGTGCAGATAATGCGGCATGCTAAGCTCGAAACCCATAAATACCATTAACAAACGTAGATTAAACAGGAAAACAAATCCATACCTGCCTTCACAAGTGACGAATTGCTTGAGAATCATCAAGAGATCATACCAGCGGGATTTCAACATCTTCGCAGTTAAACCTCTGTTCCACGACCTCACTGTCCGAGACCGAAACAACAATGTCCATGGGACATCATTTACCTTATAACTTTTGGACCATTTTTGTCCCTTGACAGGCAGGCTAGTCGCCAGGCTGAGAGATTGTTCGGTGATTTCAAGCTGGACATCTCCAACTTTGTCTCGGCAGCCATCAAATGACAGTGCGAATTGCCGAGCAACAGAGATATTAAAACCATCGAACTTCCTTATAAACGAAAGCCACCCGAATTCTTCAAGGTCGCTGTATGCACCATCGAATTTCAACAGCGCTTGGCATCCATTAGGTTCGGCCCTCACAACAGGAGCCATAACCTCTGTTAATGGTAGGGTTCACACCGAATGAACAATGCACAGAGTGAATACGATAGGGTTTCAATAGTTTGAATGCTCGACGAGACTGAAAACAAATCCATGCGTGCGAAGGTGGTGGGATTACCATCGCCACGCATTGCATTAATGACCTGTACAGAGCTGTTAAAACCATAATCATTTAAACAAATGCATTGACCAGCGAATGGGTGAATCACCACTTCTACGTGCCATTCATCTGAGTCAGAACCAACACCTCATATGATAATAATGCGCCAAGTGTTAAGTTTAAAACAAACATAGTACCAGCATTAACTATCGATCTAACGTGCCAATTCCATCGTTCATTCAATCGCTTAATCACAAGGTTTACTGCTAATACATAGCTTAGGATCATATAACAATCAACGTATAATATAACTTTGCAAATAGTATGCCAAGTATCAATTCGTGAAATCGAATATGATTAACTCATGTGCCTTGAAACCATTGCTATCATACCTTATGAACTTGCCAATGTATTCGGTGCATATTATATATGTTTGTACTCCAAAGTCTTAGAACCATGCAATCAAAATTTCTTCATATAATAATCGAGTGAAAGTCCATAGCAAGGATAAAAACAATATGACCAAATCCATTATAATTTTCATAAGATCAGAACAAGACCAATAACTTTTATGCCCAAAGGTTTAACAGTGAAATATATCCAAATGCGCAATCAAGGTAAGATAATGCTCAAGAACATAAGTTCGATACAACCTTTAGCAATCATGTGATAAACCAGTGATCAAGTATCTTTCAGCAAATCAACCAAAGACGACAACAATCTAATCAACGAAAGAGGCGTTTTCACACTTGCAGTTGTGAAAACTGGGTCGAAATTGAATTGTAATGGTCGCAAAAATGAGACGAATGTCCATTAGCGCAATGCGATAATGATTTTTCGTAATACGAGAAGGGGTGTAGGCAGATTTTTGAGAGCAATCGAAAAAAAATGGGTTGGCTTCCAACAAGTGGGAAATAGGTTGTACACGAACATTGATATCTCTCTTCATATTTATTGTCAAAGAAATGAGATCCATATCTTTGTTTAAACATAGCATACCCCTTGGAGTGGTAGATTGAGGATAGTTTATGGTTTGTAATCTAGACATAAATGTAGAGGGATTGATAAATAAATAATTCAATGTGGAACTCTAATACCTTCTATAGGGTTACAATCCAAATTCATAATATTGATATTTCAACCTACAAGGAATAAATAAACATCTTAGTGTAGGTAAAACTTACTCTAGAAAGTTGAAATAAGTGAATAGAACAAAGGGGATAGCAAGAACTTATCTCAAGATTTGTTGTGAATCTAGATCCTGTACATTCCATCCCTGTAGGATGAACACAACTAAGAAATACTTTGAGAAACCTTATTTATGTATAGATGAAGTTAAAGAAGTAATTGCAATGTTTATTAAAAAAAAAAACATGTGTCGATTATGTACCTGTGTCGGCCCTGGTTATGTTGAGCTAAACCTTGTTGGAACCATCAAAAGAAAGATATAGAAGGTTGTCTTACAATATCTGATGGGTTCCATCATAACACAAAAGGAACCTATCATTAAAAAATTTACCCGAGTAAATTACTAATAAATACAATAAACATGGGTGAATGTACTATGAACGAATTGAAATTGACTAATATTTTTATGCTATCTAGTAAGCAAGCAATACTTAAGTTATCATCAAGTTGAATCCTATAATTTTTGGGGAAAAAAGTATTATTAAATATCCTTGAATACATGCAATGCCTTAGGAATGAAATCGAAAAATGTTACAGAATTTTGAATCCTTGTAAACAAGGAAAATCGTTATGGAAGAACTACCAAAGATTTGGGTGACATTCAAATAAATATACACAAAACCATTTTCTGCAGCATATGGAATAAAAAAGAAACTCGATTCTGATCCTTAATCTTGAACTGCAAGTCGTTATAAATTAGGTATTCAAGTGAAAGAAAAGAATATATGATATAAACTCTTACAAACAACCTCTAGATCTCATTACCAACTACAAAAAAACATCACGAGGACTCGTAAAACTAGAGTGGAAATCTTTGCGGATTTTTTCTATATCTAGCTTGGGAAAACTTTCATCACTAAAGAAAAAAGTATTGAAAAAAAATATTTTATTTGTTAGAAACAGGAGTTGGGTGGGTGGTTGGGGTTTCCTTAATCTAGGATGTAGACCCTTTCCATATAGTGGCATGTCCTTGTAAAATGAACTGAAATTTTGGGATTTACTAGCTAGATTGACCCTTCTTATTAAACAAAATTGGGTTAACTTTTAAACTTTGATATTCAACCTTTAATTGATGGAAAGGAGAGATAGTGTTACTTAACCCTTTTACTTATAGATATTATAGAGTTTCTACTCCCACCTTGTGGGAATGACTTCTTAATATTTAAAAAAAATTGCACCGGAACTTGCAATGCATACAGAGGAAACTGTAACCGAAAAGAAAACAGAGATACACATTCAAGCGAGAATGATTTCCAACTTAAACTGATATATAGTGCATAATTTATTACCTTGGATTACACCAGGCTTGTTAAACCCTTACAACCACCTTGTCTCACTACTACAAATTTTTACCTTCCAAGTATGAAAATCAAGATCTAGTCTTACACGAATAAGTTGGAACCCATTGTTCTACTACTTAGTGAAAATTACAAAATGAATAACACTACAGAGGAAGGTTTTGGTAAAAAATGAAAAACTTTCTTTTTAATTGAGTGACATGGTGCCTCGATCCCATCACTCCTACTACACATTAAACTACATAGCACTCCTTTCAATGAGCCATGTGAAGTCAGAAAGGTGAAATGGTTGGGTAAAATCTTTGAGTGACAGTTCGTGAGTACATAAGGTTAAGTAATGAAAACATACCTTCTTGTTATGAGGAAAATCTCTCTATGTCTAGGGGTAAACCACAACAAACGGAAATGACTGCTGAAATCAACTCTAATCTTAGGTATACTATATAAACAAATATACTAACAAGACAAGATAAAAAGACTACCTCATCAAGACATTCGATGAAGTCCACCGTTGAGAACATGACTCAAAGCAATACACCTGCAACTTGTCCTCAATAACCAAGAAATGCAAGCATATGGTGATAATATATAAGGTTAGAAAATTTCATAGCATAATCCATCAACATTCATAACAAATACTCCCATGGAATAACAATTAAAATATTTGCAAGATATTAATTGGACGTGAAAAGAGTATTTCTATTAAAATGTAATCAACAAAAGTGAGTGAATTAGAAACTTTTGTGTCGACACGGTTCGGAACCGAGAAAGTAAGTCCCTTCCAGCTGGGCCTCCGCCACTTCAATCCTCCACCAAAGGCAAGCTCATATAAGAGAAAAAATGAGGTTCTCAATCAAGTAGGGAAGAGCTTGGGGGATGAACAATGTGTTCAGACTTAAAAGGACAAAAGGATGTAGACTCAATATGAAGTGAATAATTTCTCCAGAGTAACTTTGCTATCAAAATTGAATTCTTCTCCTCTTTTCCATAGCTTGGATTTGGCCCATTTATAGCCTTCAAGTGGAACTAAAGGTCCGAGCTGGAACGTTTCCAGTATATGGAAGGCCAAGGATCATGGATCTCATGACATGACATGGAAACCCGACACCATTTTTTAATTTTGGGCACAAATCCCAATGTACACGGGTTGTAGTGGTGCAACCTGTGTATACGCATATTCTATATTATTTAGGGCGTGTATATGTGGAAAAATAATGTTTTTGTTTGTGGGATTTGCAAAAGGGGACTTCAAGTCTACATAGGGAAATGGAGCAAGGCCTTCTGTGCAAGTTTGCATAGGGTGAGGAAAATCTTTCTATAACAGATGCCCCCTAATGTGTGAGGTCAGAGGAGTATTTTCAATGGGAAAAATACATTATAATAGCCATAAGTGGAGTAATGGAGACCCAACTAGACGAACTATTTGCTCATGAGAATATTACAATTTGTATTGGCTTTGTACATATGGCTACAAATTTTAATTACATTCCAGATCCATGTGAAAATATACTAAACAATTGTCCATGGCCATGAACAGGCAATACAAAGGTGACTACATGCCAGAGGATATCATAGTCATGGACAAGTGATGAAGGAACATCGCTCCACCTCACTAATGCGCCATCAAGCCAACACATCAATGCGCATTCAAGAGAGGGAGAGGCATCGACCCTCCCATTTTTAAATTCAAAATATGATCCTATAGGGATTAATGTTGTAAGGTTGAATGAAAACCAAGCCATTCTTTTGTACAGGCATAAGATAGGGTCACCATTAATGGCTAACGGGTTGATGGATCTAGGTTCAATTCAGACTAGATGGCCATTTATGAAACTTAAATGCAATAGATGAGTTTAGGTGAAGGATAGGATAGGCCCGTAGAGCCCCTCTTTTGTAAAAATATCTTTGTATCAGATTTCAGAGAGACTGATGGGAGCTAGGAGAGGAGAGCTTGAGAATATCGAAATCTTAGGAATAGGAGTAGGAGAAACGTGAATTGAGACTTTGTTGTAGTCAAGTCTATGTAAACATTTGTAAATAGGCATTCATCTAATACAAAGAAAAGCATTTTTTCATGCACATGGTATGTTTATGAATTATCTGTATTCTGTGAATGTTATCTATGTTTTTATGTATGTTGTAGATGCATGATATATTTCATATGTAGTAGGAATATATATTTATTTATATTCATTGAGTTCAACATATCGTTGTAGGTTCTTTAGTCCATGCTAGGAGTGCATTACAGAACATTGGAGGTTGTGTAGCCAGTGCAAGGAGTCTGCATCTGAACTCTGTGGAGTCAGAAAAGAACGTGCCAGGAGGGCTCACCAAAGCGATCACAAACTCAAGAGGAAACTCAAGGTTACTGAATACCTTGGAGGAGTAACTCTGTAGAGAAGGAACAAAGAGAGACAGAGTTATAGAACACTATGTAAGAAAGATATCTACAAGGTGTGCATGAGGAGGAGGTTGCCAGGTGGGCACGAAGTTTTCCTTTGAAAGGAAACATAAGGACCAAGACCCTTTAGAGTTCTGAGTCAGTTAAAAATCTCAGAAGAGATAGCACCAACAACAATAAGAGATGGACTTATTCCAAGTTCCAAATCTTAGGAAAGATAGTGTTAAAAGAAAAGTGGACGGGACCCAAGATAACCGAGTTCATAGGAGGAGAAAAGGTCTAGGCCTTTGAACACTTAGAAAATATTCTAAGTCTGGAGAAGTTAAAATATTAGGAGGAGGAGCAACGATAGACATCAAATCTATTGTGGGAAGAGATATGGACCATCCGATCTACGTCCAGATATTAGAGGAGAGCATTGAGGATAAGAACAAATCCTAGTCATTGGATCCGAGCATAGAGGATCGACAGTTGTACGATCCGAGGTAAAATGCATGAGCATTAACCGTTTGTTTGTATAGGAGAGTGAACTTTCCAAAGTCCCAAAGTCCCAAAGTGATTAGGGATCATCCATCATCCAGGGGGATAGGTGGCAAAATATCTCCAACTCTGGAGTGGAAAAAATTTAGACATTTGTGAAGGAGGAGGGAGAAGAATCAACAAAGACGTAAAGTGGGTCCTAGTCATTGATCACCAGGGAGATATAGGTCAGCATATCTCTGAGTGAAAGAACTCTGGGAGGAACGAGTGAAAAAGAGTTGAAACTCTTGAAGCCTGTAGAGCCAAGGAAGATCTAGACCATCATATCCAAAGGACACATGGTGACAGATTGTGAACTCTGGGGAAATCACTTCGAGGGGTTTAGTTGAGAATTGAAACTCTTGAAGCTCAGGGTGTTGAAGTAAATCCCAATCATCAGATCTAAGAGGACAAGCGGCGTTAATCTTTGGACTCCAGGTAAATACCCAAAGTAAATCTCAATCATCAATCTGCGGGAGGACACGCGCTATCAGATCGTTAACTGCGAGTGAAATAACTCCAGGAGAAAAGCGAAGGAGGAGAAGTTGAGATTTGAGAATCCCGAAGGTCGAAGTCCTAAAGTGGATGAGAGCCATCGATTTGAAGGTGGACATGCGACACTAGATCTAGAAATATGGAGGAAAGAAGAGGGGGAGAATGTTGAAGTCCCAAAGGATATCTCGATCATTGATCGAGAAAGTAGAGAAGGACCGTTGATTTGGTTGAAAGGGATGAAGTCGCGAAGTGGATGGGGGTCATTGATCCCAAGGGAAAAATGTGGATTGTTGATCTACGAAGGGATGCATGGAGGATGGATATTCACTTTGTTGCATATTTGTTGGATCAGGGAGGACAAGTGTCAGAAGATCCAACACTCTGGAAGAATTCACTCTAGAGATTTGTGTTTGTGAATATTTGAGAACAGTCGGAGTGCAGAGTTCTAAAGTCCATTAGAGCCATCCATGAAGGCAGGATGTGTGGAAAACAATGTCCCACTCTGGGAGAAATCACTCTGGAAGAAAGAGAAGGTATTGAACAATGACTCCCAATGGTCGGAGGGCCAGAGTTCATATGAACCATCCATTTGCGAGGGACAGGTGTCAGTAGATCTTCCACTCTGGGAGATAACCGCTGCAAAGGGAGGGAAGAGTTTGAGAGTTGAAACTCTTGAATGATGGATTGTCAGAATCAACTATAGTCATTGATTTGAAATGGGGGTACATGTCGACAGATCGTAAGGTATGGGAAAGCACGTGAAAGGAAGAGAGAAGGAAGAAAGAGAGAAAATATCTCATTTGTTGATCACGAAACACCGTCAAGATTGTGAGATCGATGATCACCTCGCATTGTGGGGCTAGAACATGCTCATACTTTAAAATTCTTAGAGCAGGCTGCAATTGAAACCACGGTATCACCAAAAGGACGTGTGGCAACTGGAGGTGAATTGAGGGGAGAAAAGTGGGTTGGTATCAAATGAATCTTGACCACACCCGCAATCACATAATTATATGAAATCATAGCCTAGGGACATATGCAGGAAGGGGATAATGATAAATGAGCTAGCATATGAAACTCAACATTTCAAAAACACACAGAAAGAGGTCGTGGATATCACAGGACCTAAATCTAAGGATAAAAGGGGACCTGGGTAAGTTAATTGGGTTCTAGAAAGGGTCCAAAGAGTCGATTTGACTCAACAAATTGAAAGATACTAGATCGAGAGGTCGTAGAACCCCCAGGAGGGGATGAGGGCTGCATCAACAAGGCCCATTAAAAGCTATCTCAAAATCAATCTGAAGATATTTGTATACGATGGAGTACAATCTGATCTCCCATGATCACTGAATTCACATATGTGTTGGTCCAATGAAAGGTAGCAACAACTCAGGAAAGATGTGACTATGAAGTGATGTCTTCAAGTATTATACATGATCTGCCAAAGGTGCAAGTCTACATTGTGTGAATAAAGAAGTTGAGGTCGAACACAATGAGACATTGTTTGATTACCAGTCATTATGGTATATCGTTAATGAATATGAGACAACCTATCGATAATGAAAGTAGGTATCAAGGCATCGAGTACATTCTTACAAGTGTGAGTAGAGGTGTCGGGGTCGAACACTTGAAGAATCCATTGATCATGAGACATTGATGTAGTCCCAACTATCAATGGTGGGAGAACATGCCACTAATGACTGCAAGCCTCAAGGTACTCATAGGACTCTAGGCCTCGTCTCCAGAATAGACAAGTTGAAGTTGATGGAAGGAGACCCGCTAAAAGGAGAGCATTAAGGAATATCTCATCATTCAACATGAGGTACAAAGTAGGAGCTTGATGATTTGGAGGAAATTGGATGAAGAACATGTTCACGAACCAATGACCATGTGCATATTTTGCATGTGTCAAATGTAGGCGGTACACGAAAAAGGCCCTATGAATAACAACCAATAAGGAAAATTGCTGACAAAGGCAAGGGAACCACAAATAAGGATAATGGCATCCAAGAAACTACATAAATCCTAATGTGTGAATAGATGTCTTGCCGTTGAACAAAAGGGAAACCACCCAGTCAGTGATCAATGATCAAATTTCAACTGTTGAGTTCAAGGTTACCTACCAATGAGGAAAGTAGAGCCAGGGTGCATGATAGGACTACAACTCCATGTGATTATGAGACACATTGAGGGTATCGTGGACATGCAAAGACAAGAGTTCATAGGAATGGACGACACAGGTTGATAGACATCCTTTGAACAAGAGCATGAGACATATGGAAGACTCTGGCAACATAGACTCAATGATGAGACTTTGAGATGTAGGAGGCATCAATCAAAATATCCATAGGGACTGGAAGAGTAACCAGTTGGGGGAGTAAACTCTCTGTAACGAGATCAGCTTCCTAAGGTCATCCTAAACCCAAAATTTTGATGACAAGTGGACTCAAAATGTTTGTGCTATGTTCAAAGGAGACACGACTATTGCCAATATAAGATAATATTATTTTCCTGCCCGTCTTTTTTTTGTTTTTTCATAGTCAAATGAATCCTCTGATACAGAGGAGGAAATGAGTGTCCCAAGTAAGAAAAACTAGTTCCAGTAGTGGAACATGCCTATGATCAATGCAAGGAGATGCATGAGGGCTATGAACACTCAGAGAAATGTTTAATATTGGGTATATTGCATCAATATGCAAAGGATATAAACAAGTATATGCTTGGCTGATGATGCAAACTGCTGAGGTGAAAGGATTATAATGGAAAAGTGAGAACCAATAATAGGTTCAATACTGCAAGCAAGGGCATGAGATGAAATTACAACTTAATGCCAAAAAATGTCCTTTTTCGTAATCTTATCCTACTTGGTTTGAAAAGGGGATAAAATTGCACCAAATAGACATCCTTTCAAATCCAATTTATGAGCGCAAAAGAGACAAGTTCACTCAACAATATTTTCTCTTTTTGAAATGATTCAAAAAAGAGATCAAATCAAACTTGGTTGGGAGTCCTCTAGGTATCGGTCAGCATGTTTATGCGTAAGAAGTGAATTTCAAACATAAATTCATGTATTATCTATAAGGGACTCACGGCCCTACAAAAAAAATCTATGCACGGGCACCAAATAAAGCAGGGGATCTAACTAGGATACCCATGTTTGGTAAGTCTCTATCATTCGATAACGACATTTCTAGTTGCATATAGAAGGTTCTGTGTCACTATAAAATGGGTTCGTACCTAAGGCATATGAGTGACAGTCATAGGACGATGCAAGTCTTCATGATGGAGTGGATACCTATCCTATATGATGGGTAACGAAAATACCTGTCCAAAGCTACGAACGAGCGATATGGCGCTAAAAACTGCAAGAATCCCTAGATAAAATTACAAAAACCATCTCCATCCACTCTTGTATTATTCCATTAGGCCAAAGTATTCTACAAAACTATACAAAGTGGGTATAAATTTGCTATAAATAGTAAAAAAAAACAATTTTACTATACCATTTGTATTTTTTACACAAATAGTGAATTTTTGACCAAATTGCCTTCGAGTTTCAACTATTGATTGTGGGAGCTACGAATGACTGAATCAACAACTGTATGGACTAGTTAGTTCCTCTTTCTCTACTCTTTATTTTCAGTGGATTAAAATTTATAATTAGGGCTCATTTTTTAAGTTGTTTAGTGCACAAATTGAAAACTTAGGTTTACACGGGCTACAGTTTATCGGGTCGCGTATATGCCTACTTATATGTGACTGTCTTAAAATAAATACAATGTATAAGTAGCCCTATACATGATTGTTTTCACCACAAATCACGTATACATCCGTGGATAAGTTTTTTTAAAGGTTGCTAACTCAAAAAATGGTTTAACTCTTGCAGGATGGTGCTACAGTGGAGAGAAAGAGAGCACGAGGAGGTGGATGCTACAGTGGAGAGAGATATGAGGGCCCAAATGGCCTCAAAAATATGTGGGCTATATAAGTTTTGGGCTCTCAAAGGTATGGGGGCCCAAGTTAGATTGCTATAGTTGCTCGTGGATTACTAGGATCTGGATAGTGAGAACTTCAATCTTGATGGAAAACCATTAAGGATTGAAGTCAAGGACATTTATTTCTTGACAGGATTGTCACATCGGGGTGAGGTGGTCAACCTCAAAGCCCAGGGAGCTGGGAGTGGCATGAAAATTGAGGAATACATTGTTGATCATTGCATTGTAGGGACCAATAAGGTGGGGAGCCAACTCCCCATTATAGAGATAAACAATCTAAGCCTCAATATTACTGTCCTCATTTTGACACGGATCACAAGATCTACCTCTTTGCACCAGACATCGAGGCCTCTTATGTTGTACTTAGTGGAGTGCTTGAGACCCATGGTGTATGACTGGTGCACCTCGATGTTGTCTAAAATGAAGAGCTAGTTGACAGAATGAAAATAGGGTAGTAAAAGAAACTTTGGGTTCACTTCTATCCTTTGTATTTTTTTCTTTGAGTGGGTTCCAGACTTGGGACCTAGAGCTGAGACTATTTTGCATGGAATTTTTGATCTAGCCATGGCATGGTGGACCGAGGTAATGAGGTGGGAGGGGGGAGGTATGGTGCCAACACCCTACAATGATGAATTCTTCTTCAAGGGGAGACAAAAATTCATAGCTCTATATTACTACCCATATGGAGGGATCGACTTCAGAGGATATCTTGACATGCCATTACCACCAGGATCTGCCTATAGAGACATAGGTATGTCAATTTTTTTTAAATATTTCAGTTTTTTTGTATTTTTGTATAAAGAGACAAAAATATTTTTTCATGATGTTAAGTACTAATTAAGCATTTATGTGACATAAATGTAGGTCCACGACGACCGGATAGACTTCCACGACATCGTCATAGGCACTGGGGAGATGACGTACCGGGAGGGGATGCCGAGAGAGTTCTTCAAAACATACAGGGCAACCTTTATCATTTGACGCAGAGGATCCCTATGGCTTAGGTGGAGGATCTTCCAGAGGCTATACAATGACAGGTGGTAGGACTACCCCGTGCTTGGGTACGACTATTTCAGTGTCTCACAAAGGACATAGTCTTCTATCATGACACTCATCCGGTGCCATAGGCATAGATGTTGTGACTTATTGTATGATCGAGCCTATGTGTATATTGAGGGTGTTAGCCCCAATTTTGTACTATGAACATCATATTTTTTGATATATATATAAAAACATGGTTCTTCGGCTTAACTTATGTTACAACATGTACATTGATGAAAACATTTTCTTTATTTAGTTATGTGACAATTGTCAATCTAAAAAAAAATTAGCATATGCATTGGATACATAATTAGAATTTCTAGGTATGCGATGATAAGTAATAAAATCAAACTGTCGTTCCAAAATTTGTACCTGTATGAATCGTACGAGTAGAGTATGTTCACACACACAGTAATTGTTGTTCAACTAACATACTACTAATTGGGAGTCCAGGAGAACCTCTAAAGAGTGAATACCATGTGAAATAACATCGCGCAAAAGTTATATAATGATGCTATATTGGGCCACATTATTCATGGATGTCCCTAGGCATACGCCACCTGAAGACACCAGTATATCCTTGGGTGAGTAAACCACCCAAGAGGAGGAAGCCAAGTTTTGTGTATGAAGACTGGCCTCGTCTGCGAATCCTAAGTAGACCGAAGACTCCATTGACATCTTCCAACCAAGGGAAAACACGATAAGCAAGTTGAAGATAAAAATAAAGATAAAAGATATATACACTAAATTACATTAGTATGCAAAGATTTACACCCAATATTGGGGCTCAAGCATAATATATTTTCAAATAGAGCCCATTCCTAGGCTAAGACAACATTTTCCCTTCATAATCTTCTAATTCGTAGGCTCCTTTTACTAAGACACATCTCACGATATATGGACCGTGCCACATGGGTTTGAAATTTCCTTCCCCTAGTGGTTCTTTGGCTTGATCATATAGAAGGACCAAGTCACCCTCAACATATTGTCAAGGACAGAAAGACTTATCATATTGGACCTTGACACATCTTTTATTCGCTTCGATGGCCGTAGAGGCGCCTTGACGCTGCTCATCTAAACTCTCTAGGTGTATGAGGCATTTTTTGATATCAGAAATGTCAGGTAGGAGTGTGACTGTCAATATAAGCTAAGGGATTTCAAATTTAATAGGTAATATTGACTCGACACTGTGTACTAGCTGGAAAGGAGAAAACCCAGTGGAAGTCTTAACCTAGGTTCGGTATGCCCAAAGTGTTGGATACCGAGCCTTGTTCATGGCCTCTACTTGTCCATTTTCCTGGGGCTAGTAAGGGGAAGAATGAACATGCTTAAACCCCAGTTTAGATGCTACTTATTTCATCATCTCATTCCGAAAGTGACTACCATGATCAGTGAAAATCTCACTCAAGATTCTGAACCTCGCTATAATTTGATTGAATACGAATAAGGAGGTATTCTTCCTATCATATTTAACTATAGGCATGGCCTCAACCCACTTAGTAAAGTATTCTATGGCCACAATAATTTGATGATGCCCCCCAACCAAAGTTGGGTTGCAATCCACAAAGTCCACCCCCCAGTTGGTGAAGGGACATACGGTAATGACTGGATAGAGAGGGGATGGATGCGAGCTCATTTTTCGAGTGAACACCTAGCAGGGGTGACACTTCTTAACTGCTTCAATGCAATATTTAAATATAGATGGAAAAAAATAATCGGCTTGCAAATGTTTCTGGGTTGTCGCAATCCCAGATAGGTGACCACCACAAGCCCCACAGTGACAGTCGTTTAGAAAAAAATCATCTTCTTTGTGAGTTAAAAAATGATGCAGGATATTGTCTACTCCTCGACGATATAGAGTGTCATCGACGATAAGGTAGTTATTATCTTGGTATTATATATGTCGTCAATCATCTCGCCAGAGATGTTGAGGGAACTTCAAAGTTTGAATATAGAGAAGAATATCTCCATACTAGGGGTCTAATGATGAGATAAGGAAGGTTTTTTAATACTCATATGAATCAACATGAATAACATCCTCATATAGATGAGGGAAGTAAGATATTAACTCTGCAAAGACTAGCGATTTCTTGGATTTCGCAGAAGCGAACTCGAGATCGAATTCTTGTAGAATGGAAATCCATTTATTTTACTTTCCCCCTATGATATTCCTCATAAGGATGTATTGAAATGGATTGACATCGAAAACCACATTAGTCTTGCAAAACAATATATAATGTCGTAATCGTTGGAGTGGGTGAATGACAACCAAAGCTATCTTTTCACCATGAGAACACTTGACTTCAAGCCGACTAAGTTTCGACTAAGATAGTAAATGATGTGCTCACAGAGCTCATCATCCTCTTGAACCAAAACCATACCAATAGTTTCCTTAGACACAACGAATTAAAGGAAGTAATCTCTATTGTACTCGAGAGACTTCAGTAGAGGCGTCGATACCAAGGATTTATTCAAAGCATCGAAGGATCCCTGGGCTTGCTCATCCCAAATAAAAGGAGTGTCCTTCTTCAAGAGACGCATGAAACCCTTAGTAATATTGGCATAGTTCACTATAAATCATCATAAAAAGTTATCTTTCCCCTGTAAACCTTGAAGTTCGTGAATAGTGTGTGGGGGAGGAAACCAAAGTATTGCCTCAACCTTTAATGGATCTACCATGATCCTAGTCTCAAAGAATAAAAATCTTAGAAGATGACCAGACCTAATGCAAAAGATGCATTTACAGGGGCTCAACTGGATGCGATAATAACGACATCTTTAGAATACTATCCCAAGGTGCTTGGAGTGATCCACTCTCTTACGAGAGTGAGTAGCAATATCGTCAAGATAGGCTTCGACTATATGCTCGATATCATGAAATGCAAAGGTCATAGCTCGTTGGAAAGTTACTCTAACTTGGTTAAGGCCGAAAGTCATCTTTCGATATGCGAAAGTCATCTTTCGATATGCGAAAGTCATCTTTCGATATGCGAAAGTACCCCAAGGGAATATAAATGTCATCTTATGTTTGTCCTCGGGTTTAATATGAATTTGGTTATACCCTGAAAAATTTTTCCATGAAAGAAAAAAACTTTGCTTCCCACACACTCGTCGAGAATATGATCGATCAAAGGTGTTGAGAAGTTATATTTAGGACAATACTTATTCAGGTCATGAAAATCCATGCATACGTGTATGGTTCTTTTCTTTTTATTCACATGAATGAGATTGGATACCCATCCAGTCAAGGGAACCGGGTGGATAAAGACAACGTTAAGCAGTTTTTCTACCTCTGCCTTAATAGCAGGGCCTTCCTGTGATTGAAAACTCTAAGACATTGTCGAATAGGATTGGCATCCGGGTAGTTTTTAATCTCATGTTCAAAACTTCGAGGGTTGATTCCTGACATCTCTTCATATTACTAAGAGAATACATCTCAGAATTCCTTGAAGAGTTTGATGTATATCAAAATTTCTTCTGCGAACAATCTGCACCAATGTATACATTTTCTTGCCAAGGATATGAGAGATATCGATCGTGACGGTAGGGGAGATACTCTGCATGTTTCCTTTGGCATAAATGTCATGTGTAACTAGTGGAACTACGAAGTTACTGACTATCTCACTCAAACTAGATCTAAAATCATCTTGTTCGATTCTAGAAATCTCTGGGAGAAAATAAGAGCGGTGATGCATATCATCCCAAGGCCTGTCAGAACCATTCATGGCCTCAACGATATCTTCATCTGAAGGTAAATTCTCAATGAGGTAGTCATGTGAACAAGATGACAAAGTGGATCAGATGGCCTTCAGAACATGATCCTCCTCGTCTGTCAGCGAGTTAACAGGATCAGGATTGACGGAAGAGTCAATAACATATTGATACATAATCTTTGTTGTCGTTAGTGGCATGGAAATTCTAGAATGTAACTGACCTTCACAAGACACAGTCGAGGAAGGTAGGGTCCAAGGATCGTTAAAATAGGAAGTATGGAAAGGAATGAACCTCTCTGACGAAACAGGCCTACTGGACATGGCGTATATATGATGAATTGGTGCCATGAATTAGAAGGTACCCATAAGGGATGAACACATTCCAACACTAGTATTCTCATTTATTGGCTGAGAATTTTCGATCACGAGGATCGACGGTCCAACAGATGCACTGGGGCTAGTGTACACAAAGGATAACTTGTCGATCATCACGATCTTTTCATCATGAGGAAAGAAAAGATTGTTGAATATGGATGATACGATTGCAGTCATAGCATAAGTCCAATTGTGTCCTAGTAACAAGCATTAATTGAGGGGACAATAAACCACCTTGACATCCACCTCTACCATATTCCCACCTAACTGGACTGGAAAGGCATGAAGAATATCGTGAGGGTGGAAGGAACAACTCTCAAAATCAGTCAACATGTTCAAAGAATGGGAAAGGTTCAGAGAGACAAGGGATTTCCAACAGACCAGGGACATCACACATGTTGCACCGCCTTCATTAACAACAATACACTTGATAATATACTTCGAGTAAGCCACGTGGATTTGGAATGCCACATGGTAAGGCAAGTGAGGCTTCACATATTTGACGTCAAACTTGATAACTTTCGAGACACAAGGATATAGAGCTCCTAATGCATAAAGAAAGGAATTACTCTATGAAGGACACCTCTGGAGTACCTCTAGATCCGACTTCGCATAAGTGGTTTGACCCAAATCCTCAACAACAGAGTAATTCTATGCAGCTCTAGCATTAGGGTTGTGGGTAAAGCGCTTGAGTACTCCTTTCAGAATACGAGGTAGGGGATCTAGTTTTTCGATCTGTAAGGGCATATCCAGAGGAGGCAGAGACTCTATATTGGGAACAATCTGTGGAGAACTATAATTGCAAGACCGAGTGGCTACATTAATCCCATATTTAACCATATTGATGCATAAGTAGTCATTGTCTTGCATCGGTGGGTTTTGACTCACACCCGATGCATTTCAGACATTTAAGGAGCTCGAGGACATGTGATAGTTATGTGGAAAAGGATTAGTCAGCACGATGGGTGATAGAAATAAAATACTCGCATATTCCACAAGTTTGGGGCATAAATGGATAAGGTGATCGTCTGTAAAAAGATTACAGGGAAACTTCACCTTCTTCCTTTCTTTCTTTCCCTCACTAACATTGTTATTCGTCTTCTCATTATTACCATTGTCCTTGGGTTTATTATTATTCTTCCCACCCTTGTGATTATAATTACCTCCTTTCTTTTAATTCCCTCCTGGTTGTTGGTTACCATTCGGGTCGGTCAAATATTGCACAGAATTTACATCTACAGACTTAGTGGTATTGGAGGAAACAGATGAATCTTTCCCTCCTACAGACTGGTTTAAATACAATTCTCTCAAATGGATTGTCATCGAGTCTACACATTTCATATTGGCAGAGCCTACAATGAGATCGGCATGAGGCCTGGGCTTTTGTCTAGGGTCATAGGTTGACATCGGTGCATCTGGAAGAATCTCGTATAACATCCCATACTGAGCATATATAAGATTTAACTGATGGGATTTAAAAATGATTCTTCCTCATATGTAACCCCAGATGTAGAAACATCCTTCGAAATATAAGGCAAGAGAGATTTAAGGAACCACTCAAGAAGGAATTATGGGGATATGTAGGCCTTGATCAACCTCTTCTGTCTACACCACTCCTGGATGTGATCTGAGATATTAGTGGCCTTGTCCTAACATAAGTTGGACAGAAGTTATATGCCAGCATTGTAACAAACTGATAATTGGAAGTGGTTGAGGAAGAATAAAACTAAATGATTAAAAGTTATGTATGCCCCCCTAGGTATCTTGATATAAAATTTCACAGCAACCCCCATGAGGGTGCGTTGAAAAAATATTAACCGAATAGAATCATCATTAAGGGAATTCGAAGGGAACCAAAGGTGAAAAGTTGTAATGTGATCACCAGGATCCTCACCAGTTCTACCCTCGAATTTTGGAATATCTGAAGGAAGCTTATTGGGGATGGAGGGCCATGACAGATCATGACACATGGGGTTGTTCATTAACTTAGACAAGTTTGACAGATTGGGCATGGGCAGAAAAGGGAGATGGGGTTGCGGAATTTTTTCCCAAGCTCCTTTGAAAGATTGTTGTTGGGGAATCGCAACCCATCCAGGGTTCTTGTAAGAACCATGGCCATGTTCAGGATTGTAAGGCCCTCCTTTGAATTGATTCATGAGGGTTGGTTGGGCACCATTCTAGTAGGAATAATCTGATGAGTTTTGTAAACATTTCCCCTATATGGAGTGGCTCCAGACTTGGGGTTGCCCAATCAGTGAAAATGACCTCCTTCGGGTGTGAATCTGGAGGATAAAGGTGGATTTGTCATGCCAAATGTATTGGTTGGAATTGGTATAGAGGAAGTTGGTGTAAAGGATGGAATGTGACCATTATCTTGTCCACTAGGTTGGTTACTCCCTCCAAAAGCATTAGAACCAGGATTAGACCCGGCGTGAAAAGGAGGAAGGCCTCCAACTGTAGGAATCGTTTGTGGGACATGATGATGATGCACGCACCCTCCACAACCATGCAGGTCGGAAGGTCCACGTCAACAGGATCATTCTTCTTCCTTCACTGGCCCAAAGAACTATAAACCAACTCTTCTATTTTCCTTTCGGAAAATCTGCACCCACAACAAATTCTCGTCGGATTCCTTCTTTGCACTTAGGATATCGAATTTCGCACTTTCGTGAATCTGTGTTCAAGCGCCTCGTCCCTAAATCTTCGAGACCCGCAAGATATTCAACACTGACCCTTCCTCTTTCCTTTTTGGGATTTTCCTTATCATGATTTCGGCGGTCGCGGTGTCGAGTAACTTGTCCTTGCGATTCCCGAAACCCGATATTCCAAATTTTCGACGCACTCACAAGGTTGACTTTTCAACGCCCCTTTTCTCCATCGGGACTTCGGACTTCGCAATATCGTGAATCCAACTACATTGTTTTCAAAACTTCACTCTATGAAACCCCGAAATAGCATGCCACCTGTCCACCTCGCTGACTCCTATGGTCCCACACCCTTCTCTTGGCCTTCGGGACTTCGCAGTTCGAGATATCGTGATTCTCATTGCAAGGTTTACAGGACTTCAATCTATGAAAACCCAATATAGAAACCCACGTGTAAATCCAACGACCCATTATGGCTTGGATCTACGGTCCTACTACTCTGAGATTAGAACCTTTCAGGAATACTTGTTGTATCTCCCCTGCTCCTCCGTGAGATCTACCAGCTCACGGGACTTTGCGAATCCACTTCAGAGAATTCTGACCGTCTATTCTTCCTCTGAGAATTTGTCCTCCTGTGGTTCGACGTCGCTATGACTTCTTACAACTTTCAAGGCACTTGGCTTCTACCTTCCTTCTACTCCTACGAAGATATAATTCCTTCTGAGCTTTCCATGACTTCAAGTCCTTCAGAAAATCCCCCTTGCTCACACTCCTTGCATCAGACTTTAAAACCCTTCCAAGTGTTGAAATCCTTTGACTCTGCACACACCTGCAGCAACCGTCTCTAAATGCTTCACTCAAGTCCACAACCCTGAGACTTCACTCAGCCTGCGCACTCCTTTCACGGCTCCTATTCCTAACTGCACTTTTGTGGAAATGAGAACAAAATCTATCCCTCCTGAGCTTCCAGAGACAAATCTCTGAATACCTTGTTGACGCACTCCTTGCGGACACTTCAACTGCACTCCTTGGAGGAACTCTTGCTCAGATAGAGAAACAATTGAAACTCATTCCATTACCCTTTCCTCTCAGACTTCAAACATTCAACAAGAAATCATTCATACATATCATAAAAGCAATTGCATGACAGAAAGAGTGAAACATTCATGAGCATAACATTCAAAGATGCATACACAGAGAATATTTGAACACCATGAGCCTAAATCACAACTTTCTTATATTAATTCAAAACTTCTATACATGGAGTCTGCTACACATCTCTCTGCTTCTCCTCTATGCTCTTTTTTTCAATAATATTACAATACACAAGGAGGGTATCTATATCCAGTTTCCCTCTTGCGCTCTAAAACTGTCTAATCTAGAATCGAATTCTATCTACTTTACATTAACTACCATAAATGCCTTATATCTACTAAGGACGAGAGCAATTTACTCAAGGTCCATCTAAATTATACAAGTGTGCCTCCACTTGATGTTTCATTAATGGTTCGAGATATTTCAAAATTTGTGTTGGGCACTCTTCCAGATGTTCGTTGTCTTCGCGCTGGCTCGCTTGAGATGCTCTTGCATCATACTCTTTGGCTTGAAAATTTTCATGGGCTCCTGTCCATGAGCTCATGCATGGCCTATCCATGCTTTTGGATCTCCGCTTCATTCTCCCAGCTGGCATCTTCAATTGGATGGCCTCTCCATTGGACCAAATACTCAAAGTATTGCTTTCGCCTGGTCCTCTTGCTCACTCGTTTATCCATTATGCGCTCCATCTGTGGCTTATCTGCAACTAGCGTCTGCTTTGTCCACTGGATCACTGGATGCTCATTTCCTGTCCCTGCTTCCTCAGCTTTATATGGGTACAAATATAAGATATTGAATATCGGAGAAATTCTGATCCCATCGGGTAATTCAATCTCGTAAGCATTCGCCCCAAATTTCTTCAAGACCTTACATGGCCCGATTTTCTTCATCTTCAATTTATTATATGTTCCTCTCGAGAACCTTTCCTTCCTTAAATGTGCCAGAACCAAATCACCAACCTCAAGCTGAAGTTGTCTTCTGTGTTGATCTGCTCTGTGTTTATACTCCTGGTTCAAGCTCTGCAATCGCTCCTTCACCTGGTTGTGAAGTTCTTTCATCGCTTCTATGAAATCTTTTGCACTAGCGCTCTTAATTGCAATCTTTTCTGAATCTCTCAGCTCAAAAATTCCTCTCGGCTATATGCCATAGACAATTTGAAATGGACTCTACCCTCTGCTCCTATTAACTGAGTCATTATAAGAAAATTCTGCCTGTGGTAATATGTTGTCCCATTGGCTATGCTGTTCTGTCACCAAGCTTCTCAGCAAGTCTTCCAGACTTCTGTTCACCACTTCTGTCTACCCATCCGTCTAAGGATGATAAGCCAAACTAAATGAAAATTTAGTTCCCAACTTCTTCCATAAGGTCCTCCAAAAGTTCCCTATGAACTTAGTGTCTCGATCCGAAACTATAATTCTTGGTAAGCCATGAAGTCAAATGACTTCTTTGAAAAACAGATCCATAGTGTGAGTTGCGTCACTGGTCTTCTCACATTGAATGAAGTGTGCCATCTTGGAAAATCTATCCACCACCACAAAGATTGAGTCAAATCCTCTTTGCGTTCTTGGCAACCCCAATATAAAATCCATGCGGACTGCATCCCATGGCCTTTCTGGTATGGGCAATGGTTGATAAAACCCTACATTCTGTCTTCTTCCCTTCGAATGATGGCAAATTCTGCATCTATCCACGAATCTCTTGATGTCTGCTCACATTCCTGGCCAAAAATATGACTCATTTATCTTTGCGAACGTCTTGTTGTGACCAAAGTGCCCTGCCAATCCTCCACTGTGTTTCTCCTTCAACAAATTCTCCCTCATAGAGCATTTCGGAATACACAGTTGATTACCCTTAAACAATAATTCTTCCTGGATCATGTATTCTGTCCATTGGCTTCTATCCCTGAGAATTGGATTCTCATTTTTTTTGTACGCCTCCTTAAAATCCTGATCATCTGCATACATGTCCCTGAGATCATCAAAACCCAACATTTTGACTTTGAACTCCTGCAATAGCAAACACTTCCTGCTCAAAGCATTAGCAACTTTGTTAGCAGTACCAGAAATATGTTTAATCACAAAAGTGAAATTCTGCATATACTCAACCCATTTTACATTTCTCTGATTCAACTTTTCTTGTTGAGTCACAAACTGTAGCTCATGATTGTCACTGTACAAGACAAACTCCTTCGGGATCAAGTAATGCCTCCATTTCTTCAATGCCTGGATGATATCATAAAACTCCTTATCATAAGTGGAGTATTTCACTTTCGCTTCATTTAGCTTCTCGTTGAAGTATGCTATTGTCCTGTCTTCCTAACTCAAAACTACCCTGATTTTGAATCCAATCGCATCGCATTTCACTTGAAATGCCTTTCGGAAATATGGCAACACCAGAACTGGTTGTTCCGTAATCTTCCTCTTCAACAAATTAAAACTCTTCTCAGCTTCTTCTGTATAGTGAAAAGACTTGTGTCTTTTCTTCACTGTGTCCATCATCACTGTGCTAATTCCACTGAAATTCTTGATGAACTTTCGGTAGAAACTAGCCAATCCATGAAAACTTCTCACCTCAAAGGTATTCTTCGGTGATGGCCAATTCTTGATTACCTCCACCTTATCTGGGTCCGTCCTCAACTCATTTGCTGAAATAACAAATCCCAAGTAAATGATCTCTGTCTTCATAAATGAGGATTTCTTCATATTTATCAACAAATTCTCCTGCTGTCATCTCTGCATCACTATAGCCAAATGTTTCAGATGCTCTGCCATCGTTTTAATGAAAACTAGTATGTCATCTAAATACACAATGACCAATTTTCCAATGAACTCCCTCAGGACTTCATTCATCAACCTCATAAAGGTACTCGGTGCATTTTTTAAGCCAAACGACATAACAATCCATTCATACAACCCTTCATTGGTTTTGAATGTTGTCTTCCACTCATCACCTTCTCTCATGCGGATTTGATGATAACCGCTTTTCAAATCAATCTTTGAAAAATACTTTGCTCCACTCAAGCAATCCATCAGATCATCCATTCTTGGTAATGGAAATCTATACCTGATGGTTATCTTGTTAATCACCCTCGAGTCAGTACACATCCTCCAGCCTCCGTCTTTCTTCGGACTGAGTACTGTCAGAACAACAAATGGACTCAAGCTTTCTCTGACCAACCCTTTGTCCAACAACTCTTGGACTTGTCTTTTGACCTCTTCATTCTTTTGCGATGTCAATCTGTACGTGGATTTTTTGGAAAAATGGCTCCAGGTATGAGATCAATATGATGAATCACACTTCTGATCAGTGGCAAGGAACGAGGTAGTTTGTCCACTACTATGTCAGCAAACTCTTCCAGTAGTTCTTGAATCTCTTCAAGTAAATCATCCACTCTTGTGCTGGTCAAAACAATCTTTGGTTTCTTGACCACTATGAATTGTGGATCCTCCTTCTTCTTAACCTCTATAAGAAGTTCCTTCCCACTCATGAGAAGTATGGTGTTGCTTACTTTTGGTTTCACCTCCTTATCCTTAATTCAAAGCAACATGTGAGTCCTCCCATTCTTCTCTAGGGTGTATGTGTTCATTCTCCGATCATGAATCACATTCCTGTCATATTTCCATGGTATACCCAGAAATAGATGACAAACATCCATAGGAATGACATCACATAATATCTTATCATTATATCCTCCTATCTTAAATTCAACTAAGCACTGTTTAGTGACTGTTACCTAATGTCCTTTTTGTAGCCACGAAACTCTGTATGGTCTTGGATGATCAATCGTCTCCAGCTCCAGCTTTTCTACCATCTCTATAGAAATGAGATTATCTGTGCTACCACTGTCCACAATGACCTTGCATACCCTCTCCCTGGTTTTGCAAGCAATCTGGAAAAGTCTGGTTCTTTGGACCGAACTCTCCACCTCCTTCTCTAGTGTAAAAAGAGATTTTCGCATCATCAACGATATTCCACCTTCAGCGTCTTCTACGTTAACATCTCGCCTATGTGCCTCAGTGATGTGAGTTTCTCCACTCTCTTTCTTTTTATCTGGACACTCATAAGACTTGTGCCCATTCTTTCCACATGTGAAGCATGTTATTACTCCACCTCTTCCTCTTCATCTACCTCTAGTACGAGGAAAAGTATTATTATTAGCATAATCTCCTCTTTTCTTAGTATATTTCCCTCTCTGTGAGGTTCCACCTCTCTTAGTTCGAGTTTGATGCTTCTTACAGTCCTCCTTGGGCTTCTGATATTTATCCTGGGCAACCAATTTGCCTCTGGGTTGACTTCTTCCTTGACCTCTCTAACTCTGCTTTCGGCTCAGCTTCTCTTCCACTTTCAGAGCCATCTGATAAGCATCTTCCACTGTTCAGATGGTTACCATGCTCATCTCATCCTGAATTTCATATCTTAGTCCATTCAGGTATCTGGAAACCTTTTCATCATCGCTCTCTTGATGACATGCTCTAATGTTCAACTTGTAGAATTCTTCAGTGTATTCTTTCACCGTCATCAGCTTCTATCTCAGGTTCTGGATCCTCCTGAACAGAGTAATCTGGTAATCTCTGGGGATGAATTTCACCTTCATCTTCGCGATCATTCTATCCCAGATTTTGATCTTTTGCTTGCCTTTGTAGCGTCTGTCAGCTTGTAGTTCATCCCACCACAATGTTGCATGTCCTTTCAATCTTGTGACAGCATGATTGAACTTCTTGTCTTCTTCGACATCTTCATAGTCAAAGTATGTGTCTAGAGCTCTAATCCAGTCTAGAAGCTCCTCTGCATCCAGATTTCCCTCATAAACTGGAATGTCCATTTTCTCTCTTGCACCCATTCTTGCAATAGCTCTGATCAAACATTCGTTTGTTGCATCTTCAGCTGCAACTTCGTCTTCATGTTCAGCGTCAATTTCACTTTCAGAATCACTAAGATCCCCAGAACTGACTATACATCTTTGTGTTGTCTCCATGTCTTCAAGTCTAGCTCATAGATCATGCATCTCTCTCTCCATAGCTGGATCAGTCATCTGCCTACCTCTTCTCCTCAGCATTTCCCTATCCTCTAGTGGATCAGGTTTTTGCATGTCCCTTCTCCTTGGTGGCATGGTGAATTCTCTTTTTCTCTGCTACAGAAAGCAAAGAACCTTTCTATGCTCTGATACCAAAAATGATGACGCACGCACCCTCCACAAACCTACAGGTCGGAAGGTCCATGTCAACAAGATCGTTCTTCTTCCTTCACTGGCTCGAAGAACTCTAAACCAACTCTTCTATTTTCCTTTTAGAAAATTTGCACCCACAACGAATTCTCGTGGGATTCCCTCTTTGCACTTAGGAGATCGGATTTCGCACTTTCATGAATCCGTGTTCAAGCGACTTGTCCCTAAATCTCCAAGACCTGAAAGATAGTCAACGCTGACCCTTCCTCTTTCCTTTTCAGGATTTTCCTCATCATGATTTCAGCAGTCGCGGTGTCGAGTAACTTGTCCCCACGAATCCCGAAACCCGATATTCCAAATTCCTGATGCGCTCACAAGGTTGAATTTTCAACGCCCCTTTTCTCCATTGGGACTTCATACTTTGCAATATCGCGAATCCAACTGCAGTGTTTTCAGAAATTCACTCTCTGAAACCCCGAAATATCGTGCCACCTCTCCGCCTCATTGACTCCTATGGTCCCACACCCTTCTCTTGGCCTTCGGGACTTCATGGTTTGGGATATCGCGATTCCCGTTGCAAGGTTTACAGGACTTCAATCTATGAAAACCCGATATAGAAACCCACGTGTAAATCCAATGGCCCCTTATGGCTTCGATATATGGTCCTACTCCTCTGAGCTTAGAACCTTTCGGGAATACTCGTTGTATCTCCCCTGCTCCTCCGTGAGATCTACTGGCTCACAGGACTTCGTGAATCCACTTCAGAGAATTCTGATCATCCGTTCTTCCTTTGAGAACTCATCCTCCTGTGTTCCGACGTCGCTATGCCTTCTTACAACTTTCAAGGCACTTGGCTTCTACCTTCCTTCAACTCCTACGAATGTCTAATTCATTCTGAGATTTCCAAGACTTCAAGTCCTTCAGAAAACCCCCCCTGCTCACACTCCTTGCGGCACACTTTCAAACACTTACAAGTGTTGAAATCCTTCAACTCTGCGCACACCTACAGCAGTAGTCTCTAAATGCTTCACTCAGGTCCACAACCCTGAGACTTCACTCAGCCTGCGCACTCCTTGCACGGCTCCTGTGCCTAACTGCACTTCTGTGGAAATGAGAACAAAATCTATCCCTCCTGAGCTTCCAGAGACAAATCTCTGAATACCTTGTCGACGCACTCCTTGTGGACACTTCAACTGCACTCCTTGCAGGAACTCTTGCTCAAATAGAGAAACAATTGAAACTCGTTCCATTACCCTTTCCTCTGAGACTTCAAACATTCAACAAGAAATCATTCATACATAGCATAAAAGAAATTTCATGACAGAAAGAGTGAAACATTCATGAGCATAACATTCAAAGATGCATACACAGAGAATATCTAAACACCATGAGCCTGAATCACAACTTTCTTATATTAATTCAGAACTTCTGTACATGGAGTCTGCTACACAGCTCTTTGCTTCTCCTCTATGCTCTTTTTTTCAATAATATTACAATACACAAGGAGGGTGTCTATATCCCGTTTCCCTCTTGCGCTCTAAAACTGTCTAATCTAGAATTGAATTCTATCTACTTTACATTAACTACCATAAATGCCTTCTATCTACTAAGGACAAGAGCAATTCGCTCAAGGTCTGTCTACATTATACAAGTTCACCTCCACTTGATGTTTCATTAATGGTTCGAGATATTTCAAAATTTGTGTTGAGCGCTCTTCCAGCTGTCCGTTGTCTCCACATTGGCTCGCTTGAGATGCTCCTGCATCACATGAGCACAACCACATGAGAATGGACTATGTGAAGGAGCGATGTCCCCAAGTCAAACACTAGTATGTGGGCTAGCTGTAGGGATGGAGGATGAAAACCGTGATGTGAAATTTAGCATACCATAAGAAAAAGAGCTAGAGGCCATAGGGATGGATTGAATATTGTAGCCTGACGAGTGACAAATAGACCAAAAAAGGTGTCATGGCTATAGGTTGATCATTCACTATAGGATGGATAGGAGTGAATATAGGAACCTTCGAAACCACAACCATAGTAGTTGAAGGTGTCTAAGAAGTGTCGTTAACTATAGTGGGTATGGGAGTTGAAGGGATCCTACTGTCTTTCTGACTCGATCCAGTACTCATCCTTGTATGACGACAAGTATGGTAAGTGGAGGTGTGCATACCACATTTTATAAATTTATGCCTTTTAGAAGGAAAAGACTCAAAATATGGTGGTAACTGTAACAAGCGGCGAGACCTGCAGTGAAGCTGGTATGCCTCCGCGATGACTCAAGAGTCATGATATAAAAAAAAATCCTAAGGCCAACTAGTAATGAAAGAACACACCAAATTAAAATAAACAAAAGGCTAAGATGCACACAAAAAGGATAAAGTGGATGGAAGGGGCATCCCTCTCTAAAGTAGGTATTCCTTGCCCAAGAGGGGCCTGAGACTCCTCTGCTAAAGATCGAAGGTAACATAATCAATTATAAGGGCCCTTGTGGGCTTAACAACAACTCGATCAGATCCCCCCAGAGAGGTAATCCTCCATAAAGGTTGTGTGTTGTCTGACCTTTATCTAACCCAGGGTACCTGCAGAATAACCCATGCAAGTAACCTATGTGGTACCTAAGTCAAGAAACTAAGAAACCTTGATATAATCAATGCATAGGAGAAGAGTTGTAAGTCAGGTCCACCGTACAAGCAGTTTAAAAAATAATGAAACCTCAAAAGAACCACCTCTCGCAGAGGTAAAGGTACTAACAAGATCCCCAGAAATATATCTGATGCTATGAAGGTATCGAGGGGATATCCCTTCAACCAACCTTACGTGACCTGTTTCTTAACTCCAATGTAAGCGAAGCCTCCTGATATTACCAATTATATAATGGATTTCTCCACTCTCTTAGTCAGACACATATGTTCATTTAATAGCCTTAGAGAATTTTACTTGCAAAATCCTATTCCAAGGCTCTAAATCCTAAGCTAGTTTGTGCACCCTAAAGAATAAAATTGTTACTAATTAATTTTAAATTATAAGCGTTACTTTTAGTGGCCTTTCTTACTCAAAAAATTGTTGTCGTGAAACTATTGATGTTATGACTCAACAAGTAAAATAAATGAATATGAAGACAATGTAAAGTCCTAAATTCAATTCCCAATAAATGATATGCTTTTCAAAATGAAATTTTCAATTCAATTATGCAATTATAAATAATATGAAATCATTCTTTACATGTACTAAGATCAATGATAAAGACCTAAAAATCAAATTCCATGAATGCAAAATGCCTAATATTTTTGTATTTTCAATATAATGGATTGTCAATGCAAGGACTGAACAACAACTTGATATACAGACTCTACTATATGTAAACAGAGACAAGCCAAGTAGGATATGAAGGAGAAAACACCCATCCCAAGATAAAAGTACAATCAAATGAAAAAGCTGATGAGAAAGGCACTGCCCAAAAATTCAAACAAATAAAGGGTTCTTGTCATTCAACGGACACTTAACAGTCATAACATAGACCTAAGAAGACTCAACAATCATAAAAAACCACCCAACAATCATAAAACCCAACAACCAAGAAACAAAGGGTGATGTACACGACTCTTCAAGGGAAATGAACGTATATATGCCACTTTCAGGAGGACAGCTCATGTATGTACGCGACTTTCAAGAAAAACCCATGTATAAGTGTTAAAACATAGCCAGGCTAAGAGGAAAGATAAGAAAATCATAACTAGAATGAACTAAGGCTTTCAAGCAATAAGATGACAAGAAACTCAATATAAACGAGAGAAATCAAAGGAGAAAAACACTCCAAACCCTAAAAAAGAAGATTCTATCCCCAGTATGGTTGCCAATTTCATTACAAGGAAAATCTCTTTATGGCTAGGGGTAAACCACAAGAGATAGAAATGACTGCAAATATCAACTCTAATATCAGGTATGTTATATAAACAAATATTATAGCAAGACAAGATAAAAGGCCTACCTCGTCTAGACATTCGATGAAGTCCACCATTGAGAACTTGACTCAACGCAATACACCTGCAACTTGTCCTCAACAACCAAGAAACACAAGAATATGGTGATAATATATATGGTTAGCACATTTAATATCATAATCCATCAACATTCATAACAAATACTCCCATGGAATAACAATTCAAATATTTTCAAGATATTAATTGGATGAGAAAAGAGTATTTCTATTAAAATGTAATCAGCAGAAGTGAATGAATTACAAACTTTCGTGTCGGCACAGATTAGAACCAAGAAACTAAGTCCCTTCCATTTGAGCCTTCACCACTTCAATCCTCCACCAAAGGCAAGCTCATATAAGAGAAACAATGATGTTCTCAATCAAGTAGGGAAGAGCTTGGGGATTGAACAATGTGTTAAGACTTAAAAGGACAAAGGGATGCAGACTCAATATGAAGTGGATAATTTCTCTAGAGTAACTTTGCTCTCAAAGTTGAATTCTTCTCGTATTTTACATAGCTTGGATTTGGCCCATTTATATCCTTCAAGTGGAACTGAAGGGCCAAGTTGGAACGTTTCTAGTATATGGAAGTCCAAGGATCATTGATCTCATGATGTCACATGGAAACCTAACACCAATTTTTTTATTTTGGGCACAAATCGTGATGTACACAGGATGTAGTGGTGCAACCTGCATATACACATGATGTATAGTTGTTATGGTGCATATGTGTGGAAAAATAATGTTTTTAGCTCTGGGATTTGAAAATAGGGACTTCAAGTCTGCATAGGGAAATGGAACAAGACCTTATATGCAAGTTTGCATAGGGTGAGGCAAATCTTTCTATAACACTTATCTCCTTCTGGTACTTTTGTTTTTAAGTTGATTAGGAGTTCCATTCAAGGCTATGCCAAATCATTTCTTTTCCCAAGTTATGGAACGTTGTCCTACTAACAATAATTTGGTTTAATATCCACTCCCTTACAAAGGTTACCCATATCCTTTTCCTAGTTGGGTACAAGAGTTGTGAAGGATCTAACGTTAGGATTCCCTTTAGTTGTGGAATATTAAATAAAGTAAACAAGAGTTAGTTTAGATATTTAATCACTAGAGAAAGTTATAACATATAAAATACATAAGTGAGCCATCTCTTGGTAAATTTGAGTTTCCCCTTGAATTTTACTAAGCATGATGTATTGGTTCTTTTAGTAGATCCTATCAAACTAAGTCATTATACATGACATAGTATAATTTTTTGATCAGTGACTAAAAAATATTATAATCTATTCTAATATATATATATATATATATATATATATATATATATATATATATATATATTGATTGTAGAATAATAGGTATGCTACATATGGTATCAGATTTGTAGGTTACATCACTTAGGTCCTAATGGGAATGACCATCAAGACATGAAATGTCTGATGAAGAACTAATGAATAAATTGTTCATTGTTACAAACAAACTGTTTCAATTTTTTGTAATCATGTATGCAAAAAATTGAGAAGAAGATAGACCTGAAGGAAATAATAATCAACAACCTCATAGAAATGCAAAACATCCCAATGAAATTAGTCAAGAAACATGGGTTTTGAAAACAATGAGAAATATAATAGTAGAGTTACAAACATTCAAGGATGATAATGTGAAATTAAAGAAAGCACAGGAAGATCAATAAGAAACAAATGACATGTTGTTATGAAGTATAGAAACAAAGAAGAGCACAACGAAAAATGATGTGGATTAAGAAGTTAGTAAAAAATATTTAAAGGATTCAATCAAGGGAACAAAGAAATAAAACGGTTCTTCTAATGACATGCACATGATTGGAAACAAAGTCTCTACAGTGAAGAAACGAAAATAGATGGATCACTTGGATGGAGAGTTTAAGAAAATTAAACCTTCAACTTTTGACAGAGATTCCAAAATTGGTAAAAAGGAAGAAGCTAACTTACTTGACATAAATAAATAATTCCATATTCACAATTACTATAGTAATATGAAAGTTAGGATGGCTATCTATAATATGAAGGGTAAAGATAGTATATGGTGGCAGGACTTAAAAACAACTAAAGGCCTAAAAGAAAAGAAAATGGAATGGGAGGTTTTCAATAAATATTTTAAGAAACAATATTTGTATGAATGTTATTATGAAAGAAAGACCAAAGAATTCTACGAATTAAGGTTAGGAAAGATCTAATTACCAAATTTTTGGAACTATTGAGGTCCATGCCTTATATAAAAGAATATAAGGTAAAATTTCAAATATTTGTAAGTTTCTTACGTCAGTCATATAAGGATAGAATATAGTTTGATAATCCAAAGTCGTTGAATGATGTGATAAGAAAGGAAATAATATTCTATGAACAATATAAGCAGCGATATGAAAACCTAAAGGCAGAGAGAGACAAGAAACAAGAGAAACTCAATCATAGAAAGAAAGGTCTCAAGCCATCACCGTTTCATAATATTCCCAAAGGACACCAAGAAAACAACTTGTACAAGAATTCGCCACAAGTACAAGGGGAAAATAAGTATGTTAATTTGGGATTTAAGAAAGCAATTGATAATCCTAGAGAACCCTTGAAATGTTGGGGATGTGGCTAACCACATTTGTCAAGAAATTGTCCATACATAAATGATACAAACAAAACTATCCAGAACATACAAGAAACTTCAACAATTGGAGATATTGGAAAAAGTATTCATAGAATCAACACAACTTTATATGGAAGGAAAGAACATCATCAATCCACCATTCTGTAAATTGAAGGTGAAATTCATGACAAAAAAGTTTCTATTTTGAGTGACCTAGGAGATAGTTTAAGTTATGTTACTCCATGTTTGGTAGACTCAAGAAAGCTAAAAATAGTAAAACATACAAAATCCAGGTTAGTACAATTAGCAACAGACACAAAAAGAAAAGTAAGTGAATTCATTCCTGACGGTAACTTGGATATAATTGGTGAAGATACACAAGTAAATTTAAACATATTACCTTTAGGTTCATACGTCATACTTATAGGTATGAATTGGTTAGAATAGCACAAAGTTGTATTAAATTGTTATGAAAAATCATTTACTTACAAAAATGAAATTGGAATGTCAAGAAAAATGAAAGGAATTAGTAAACATGTCTCTATCAGACAAATATCAACATTATAGTTAAAGAAGTGCATCAGTAAAGGATACAAAATATATATTATTCAAGTAACAAAGATGCTAACTGAAGAAAATAAACCAAGATTAGAAGATTTTTCTATTACTCAAGGATTTGAGGATGTATTTGTTGAAAAATTACCTTAGTTACCTAGGAAAAAGAGAGATTGAATTTTTGATTGTTTTATTACCTGGATTAGCACCAGTATCCAAGAAACCCTATAGAGTGAGTATCCCTGAATTGACTGAATTAAAAATTCAACTACAAGAATTATTGGATAAAGAATACATCAAACCAAGTCTTTTTCCATGGGGAGCACTGGTTTTATTCGTAAAAATAAAGATGGAACTCTCTGATTGTGCATTAATTATCATCAACTGAATAAATTGACGACTAAAAATAAATATCCATTACCCAGGAATAATGATTTATTTGACCAAGTTGGAGAAGGAAAAATCTTCTCTAAGTTGGACCTAAGGTCTGGTTATCACCAAATGAGAATAAAGGATGAAGATATTAATAAAACAACTTTTAGAACACATTATGGACATTATGAGTTGGTGGTGATTCCCTTTGGACTCACTAATGCACAAACAACTTTTATTTACCTAATGAACAATATATTCAACCAATACTTCAATATAATTTTGTTAATATTTATTGATGATATACTAATCTATTAGAAGATGGAAGAAGGGTATGAACAACACTTCAAAATAGTATTACAAACTCTAAGGGAGAAAAATTTATATGCTAAGCTCGACAAATGAGACTTTTATCAAAGAAAAATACAATATCTAGGACATGGAATATTAGACGATGTAATTGTAGTAGATGTAGGAAATATTAAGGCTATTATCGAATGGCATGTACCTAAGAATGTAGAATATATATGATCATATATGGGAATTACAGGTTATTACTGATGGTTTATCGAAGGATTTTCCAAAATTTCCTATACCATCATTGTTTATATTATGGTAGCTATGGGATTTATTAACCTCTGTGTGTAACCATTGAAAAGACTACAATATTTTGGAAAGCAAGAGAAACCCTACAACGTTGGATAATAATCCTAGGAGACAAGTCACTAGAGAATATTTAATATTGAGTTATTAGCCTTCAGAAAGAGAAGTTGGCCCAGTCAAGTGAGATAGAGTAGTATAAATAGAGGGTCCTAGAGATCATTTGTCACTCTCACTCTCACAACTCCATAAGGACTAGTGGTGATAAAGTTTGGAGAGGGAGTGCAGCTACAACTACTGCAAACGACATTCTTGGATATGTTTTGGACTTTCTCTTGGTTATGGTTTAGAATTTCTTCTTGGTTTCTGGTTATTCTTTCTTGGTTCACTACCCTTGGATAAAGGTGCGCTAGCATTGGTTGGCTATTGGTTTGCTACCAGAATTGTTCTATCTGTCAAGGTTAAGGTGCTCGAGGGTGGCCTTTGTGCCTATGGTTGGATGAAAATATTTCTATGTTGTCTATGGAAAAATGAGAACATAACTTTTATTTCTAATAGGTTATGGGAACACACTATCTTCATAGAGTCTAACCACTAGAATATAGATTGGGAATTTATTTTTTAAGCTTGTTATGGAACCAATTATAGTTGCAGTTAGGTTTTCTGTTTATGCCACTGTAAAAGACCATGACCCTTGTGTTTGAGCACTTTTGGTGAATCATTTGACCTAATTCCTTGAAATCCTAGTGCGCCCTAGCCTAGCGCACCTCTTGGTACTCTCATCCAGCAAAAACATCAAGTTTGAATCTTTGGTCAAGATCAAAGTCAAAGTCAAAGGTTGACTTCTGGTCAAATTAATTTTGTGGTCAAAGTTGAAATTTTAGAGTTTCTATCTTGTTCTAATCATTGAATCTTATGATTGTGTTTCGAATCTCTTCTTGCCAATATGGTATCTAGTTTCATATTGGAAGACAAGTTGGATGATGCTACAAGGTTTCAAAGGTCTGCACTTGTATATGTTATCTAAGTTATATCATCTAGCAAAACATAAGTGTGTTTGCAGGGAAAGTACTAGAGATATTGTCCAAGCTGTAATCTTTGATTTATTTCATTCATAAGAACAGGTGTGCCCTCCACATAATTTAATGCTTCAGGTTCCAGGTTTGATTAAATTGCTAAGCTTCAAATTTTTGTATATCAAAGGTGATAGTTACTACATTACAAATTGTGAAAGAAGTCTTTGAAAGATTCTATTATTTCTAGGTCTAATGAATAATCGAATGCATATGAATACTATTGATATATATTTTATTGTACTTATTTGAAAATATGAACTAACACCTAGTCTAGGATATATTTCTTATTCTTATTCTCAGACTATATCATCTTACTAATGCTACGAAGAAACTATCCTTCATATGAAATATGTTGTATCAGAAAAATGTTGTTATTGTTTTCTGAGGCAAGTTATTCCATGAAGGCTATGATGAATATGTATTTCCAGGCAAGTAACCTTGTGAAATATGTTTGCGGAAGCTGTCATAGAATTTTATAAAGATGAAACAATGCTTACAACAACTTCCATATGGGAAGAAATCAGAACATATAGAAAAAAAATTAAAGAGCCTTAGAAGAGACAGACTTGAACGAAGTCAGAAATCAAAAGGAAACCAAAACATGCTTGTGACACTTTGTAGAAATCAAAGACAGATGCAATAGTCAGAAGCATGGACTCTCTCAGATGGAAGGAGATGATCACAAAATTCCAATAAAAGAGCATACATATTTCTCATTCAAGAATGAATCTGGGATTAGGAGGGAGCTAATTCCCAACTATATGATCCATTGAATAAGAATATATAAAGACTATGAAGTATCCATCCATGTTCTTCATTGGAAGTAGCAAAGTAGCATCCATAATAAGAAACACATGTTGAGTTTGACTCTAGAAGAAGTCTTCTTCAAAAAGAAGCCTTGAATATCTTTGGTTTTCCATCTACATTTATTTTCCTATGGTGGAAGGTTGGAGACTTCAAGAAAGAATGG
This sequence comes from Picea engelmannii, assembly GCA_009831015.1. Lineage (NCBI taxonomy): Eukaryota > Viridiplantae > Streptophyta > Pinopsida > Pinales > Pinaceae > Picea > Picea engelmannii. Next base: position 302,833 of record ML778926.1, on the reverse strand, counting down.
CATGTAATCTGTAGAAGGTCATATGGAATCCAACATTGAAGATAAATATGAGGAAGAACATGAAGATTCCAAGAAAGAAAGAAATGCTAGAACATCCAATTGAACTAGTTTGAACCCACTAGAAATAGTGAAGAAGAAGGAATGGAAGGAAGTTGTGATGAAGAACCATGCATGTAAGAAATTAAGCATTGATAGATACAAGGCGAGACTCTGGGATAAAGGGTTATCCCAGTAGGAGGGAGAATAATTTGATGACAACTTGTTCTAGTAACCAGATATACCTCTACCTGAGCCATTATATCTCCTGTAGTATCCATGGGTTGGATTTTACATCATATGAATGTAAATATTGTTCTTGTCAACAGAGTAATTGAAGAATAAGTGTATGCAGAGAAACCTCAAGGTTTTTAGGTATACCATAACGACCCCTCCGTTACGACAATGAAAAGCGATGTATAAAAGGTAAATATTAATTTATTTATTTATTACATTTTTTATACCTTTTTTATACTTTTTAATTGTTAGGATATTAAATTTGTTACTAATTAAAAACAACATCACAATTGATTCGTCATGATAACTAAAATGACACATAAGCAATGTATCATCACAATTAACAGCAGAACAAAATCAACACATAAACAATGACTCAATTAACGCATCATCATCATTAATAACAACAATAAAGGCCAACCATGTCACTGAGAATTAAAATAACTACCCACCCAACTTACCCTGCATGGTTAGGACCTTTGAGACACATCTGGCAATGCTCAAGCCCAGGATTCATCCAATTGATTTGGACTTTTAAAGTCTCATGGATGGTGATTGTTCTCAGGAACAAGGAGGTGTATAAATCTCGCTAAATCAATCACATCTCATATCTCCATAATAAAGTATCAATCATAAATCAACATAGTTTCATTAACACAAGAGTAAGCTAGTTACTTAATCAAACATGCATCAACATAGTTTCACTAGCACAAGAGTAAGCTGGTTACTTAATCAAACATGCATCAACATTATTTCATGGAGGAATATGATATTCTACTATACTTTTCATTCAAGCAACAATGAGTATAAATGAGACAAGAATATTTCATAAAAGTATGATAATTCATGAGAAAAATACATTCTTGAATGCATGTGGTTTTAGCTATACATCTCATTGATATCTTCTAGGTGTATGTAGGGAAGGGTTGTAGTTTACAATCATTAAGAGAATCCATAAGAACATTCATATTCTTAAGAAATATATTAATGATAAAAAACTATTTCCATTATACATCCCTTATGCAAAGTTAATAAAACCATTCAGACTAGAAATGGTCCCTAAAAAATTAGTAAAAAAATCGACAAACATTGTTGCGCATCCACGTTAAGGGTCTAGGGAAGGGGCCCAACCTTCAAGAAAGGCAAGGTTCCAATCTATTTATCTATGATTTAAGGAAGACCCAACTTATCCATCATTAAGGAGCTTATATACTATAAAGAAGACTCCATAAAATTACAAATATCCCAACTCCAAGTTAAAACCTACCAGGACTAGACTAGCGTTAAAGGATTTAGCTGGGGTTTCGTTTCCATTCCCGAGTCATGAGAAGATTGAATATTATTTGCGCCAAGAAAACAATTAAATATTCTAGGTAATGCATAAACATTAATTTATAAGATGGGGTAGCATCAACAGTAATAATGATATTTCACCCATAACTTTTAAAATCCCAACCAAGGAACCTAAGAGACCATATCAAAACAAACGTTTTGCAATTTATACATGCCTTGTATGAAAGGAAAGGGAGGAAAGTGAAAGATTTCTAGCAACCTGATTTCTATCAAGGTTGAGTGATGAGAGGGTGCACTAGGCAATTCGATTATGTCAGGGAAAGAGCAAGGAGAGGGCGCATTAGTGATCCAAGGGATCAAAATGCTCAAAAAAGAAAGTGTTTGAAATTTCTTCAAAACGGACATGAGCATGGGACTCACTCTCACAATCCTAACACAACTTGAATGGGTTCAAATGGACATTGTATGCGAGAGATATCATGTTATGTCTACTTTTCCAAACATGCAAAATTTGGTTGACTGTATAGTCCATGTAGTCTGTATAGTCTGACTGTGTAGATCGTACTACTAACATGGAAGGTTCATACAACATGACTTTGAAAACCATACTGCTGATGTGGTAGAGTCATATAGTATGACTGTGCAGATCGTACTACTGATCTGGCAGGGTCCTAACGTCTAACTATGTAGATCATACTACTGACGTGGTAGCGTCGTATAGTCTGCCTGTGCAGACTATACTGTTGACATGGTAGGGTCGTATAGTATGACTGTTCAGATCGTACTACTGATGTGGCAATGTCATACAATCTAACTATGCAAACTATATTGATGACATGGCATTGTCGTACAGTTTGACTGGTCATACCGTACTGTTTACATGGTAGTGTCATATAGTCTAACTAAGATGACCATATTACTAATGTGGTAGTGTTGTACAAGTGATGTGTCCATGCCATAGTGCTAACGTGGAAATTCTATACACTTGATGTGACAGACCATACTCACACATGGTAGGGGTACCATACTGACATGTGGCCAAGGGTGATGTGGCCAGTGGTGATGTGGCAGAGGGTGCATATCCAGATTCGACACATGTCAGGGTGTGGGATGAAATGTGTGGTGCCACATGGCCCAGTCATGGAATTCCACATGGCACCCTCCTCTATAGTTTAAAAGTGTGTTTGGGACTCCACAGGTATTGAACCCACGACCTTCGGGCTTGGGATAGACTTGGTGCAAGCCAGGATACCAACCCGCTTACCATGTGAATCTTAACCAATACCCTATTCAAATAGATTTAACTTTGCTTCATGTGAGGTTAATTTGGGTGGAGTCCGGGCCAGGCCTTATCCCCATCCCTTTGTCTTACTACATCCCATATGACCACAACCCAGAGGCTCCCAATGAATAATGCCAAAGTGCTATACTTGCAGTCGGCACATGGAAACATGGGACACGCGATCACTACCCCCTCCGGTTTGGGTGCTAAGTCCCCTAACCATTCCACAAAAATCCACAAAATGCAAAATGTATGTGGAGCTAACTTTTGAGGCATGAAAACGCCCGTGAGCTAGGTTGGTCGCACACAGGTGTGTTTTGGTGAGCAGAAACAACAAAGAAAATTGGGAATACCTACATAGACTTATTCTGACTCAGTTTTTGGCCAAACTAGGAGCATGAAAAGCGAAGCTAGGGGTTTTTGGACATTTTGGAGCAAATGGAGCCATCTACTTTGCATTCTGAGCAGTGAAAGGAACTATTTTTGACACTTTGATCATTAAAGAGAAATACCGAAGGGAAGATGGAACGAAATATGAAGCCCAAGAGAGGGGTGAACACCTTAACAAATTTTTGGGCTAAGGTGGTTAATTGGATGGATGGATATGACTGTTAAAGATGCTCAATATTAAGAAAAAATCATGTTTTAGGTGTGGTAAAATGATCATAATACCCAAGAACATCAATACAAATGAAGTTTTAAAGGGACCCAAGATTTAACCATTTCATTTCAGTGGTGATCCAAAATTTTGTACTCTATTTTGCTTATGTCAACTAGTAGTAAAATTTCAGTTGGAAATTAGAGGACAAAAACTATCAAGTTTTCTTCTAGATAATGAAGAATATGTAACATGCCAAATTAAATTGGAATTACACACAAATTAAGAGGGGTTTTTACAACTCTTATTATGCAATAAAAATTCTTAATGCAATTACAATCTCAAATGAAATACCATAACCGACGAAAAATTACGAAGTTGAAGATGGTCTTTCACAATGGTGCAACTTCTGACCTCCTTCTTTCTAATCATTGAGACTTCATCGGTACTTCCCAACCAACGCTAGGGGTACTCTTCTTCCCGCTTATCCCCCGAGCCACAAAAGGGCCACACACACACAACCAAAATCCTCTAGCTCCTAGCTCGCCTCGTAAGGTAGAGCCACCACTCTCTCTCAAGCTGGGTGTCCCAACTCTCACAAGAAAAACCAATCAAAATTTCTACAGCATAACATTACTCATAAACAATGTCCCCTTCACTCATCTCAGCCATGTGTTTTATAGAATTTCCTTAGTGACACCTTGCCATTTGCACATTGAATTCATTTCTTTTAATAATTAATTAGGAATTATTCCCCCCATACACTTGTCCCCCTTTCCCTTAGTCCACAATTTATTTTAATTAAAATTCAATTTCCCTCACGCATCCTAAAATCACTTCTAGTTGTCCCTTTATTCCCTTTATTACTAATTAATGACTTACGCCTTTCTAAAACTAAGTTGAGTTAAAATAGTAATGTTCTCTAGTTAGTCTTTTTTTAACTAGACTCTAGATACCTTTCTATGCTTACACATTCTTTTATGTGTCATTCCTTTCTTATTTCTTAAATTGGTTTTCTCATTTTATTATTTTATCTAATTTGTAATTTAGTTTTAGTAATCTCACCAAGCTTTAGACATAGCCTTAAATTCAAATAGGCTTAGAGTTTCATTTGGGGGTATAAAATTAATAATTCCAATCCTTAATTAATTAATAAAATATGGAAATGTTTAAAGACTTTACGTGGCGTGCCCTTAAAGAGGCACTCTGTGCTCCAAGGGTGCCACTCGCCTTTGATTCAAATTTTAATTATGCAATGTTCCTTTCAAGATGCACTATGTGCTCAAAGGGTACCACTCGCCTTTGACTGCTTTTGGTAGTTGTCCAACCCTTGGAGTCGATACTCCATTCATACGACAATGTCAGAGACTAAGGGATTCTAAGGAATAAGAACCCCTCCTTATTGCACGCCCCTTAGAAATATTCATGAGCGATTGTCTCAGTCTTCCCTCACAACATCGTGGATCTCTCAAACTAGGTAACTGTTTACCTACAATTCGAGCCAAGGTGGGAGTGCTTGTAGGTTGTGTGAGGGATGTTGCCACACCTCTCCCTCAATATCTATTTTATGTGCATGGCCACTTTACTCCTTATGTGATTAAGATTAGTAATAAATCGTTAGCCTGCATCCATCAACGAAACACTGTCAATGATCCATAAACAACATCATAATATAATCTATCATATGTCACATATGCATACATGAAATACTCAAACCAATACAATCCACTCCCTAACTCAATCAAGATTCTGAGGTCTAGTGATGCCATCAGCATCCTCAATCTATCAATTTTCCTGCACACTTAGGGGAAACTCGTCAATAGAATATGTCAATACATAGATTTCAAACAACATAAATCATAATCCATCGACATCATCATAACAATTGATAAGTGAAACATATAACCATATACTATAACCAGAGCACTTGCACGCAAGTGTCCTCAAATAATAAGTCAATATCATGTTCTCGCAAGAGAGGGATGTTACATACACCCCCTATTTTTTTAAACTTCGTCCCGTAGTTGTACATTATATAAATGCAATAAATAAATCATCTGACAAGATCTATATGTCTAACTATCAAATAAATATGGAAACTATTGGTGCATATCATATGCATCCTCTGAGATAGCCGAGTGTGGACTATAGTTGTCCCACTGGACCTTGAACTGATCGAATGTTCAATGTCGTAGCTTTCAAATGCGATGGTCGAGAATGTGGATTGCATCATTCGTGACTGCACCCTCATCCGACACCTACAAGAAACTCATGTCAATCACATGTGTAGGATCACTAACATAATTTCTCAAAATAGATACATGAAAAACATCATCCATTTACCTCAATGAATCAGGAAAGGATATTCGATAGGCCACATGCCCTTTCTTTTCTAGAAATTTGAAAGGTCCATAAACCTAGGAGAGAGTTTAGCACCCTTTCCAAACTTAATCGAGCTCTTGTGCGGTTTCACCTCCAGGAATGTCTTCTTGGAAACTAGTCCAAAATCGTCATGTAAACATCGATCCTCAATTGGATATGATCATTTTAGGCATGCCATGCAATCTCACAATATCGTTGATAAAATATTTAGCTATGTCTGGTGCCTCATACATCATATGCACAGGAATAAAATGTGCACTCTTCATTAGAGTTTCGACTACCACGAAAATCAAGTCGTGCCTCTTTGCCATCAGCGACAACCCAACAATAATGTCCATCGAAATGAATTTTCATTTTGATTTTAGAATAGCATGTGGATGTAGTAATTTGGCCAGATGTCTATGTTTAGCCTTCACTTTCTAACATTCTAGACATCTCACCATATAGTTAACTATGTCTTTCTTCATACCTTTCCATAAGAATAAGGGATTAAGGTCTTCCTTCATCTTCATGATTCCTAGATGAGCCATGTACACTTCTCTATGATCTTCGTTTAAGATAAAATTTCTCAATTCGTAGTTAGGAGGTACATAAATCCAGTCATGATACCTCATCAATCTATCATTTTCTAAATTATATCCTTCAAATTTTGGTACCAACATGGTGTCTTGTCCAATATTTTCATTAACCTCTTTATACCAGTCATTGTCACGCTATATAGTTAGAATATTTTCTCAAAGATTCATTTGAAGAGGTATCACCAAAAATATGCATGGCCTCCAACTCAACGCATATGCTACTCTATTAATCATTCCTTTTATGTAAGTAATCTCAAAATCGCATTCTCTAAGAAATTCTGACCAATTCCTCTCTCGCGTGTTCAAGTCACTTTTTGTAAAAATGTGCTGCAAACCACTGTGGTTTGTTTTTAGTTCGAATTTTCATCCAATCAGGTAGTGCCTCTAAACTCTCAGGGCTTACACAATGGCCAATAACTCCAAATCATGTGTCGCATAGTTCTCTTCATTCTTTCTCAATTTTATTTAGATGTTAGCAATCACTCGACCATCTTGCATCAAGACTCTACCTAAGCCTTCCTTGGATGCGTTTGTGCATACTAAGAATTCCTTGTCCATGTCGGTGGATTTTAGTATCGGCGTCTTCGCTAAAAACTCCTTGAGCCTTCCAAATGCTTTCTCACATTTATTGTTCCATACAAACTTCTTGTTTTTATTTTGCAATTTCGTGATCTTATTTGCTATCTTTGAAAAACTTTCGACGATTCGTCGATAATATTCTACTAAACCGATGATGTTACATACTTCTGGTACGTTCGTCCATGCAATCCATTCCATAATAGCCTCTAGCTTCAATGGATCCACAAAGATGCCTTCACGAGAGATAACATGTTTGTTGTCACTTAAAAGTGCAATGTTGGGTAGCATGCTCACAAATGATTGTCAATCCTTATTATTTAAATTATATTAATAATACACAAGTAGGTGGGACCCCTTGTTTGACTAATGGCACTATGGCGGATAAGAGACACTTATATTTTGTTTTTCTGTGTGTTGATGTCATCACAAATTCTATAGCTCATTCAATTCGAATCGTAGATAAAATGCTTATGATAAGAATTTTTGGGCAAGATGGTTAAAACAGTGGAAAAAGTGGTCTTGATTATCTCTTGAAAAATTTGTTATGTTGATTTAATGGGTGAAGGAATAATACTCTAGTTTGAATTTGATTTTATATGGATCATGGGTGATCACCCCAACCCTTGTTACAATTGTGGTGTAACACCTATTTCATTAAATTTGGAAAAATTCTATTACATGTACTTCATCAACATTGATTTTTTTATAAATCCTTAATATATTCCATGAAGGAAGTCAATCTATTGAGATTCCTAGTGTGGACTTAAGTAAGTGATTTTCCTCTGAGAACCAATGCGAGGAGTAGGCAGTGAAAGCAAGGGTCTTCAAAGAGTAGTACGTTGGAAATGGATCTTGATCTCTCCTCATTGTTGATTCTACAAAACCACTGACTTGATGTAATAGTGTCAACCAACCATAGAAAAAACAATAATGGTTTGGCATTACTTTCACCAAAAGGAGGAGAAAATGATAAGAATTTTAAATGCATAAGAGATAGATGTTGTAACACATTTTCAGGGTTTTTAGTTGAACTTTGTATGTGTCCCCATTTTCTTTGATTATTAATGATTAATGTTTAATGTAACTACAAATAAATTATCAAAATTAAGTTATTAATTTTCAAGTTAAATCAGATATTCAAAGCCATTCATTTTTTACTCATCTCCCATGAGTCTGAATAGCTCACTTAGGACTCATTATTAATTCCATCTAATTATTATTTTTTTAAATGTGAGTTTTAATTCAAAAATAGATATCACATATATACATGTATTAATGCATATAATTAAACAAAATTAAATAAATAGTTTTGTGTCTTGTTGGCTTATATGAAATGATTTCAATCACTAATAATTGATTTAAGAATACAACTTTTCAAAAAGTTATGGATGGGGAAATCAAATTCCATATGATGCAAAAGTTCAAAGACATGTATTTATGAGCCATATCGAATGAAAAATAGTCCACTTAACACATTATCAATTAATTCTATGTTTTTTTAAGAAATACATTTTTATTTACATGAATTTTTATTTCAAAAATTACATCGCATTTATACAATCATATTAATGCATAATATAGGTAGATAGAAGTCATTATCCTTAAATTGGCTTATATAAGATGCTTGCAATTATAAATAATTGATTTCAAAATACATATTTATAAAAAGTTATGGATTGAGAAATCAAATACCTTATAATTTAAAAATTTCTAAGTCATTCATCTATGACCCATATCTCATTACCATGAATAGTCCACTTAACATTCATTATTAGGAAATTGTAAGTTTTTTTTTTGGAAGAAATGCATCGTTATTTATATGGAGTTTTGTTTCAAAAATCATATATCACATTTATGCACTCATATTAACCCATATAAGTAAATAAAAGTCAACAAATAAATATGTTCCTTTTGGCTTATATGGGATGATTTCAATTGATTTAAGAATATAAATTTGCAAAAAGTTTTGGATAGGAAAATGAAATGATTTACATTTTACATTCATCTATGACACATCTCCAATGAACCTCAATAGTCCACTTAGCACTAATTATCAATTAATTCTATGTTTTTTTTAAAGAAATGCAACTCTATTTACATGGGATTTTATTTCAAAAATTACATAACACATATATTAATGCATATAGGCAAATGAAAGTCAATAAATGACCGTGCATGCCAAATTAGAATAGAAAAATTTACAAGTCTATGCAAATGTGTAAAAACAAATGGCTAACCACTTATATAAATTAATATAAAGAACATTTTCTTAAAATAAATTATAATATCTTATGTTGATTTATGTTAGGGAAAGGAGGAATCAAACCACCAACCTCTTTATTGTAAGGCAGGTGCTCTTCAATTGAGCTAGCACCCTTTAAAACATTAGAGAAGAGGAATTTCAATGATTTTCTTAAATTTAAGAAAATAGTCTCCAATCATAGTAAATAATGTCTTTGAAATGATATTAAAAATAAATTTAATAAAACTCCATATTTCTTATATATTCAATATATGATGCAATTATATCAACATGGAACATTTAAGATAACCATTCATTAAAACATGTTTATATGAAAAGAAAATATTCTACTAGCCAAAGACAAAGGAAACAAGGAAGGAGTTCCCTTGGCTCTAACAAAATTATGAAATAAATTCACTTTCAATAAATAAAAGTATTCAAACAATAAAATGTAATACAATGGTGCCTTAGCAAAGGACACTTATGGTTTTAGGCAATCCCTTTAGAGCATAATATTTGTAAGGATGTCACAAGAAGCTGATATTGCAGTTCAAAACAAAAGTATGCATAAATTGGAGTGTCCCAAAAACAAATTCCACCTAGTCAATAAAGTGAAGCTACATGACAAATAATGGATTGCCATCCTTAAAAATTTTCAAAAATCTACATGCCATTATTATTGTAAAGCTTACCAAATATATTAACTATAAAATCATGTTGTGCCATTAGATTCTACAAACTTGAAAGCTTCTATAGTAAGTCCAAAATAACAACCATTTGCTTCACTCTACAAAAATGTTACCTCAAAATTGCCACCTACAAACTTTAGTTGATAGTTTAGGCACAAAAAAATAACAGTAGACAATGAAAATCATAGTTTTCTCCAGTTACAACCTTAGAGGTTACTCTCTAAAACCTATTATGGATTTCATGTTTGATAAATTAAAAATGGTACAAGATGCCACATTTTGGATTTCTTCCAAGGCCTTGTGCAGAGGAACCAATAGACAACATTTCTCTGCTCAATTATTTGAAAGAATATATATATATATATATATATATATATATATATATATATATATATATAGTTTTTAATGATAAGTAAACAAAATAACATCTTTAATTGCCATGTTGACAAACAAATGATAATTCTATAGTCTACCACCTAAGAGATGTTCAGTTTGTTAGCCACTAGGAATTCCATTTTGTGTGTTCAAATTTACCTATTTTCTTTTTCCACGCTTCCCTCCCAAATTTCTTGCTAGTGTAATTCCGATAAAAGGTAGAAAACTAGATTATTTCCTAAACTAAAATAGGGAATTTTATAACAGAAATAGTAAAAAACTAAAAAAAAAAGAATTTTAAATGAGCCCATCCCACCCTACCACAACTCCAAATAAATAATCCCAATCTCAAGTTACAATCTGATCAAGCTGCATATGTTCAATCCAGGCACCCAAAACTAAACGTTCAACATTTTCTATTTCCCCTTTTCTGGTGTTTCTTTAGAACAACCTACATTTCCTCCATATTTATGATATGGTGTAGTTTCTCTACCATTGTTTGTACCCAATACAAATCTAGTTCTTCATAATTGTGAGGGCCAAATGAGGTCAAATTTTTTTATTTTCTAAAATCTTCTCCTTGAGGTAAACTTTTTTTATTTACCCCAATCAGACCATGAATTGGGAGTCACATGAGCTCTCAAGTCACAAGAACCGTGGATCTATTTTTTTCTCTGGGAAAAAGTAGCAATTCTTGAATTTAAGGTTGCAACCAAAGCTAGTGATAAGAGAGACCTGCATGCATTATAATGTTCCACAACCACACAATGAGGTGACATTATACTAAGGTATCCCAACCCATATGAGGAATATTGGGAAGGTTATTGCATCAAACAATGACCAAGGCCCTGGGGTATTGTAGCATGTTGCATCTATGTAATTGGCTAAGAAAATGTCTGTGAATTTATGGGAAGTAACATCTAGTTTAGAAAATGCATATATGCATGGATGGAATTGTGAGTTTGCATTTGGGGAATTGTCTAAGAAAATACGAAAGGTTCAAGGACCGCTACTCTAGGAGATGTTACCTTAGAGGAGAACAAGTCTTCAAGATTCCTTGGAGCAACAATATTTATCCCATGAATTTGGGGATTTCTTGTGGATTTCAAATTTGGAGCGACAATATTGATCCTATGATCTTAAAATAGATTCTTATTTTCGATTTCCTTAATGGAAATAACATATCCTATATTGGATCTTAGAGGTTTAATTCTAGTTAATATTAGCCTTTTCCATGTTGGATCACTGAGAGGGGGGGGGGTGAATCAGTAATTGCGTAATTATAATCCTTTTTCTCCAAACAATCCAAGTGTTATATTAATGAAAAATTGTTATCCAATAATGATCAATAAGAAATGAGCAATCACACACATACACAGTACACCAGTCTTTTACGTGGAAACCCAAATCGAGAGAAAACCACATAATCGTTTTTCTTATATGTATTGAAGAATTACATTCATTGGAAACACCAAATTCCTTTGTTTTCCACCTGAAACTAGAAGAAGGATACATCCCTCTTCTCTAGCTCCAACCTGAGGGAAGCTCCAACTCCCCAATTCTCTAGCTACAACCAGAAGGAGGCTACAACCCCCTAAGTTCTTCGGCTACAACTGGAAGGTGGATACAACCACCTGTCCTTGCCTTGTCCAACTTCCCTGAAGTATAGGTAGAATGATGGAACCATTGTCAATCTATCACTATGAAATATAATGTTGTACAACTGTAACAACCTATACCACTGACCTGTACCCAATCTGTAAAACTGCCCTGTAATCAATCTGTACCTGAACTGAACATGTATCCACAAAAATTGCAATAGATACGCAACTTGTAGTGTTGCAGCCCACATATGTACGCACCCTATCTATTATGAAACCCACGTATGTACGCTACCAAACTGTTATGCAGCCTGCGTATGCCTTCTAAAAACTAGGATTTCCTTTTCTTGAAAACTTATGACCTTCTGTAACTTCTTTCACATAGATCTATAACATGTCACTATATCCAGATTGTAACTGTACCCTGTGCATGCATCCTCATATATAACCTATTAACGTTCTGTAAATTTCCTAGAGGTTTTCAAAAAAGAAGAAATCTATGGGAGGTAACTTTATCCAACCACTTCGAAGATGGGATCTAGCCCTACCAGCTTCAGAGAGGGATCTCTCTGTATGATTTAGATATGTTTCAAATTTAAAATATTAGGCTAGGTAAATAAAATATGTTTTTTTTGTTTGTTTTCATTTTCGTTGGGTTGGCTGAGAGAGCTTTACACATCCATTGGGCTATGGGGTCTGTATCATGAAATAAAATCTAAACCAGAAAACAAAGAAACCTTTCACAGGGCAAGATAATGCAATCGTTGGATTCTTTTAGCAGCATAAATGAGGAATAACAGAAAAGACGAGAAAGTAAATTACAACAAAGAAGCAGTTAATAATTTCTTTATCGTAAAATCAGAAGATGAAACAATAAAATCTTTTAAAGTTAGAAACAGGGTATAGAAAGATAAATCCTGCAACGTTCGTTACTTTCAAAGATTAGATTTAGAAAATAGTACGATAATTAAGCAAGAATAATATTTAACTTAGAAAGGAAAACATCACCAATGAGTACACGCAAGAATCCTGTGGAAATGCCTCTTTGTATTAATGGAAGATCTCTTGAAAAATATTACAGTCTGGTAACTCGCAGGGCATAAAGATCAACCCTCAATACTTCAAAAAGTGACATATTTATAACCCAAAATTCCAAACGATCCTATCATTAAAGATCAGGACGTGGTAAATCTATTTTTAGCTTAACTAACTTAACAAATTACAAAACTCTATGAAACTGTTTGATGATGTGTCTAAACTTCATGCTGTTTTCTGGGTGAACCGTTGGTGAGGCCTCTACATGACCTCGTTTGACTAGATAGTTGTCTAGGCTGGGACAGCTCATCGACTACTCAATCAGATTACAAAGCTCTTCCCATCGAAGATGACTGTGAACGCTAACTTTGAGTAACCTTCGGTAGACTTCATCCATCTCTGTGTACTTGGAAAAAATTGGCTTGATGATGAAGATGTACTAGATCTCATGTTGTATGTTGATGTCCAACTATAGTGCATCTAGGAATGCCTTGCCAGTGATACTGCCTTGAATTCCTAAAAATTTTGAACTATCCTTAGCCACATCTGCTAGTCTCTTTTTGTAATCAGGGAGCATCATCAATTTGTCATTTATCACCTTCAAACCAGGAAGACCCTTCTTCTGTAGAGCCTTGATCTTGTTGAAAAACATTTGTGCTGCTAGGTCCATAGCCCGAATCTTTTCTTCTAGCTGTAGCATCAGTCCTCTCTTGGTCAGGACTCTCTTGACCTCAAGGATGGTCTCTATTCTATCCTCAATTCTCAAATCTTCCAGCTCCTCTCTGGTTTTAGAATTCAAGAATTTGATGATTTCATTAGCCTCTATGGGCATCTCTCTCGGTTCTGATCTAATCTTCTCAATAACTTGTTTACTTCTTTGTACCAATTCATTTTGCTCAAACATAATATGTATCATTGGCCATATTTCATTCATATACTTGGCAATCTCTATCCAGACACTTTCTTTGACTTCGGCCAGTGTTTTGCCTGCCACTGTTTTCTTCCGAAGCTGTTGTAACTCTTGTTTGAGCTGGTCTGACACTTGTTTTTCCTTGGAGTAGCTGGATTGGTAAGAAGATTTGAGTTCCTTGAGGTTCTCAATATCCTTTTTGATCTTGCTAATCTCTGTCTCTTGCAAATTCATCTCTTCCATAGATTTAGCCAATTCAACAGTCTTTTCCAGAGACGTCAGTGGATTTGTCGATGGAATTTCTGCTAGTGACATTGTGCTCACTCCTGAGAGTGGAACTGCACTCAATGGAATGACTTCCATTAGTTTTGAATGTTCTTTATCTTTCACTAGCTTCTCCATTTCATCTTCCATTTCCTTCATTGTACATTCTGCTCCATGATCAACTTAAGCATCTCATGTTTTTCTTCTTCAGTCTCCACTATTTCCTTTGCCTGCGAGTCTACTATTGGTGGCAACTTCAATTGTTTCCTCAAAGAAGTTATGTCGGAATTTTTCTTCTTGATCATCTCCTCAACTTCTTTCACATTCGAGGGATCATACCCGATCTTGAGGACCAGTTCCTCCGACGTCTTATTCCTGTTATCCTTGGAAAAGGATGATATTTTCTCCAACTTCAACTACATCTGGACGTTATTCAAAGACACGTGTAACCTGGAGGCAGTAGTGGAAGCATGTGCCAATGTGGAGAAAACCATTTCTCCAGTTTGCCTGTGCAGATCCATTTGATCAGCTGGATGCACGTCCTTAGTATGGAATTCAAAAGTTTCCCTTTTGTAATTGGTGATTACCTTTGGGTTTGGTACCTATTCTTGGAGAAATGCCATGTGCATTCTGCCCTTCTTAGTGTTGAATGATGATAGCAGTCTGTGTTGTACAGTCGATGTCTGCTTCCAGAACTGGGCGTATGTGCTGCTAGTTAGAGTCTGATTCTTTTTCTTGATCAAATCGTATTTCTCAAAGATACTCAGCTTCGATCTTGTCTTGCCTGGCTGGTTGATTGGTGGAGTATTTGTGGGCTTCTTTGGCAATACTGAGGTTATGATCTGCTTGCTTCTTGTACTGAGTAGCGACCGATCAACCTCCAACGTGGGAGCGGATTGCATTCCCTTTTCACCAGCCGTGTCGGGTACCATACTGGATTTTGGCCTCTTGGTATGTAGTAAATTTTTTTCAGATGGAACTTCAGCGACAAGAGGTGATAGATCCTACCTAGGCCTTTTCTCCTTGGGGGATTGTGGTGTGGTCATCTATGATACAATGAATAGGAGGTCCTATTGTTCTGTCTCAACCAAAGTATTTGGCTCCCATTCTGTCTGGTTGGCAAATTTTTCTACCTTAGGCCTAGATATGTGAACATACGAGATATTCTTATTTTTTATCCTCATCTCGGAAATTATCCTACACGGATCATAGTGCCATGTGAAACTAACAAAGAATTTCATTTCTTTTAGCAGTCTGTCTGCTTCCTCCCTGTCACTTCGACTGTTGGATATGAAAGACCCAATCTTCCCTTTGACTCTAAGCTGTTGGTTTTTCTTCAAAGACACAAAATGTATATCGTCCGAGTTTATCATTTGCCTTATGTATTCCAGGGAAAAAATTCTAACAAGTAAGTACTTGGCTAGTTTATATGGGGCCAAATCACACCCATAAACTCTGATCTCAGTATGATTTTGGTACAAGTACCAATCACCAGGCTTTGTAAGGTCCAAGAGATGTAGGATCCTTTGAAATTCGTCATTAATTCTGCGTTCGGGTCTGCCACTGAGCATACTCACCACTGGTTGGTAGAATTTCTCGATGAACAACTTGAAACTGAATTCTGTGGAGTTATATTTGAGCAAAGAAGTCCATTCTATTACTGCCTGGGGTTTACCATCTTCGTCCATCTTCTGCATAGGAAAAGAAAATTTGTCCGCTTGGAAGAAAACGAACAATTATGCCAGTATTGAAGAATACCGGAACATGCCTTATGTGGTGAAATTTATGAATTGCTCATGAATGTTGTCTGCCAGGAACATGCTGAAGTCGAACTGTGTAGTGGGTTTCTCATTGGTGGAGAAAATAGATAGAAATCCCAAAATGGGTTCATCTACCCATTGATCTGAAAAATAACCAAGCAAAGCGCATAGTGATGTGATGACCTGGTTTCCTTTTATTGAGAACAGGGAGGAAGGATAAGGGGGGTTTGTAGTGGGGAGAGGAGCGAATTGTGGAAGAAAAAGCTAAAAAATCTGAGCTCTTTGAGGAAATGACAGCTTCTAGTATAGCTCTGTGATGATTTCAAGGTTAAAAGGTGAAGCAGAGTCGGATAGCGATATTTGCATCATTTGGTCAATGGTTTCTGGTGTGATGAGAAAAATAATTTCCCTGGATGAGGACACAATGGATCTTTGCTCGGGGATATAATGGGCTTGGCACTTGAGGGTGAATTTTGGGAAGTGGTGAATCTGGGGGAGAAGATACAAGGGTAGGTTGGACTCCCAGAGGCCAATTTCGTCACTCTGGTCTAGGAAGATTTCTTTAAGCCATGATTGTAGGTCTGTGAAGTCAAAATCACATATTGTGTCTGCGATTAAGTAGTCCTTGTTGGCAAGAAGAATCCTATCGAGGTCGACAGGAGGTGGGAGAAACGGATTCTCCTCACCTTCTATTCGCTTTGACTTTGGCGCCATTACTGTAACAATACCTGCAAATAAAACAAAAGTTAGTGAGGATGACTGTAGATATGGGAGACTGACTGTAACAAAGAGGAAAATGGGGTAAATTCTCTGGTGCGATGAGTGGGTAAATGGTGAAGGAATGAAGGGTGAGGGTAGTTTTGAGTAAATGGGTATCCGTTGGGCGCGGGAGACAGGTCAACTAGTTAACGGATAAGTTAGCTAGTAATAAATGGCCAACGGATCATTTAAAGCATGAGATGGCAGGTGACAATGAATGAAGCATACGGATGAGTGAAATGGCGGTTATTGATTGGGGGAAAAGACCATGGTGAAGGTACTTGCCACAGGTGAACAATGGAGAAGGACTGACGGAGTTACGTGATGTGAATCTTACGGAAAAGGTGGATAATGACATAATGAGGTGATGAGGCATGTCAGACAGTGATAGGCGATGGGTTTTGGGACCAATGGATTCATGCCACGTATATATAGGGGGCCTGCCAGAGTAAAATTCCATTCCAGACCCCCCCCCCCCGTTAA
>ML778926.1:232773-279393 GCA_009831015.1 Picea engelmannii | reverse complement strand
ATACAGAAGCATCCAGAGTTACTCAAGCGTTGTGGACAACACTTGTCTCAAGGGGAGGGGCATGTTAAGCCCTAATGTTGGCTCATTACCCCTTAATTGGGGCATATTAGATTAGTAATGTTATTTTATCTATGTCGGATTTAGGCCATTAGTTGTAATTTAGATTAGTAATGTTATTTTAATTATGTCGGCTTTAGGCCATTATTTGTAATTATACCTCCTAGTCTCCTATATATACCAAGGAGACATTTTCATTTTGAATCATCTTGTACTTGAACATTTTAAGTGGGGTAAAAGGAGGTTGCCCCCTCGAAGAGGCTTATTATCTGAAATTATCTCAGTTTCAAGGCGTTGAGTACTTTTCTTGAGGTTTTTCCATGCTATATTGATGTTTGGTTCTTAACAATCAACCCCTTTCTGATATTCAGTCTCTCAATGCATCAACTACTACACATATAAAAGCTCTCGACCATGTACCATAAAAACCCTTAGCCATATGCCAAGAAATACAAGATGTTCCTCAAAATAAGTATCAATGATGGACATACAAGCACTGTAATTCTATAGATCTAAATTATGCAGAAGATCACATGTAGCCACTAGTCTTTCTAGAGAGAATCCTCAAATCTCCATTGTCATTCCTCATGCATACATCAAAATCCAACTATTCATAGAAATAAGACATACTTTTTGAACCAATGGATGGATCTGATGTATCTGATCACTTTACACCTTCCAAGGAGCTTGATCTCAGAATCTAGAACCTCTGCATCGTCATCTTCTCAAGTTTCCATGAATTTATCAGCATGCACTCTCCTTATACACAGACAACCCGCGTATATGCACCTTATACATAGACAACCCGCATGGATATAATGTATTGTATGCACCCTATACACAGATAACTCACGTATATGCACCCTATACACAGAAAGCCAACGTACACACCAGAAAATAGGGTTTTTTGTAAATCCAAGAATTTCTCCGTCAGCCCTTTGTGATACCTCAGATGTTCACTACATCAAATGTATCCATAAGTATCTACAAGAAAATTTACATAAGAAAATAGATATACAATATGTACAAGTGTGTTTTATGAGTGAACTTTGTCTCTTATTTATATATTCATGTAGCCTTACACTTTCCTTATTTTAGAGCTTCTTCATTTAAAATAATTTCTTTTTGCAAATAACTTTGACTCTTGGGGACTTCTATAAGACTCATGAGGGTTCTCCAACTTCATATGTTCATAACTCTCTAACCGTGAGGAGTTATGTGACGTTCCACATACCACCAGAAACAACATGACAAGCACTATCCATCTAGGATAGTTTCACTCACAAATTAACTATTCTTCATCTCAGTATTCCTTAAATAATCATGGGTTATCTCAGTCCACAAAGCGTCTTCCCGTGATGGCTTTCACCATAAGGGGACCACTTTGGAGTTCATCCATTTTTACTTCTCATCAACCATGACAAGACAATAATGAGTCATCTTTACATCAAACAATCATGGGTCCATTAAACAAACCTTTTTCTATAGGGATTTCTTCAAGGGTTGACATCAATAACAACCAACCTTCATCAACAATATCCCCCTTTGGCATTGATGGAAACACTCTGATGAAATACTGAAATCGTATCACTAATGCTCCCCATGGAACCATGCCTCTATCCTTTGTATCTAATAAATATGCTCCCCATGGAACCATGCCTCTGTCCTCTGCCTCTGTCATTTGCATCTGATAAATATCTCCCCCTTTTTCATAAATGGCAAAGGTAAATTTCCATCCGAGGTTTCTCCCCCTGACTAAACTATCCTCTTATGGTGCTTCCTCATGTAAATCTAAGACATATAAGATAAGCATTAAAAAAGCATTCATTTTGGAGTAGAAATAACTCCAAGTCTTTGGCGAATATATTCAAAGGATTCTCGTGGAAGCAGATTTGTAGCAAATAGGCTAAAAGAAACTGGAGTGCTTCCATTCTGGCAACTGGGGAAAATGTATCTTCAAAGTCAATTCCTTCAATATTTTCATATCATTTATATACCAATCTAGCTTTGTTCCTTGTAACGTGTCCATATTCATTTAATTTATTCTTGAAAACCCATTTTGTGCCAATCACATTCTTATTCTTTGGTCTTGGAACCAGTTCCCAGGTGTCATTTTTCTCTATTTGATCCAATTCTTCATTCATGGATTTATTCCAAAATGCATCCTTGGTGACTTCTTCAAAACAGTTTGGTTCAATTGTACGTAAGAGTTCTAGGTGTGTTTGTTCTGGTGAACGGATTTTTCTTCTAGTCTCAACTCCTGCATCTTTTTTTCCAATAATCTGATCTGAAGGATTATTCTTCTATACTCGTTTGCTAGGTGTCTTTGGAGATACTTTTCGAACTTTTTCTTTTGTTTCTGTCAGATTGTCTTCATCTTCCTATTCTACTTCATCTTATGCTTCTTCTTCTTTGAAAATTTGTTCCATTGATTTGTTTTCTTCTTCCCTTGATTATGGTTTGCCTGTTTCATCAATTGTTACATTGATGCTTTCCACAACTTTGTTCAATCTTAGATTGTAACACTTCTATGGTTTCCTTGTACTTGAGTAACCAAAAATTACTCTTTTGTCCACACGAGAGTGAAACTTTCCCATTCTACCATCTTCTCTTTTGATGTATCATTTTCTTCCAAAAACTCTGAAGTGCTTCAAATTTGATGGTGTTCCTTTCTATAGTTCGTAGGGATTTTTATCAGTGTTTCTTCTGAGCATTACTCTGTTTTGAATGTGAATTGTTGTATGCACTACCTGTGTCCAAAATATAGTTGTCAATTTGGAATCCATTAGCATTGTTTGAGCCATTTTCTGTATTGTCTTGTTCTTTCTTTCAACAACTCCATTTTGTTGAGGTGTCCTAGCAACGGAGAATTTCCTTTTTATTCCATGACTACCATAGTAGTCCATAAATTCCTTTGAAGTGAACTCTCCTCCATTATCAAATCTCAATCATTTGATTCTTGAATCCATCTCATTTTCAACCATTTCCATCTAGATCTTGAATTTTTCAAAAGCTTATGACTTGTTATTAAGAAAGCAAACTGCAGTCATTCTTGTATAATCATCAACTACTAACATAAAGTATCTCTCACCTTTTAAGCCCTTTGTTGTAGTTGGTCCAACTAGATCAATATGCACAATTTTTAGTGGTCTTGTTGTTGAATATTGCTTTGATTTGAACCTGGTCTTTGTTTTCTTTCCTTGTTGACAATGATTTCATAAAGTGATGGTTGGTTTCGTGATCTGGGGCATTTCTCTGACTTCTTCTCTTTTGCTGACTTTGACGAGGTTATCAAAATGCACGTGCCCAATTCTTTTGTTCCATAGACAACTTTCATCTTCCTTTCCTAGAAAACACTTTTCATTTCCAATTTCACTTAACACATATATGTTGTTTGAAGTTCTTGCAGTTGTATCGACCAATTTCCCTGAACCTTCTCTTCTTATCTCAAAATTTTGTGAATTGAAAGTAACTTTATGACCTTGGTCACACATTTGACTAACATTTAGAAGATTATGTTTCATATCTTCTACCAGTAGAACATTTTGTGTCTCTTTATTCTTGTTCCCAATTCAGCTTGTGCCTTCTCTAATGATTTTGGCTGAATTATCATTTATGAAGGAAACTGATCCATTTATTTCCTTTCGCAATGTAAGAAATTTGTCTCTATCACTTGTCATGTGTTTTGATCACCCACTGTCAACATACCAACTGCGTTTCTTCTTCTTAGATTGTAGAGAGACTCTGCATTCTTCATTTCTATACTGATCTGGATTTCTTATCCATGTCAATTTCTGAGGTTCTTGTCTGTGACTATTATTACTCTGTTGAGGGTCTTTAGGAGGGACTATCATTCTGCAATCTTTGGCCACATGTCCAAATTTTTTATATTTGTAACATTCCACTTCAGCGCTCAAAGATTCAAACCTTTTGTAACTTCTTCTTTGTGTTTCACTAGGTATTCTTGAGTAACCCCTTTGTGTATGACTCTCAAAGTAGTTATTGTTCATGTTGTTAGCTCTTTAGTTCACAGCTTTATGTCCAAAATTATTACATGCATAACATCAACCAAAAAATATAGTTTGATACCTGGGAGTTGAAGATATTCTGAAAGAAGGTGCTCTTATGAATCCTTCTTCTTCTTGAGTCCTATCTGTCTATTGTTTATTTTGAAATATGAATCTTCTCAGTGGAGGAGTGTCCCTGTAATTTTCCTTGTATATCTTCCTATCCCCTTTGATTTTTTTTGCATAGCTTTTTGGATTTGTTTCTTGCTCTGTTGTTTTGGAGGTTGATCCCTTTTTTGTCTGATTGTATCCAATTCCAGACTTGTCAAGATGAGATGTTTTACTACTAATGATGTCATCCATAACGTTTGAGCTATTCTACATATTTTGCTTTTGAATATCCTTTCTTAGTGTGATAATCTTTGCTTCCAAGTTTCCAATGATCTTGTCATTTTCTTCTAGTTGTTCTTTGAGTGCTTCTTTAATTCTTTTATCTTCTTCTATTTGAACCTTCAATCTTGTGATCATTTGTTCTAGTTCTCGAGTGTCCTTTTTCTTGTCTAGTTCTTCTTGTAGTTTCTTTTTTTTCTTCTTATATCTTCTGATAACTTCTATGGCACACATTAATTCTTCTCGATAGTCAAATTTTGCCTCTTCAATTTCATCTTCAACTTCTTAATTTCCTTCTTCGGCTTCATGATATTCTTCTTCAGACTCTTCTTTGTCAGAATCTTTTACTGCCATGAATAAAACTCTTCATGTCTCACTGTCATTGATTTCATCTTCATCTCATGATGAGATATCTTCTTTGATGCATAATCTTTTCTTGAAATATTTCTTTGTAGTTCTTTTGCCTTTATATGTGTCTTTGCCTTTTGATTAACCTTCATCATTTCTCTTTTTCTTATGAGGACATTTGTTAGCAAAATGATCGATACCATCACAATTAAAACAAATTAAAGGAAGATTACCTCTATACCTACCATTGGTTCCCTTGTTCAGTATTTTGACGAAGTTGGCCACTTCTTCATCATCTTACGAGACGTCATTGTTTCTGTTATATTCTTCTTGTTCCTTTTTCTTTTTCTTTGATCTTTTGGATGCTTTGAAGCTTATTTGTTTTACATCTATATTTTCATGTTCAGTTCTCATTTCATATGTTGTGAAGATTCCATGCAGTTCGTCCATGCTTTTTGAGTTCAGATCAGATATTTTTTCAAGTGCTGATATCTTAGGGTTGAATCTCATAGGAAGAGATCTTAGTACCTTTTGAACAATTACATATTCTTTGATTTCTTCTCCCAATCCTTCATTTTTAGTTCTTCAAAATGACCTCTGTAAGTTTGAAGTTTTGTTGCTTTGACTTTTGTATCTCCTTCATAAATATTTCGAGGCTTGTCCAAAATCTCTTTAGTGGATTTACAATGTGAAATTTTGGTGAATATTGTTTCACTGAGACCATTCAAAAGTGCATTTGTAGCTTTGGAATTATTCTGAACAAGTTTCATTGCTTTGTCATTTGTTGGTTGAATTGTTGGTACTGTGTATCCATCTACAATTGATTGCAAAATTTCAAACCCTTGTTCCTGTATATATGTCTTCATCCTTATGCTCCAAAAATCATACTTCTATCCATCAAAGTGTGGTATTCCATTTTTATATGAGTTGGTACTCTCCATGATCTACCTTTTAGTGGTTAAACTGATTTCTGAAGGAACCTTCTCTGATACCAATTGTTGGATTATTGAGAGGGGGGGGGAGTGAATCAATAATAGTGTAATTATAATCATTTTTCTCCAAATAATCGAAGTGTTATATCAATTTAGAATTATTATCCAATAAAACAACAATAATAAATGAACAATCACACACATACATAGTAAACCAATGTTTTACGTGGAAACCCAAATTAGGAGAAAACCACAGAATGCTTTTTCTTATATGTCTTGAAGAATTACATTCATTGGAAGCACTAAATTCCTTTGTTTTCCAACTGCAATTGGAAGGAGGATCCAACCCCCTAGTCTCTCAGGCTACAACCCGAGGGAAGCTCCAACTCCCCAATTCTCTAGCTACAACCAAAAGGAGGCTACAACCCCCTAAGTTCTCCGACTACAACCGGAAGGTGGCTACAACCACCTATCCTTGCCCCATCCAACCACCCTGGAGTATAAGTAGAATAATGGAACCACTGTCAATCTGTCACTGTGAGATGTACTGTAGTACAACTGTAGAAACCTGTACCACTAACATGTATCCAATCTGTACTACTACCCTGTAACCAATTTGTACCTGAACTGAACATGTATCTACAAATATTACAATAGATACGTGACCTGTAGTGTTTCAGCCCGCGTATGTACCTTCCCTATCTGTTATGCAGTCTGCATATGTACACTACCAAACTGTTATGCAACATGTGTATGCCTTTTGAAAACTAGGGTTTCCTTTTCTTGAAAACTTCTTACTTTCTGTAACTTCTTTCACATAGATCTATAACTTGTCACTATATCTAGATTGTAACTATACCCTGTGCATGCATCCTCATATATAACCTTTACTCAAGGCAAGTATTTCTCCCTCTAGTCATGTGTCATATAGGTATGTGTAATCATGAACAAGTATAACATCCCTCACATGTGCTTAGTCATCAACCCCTTTCTGATATTCAGTCTCTCAATGCATCAACTACTACACAAATATAAGATCTCAACCATGTACCATAAAAACCCTTAGCCATATGCCAAGAAATACAATATGTGCCTCACAAGAAGTAACAATGATGAACATACCAGCATTGTAATTCTGTAGATCTAAATTATGTAGAAGATCACATGTAGCCACTATTCTTTCTAGAGAGAATCCTTAAATCTCAATTTCCATTCCTCATGCATACATCAAAATCCAACTATTCATAGAAATAAGACATACCTTTTGAAATAATGGATGGATCTGATGTATCTGAGCACTTTAGAACTTCCTGGGAGCTTGATCTCAGAATCTAGAACCTTTGCATCTTCATCTTATTAAATTTTCATGACTTTATCAGCATGTACGCTCCCTATACACAGACAACTATGTATACGCACCCTATACACAGACAACCCACATGAATCTGATGTACTGTACGCACCCTATACACAGACAACCCGCATGGATCTGAAGTACTGTACACACCCTATACACAGACATCTCATGTATATGCACCCTATATATAGACAACCCACGCATGCACCATAAAATAGGGTTTTCTGTAAATCCAAGAATTTTTTTGTCAACCGTTCGTGCTACCTCAAACATTCGCTACTTCAAATGTATCCACAAGTAATTACAAGAATCTTTACACAAGAAAATAGATATACAATATGTACACGTGTGTTTTATGAGTGAACTTTGTCTCTTATTTATATCTTCATGTAGCCTTACAAGTGTTTCCTTATTTTAGGGATTCTTCATTTAAAATAATTTCTTTTTGCAAAGCACTTTGACTCTTGGGGGCTTCTATAAGACTCATGAGGGTTCTCCAACTTCATATGGTCATAGCTCTCTAACCTTGGAGATTTATATGATGTTCCACATACCACCGGAAATGGCATGACAAGAACTATCCATCTAGGATAGTTTCACTCACAAATTCATTGTCCTTCATCTCATTATTCCTCAAATAAGCATGGGTTCTCTCACTCTGCAAAGCATCTTCTCGTGCGAGATTTCACCATAAGGGGACCACTTTGGAGTTCATCCATTTTTACTTCTTATCAAGCATGAAAAGACAATAATGATTCATCTTTACATCAAACAATCTTGGTTCCATTACCAAAACCTTGTGCTATGGGGATTTCTTCAAGGGTTTACATCAATAAAAACCAACCTTAATCAACATTCCATAGTATAGTTGTTTCAGTCACCAAATAGAACCAAAAATAAACTTTGGCATTCCTTGGAAAGGTAAAATAAAATGTTAGTATATGGAATTAGCCTAATGTTACTTCTAGGATACAATCTGGGTGGACTAGAAATTTAGCTATTGATAAAGAATTTTTCATTCATCTCTTAAAGGGTGGGATCTATACCATGAATTTCACCTTAACTATTTCATTTCATAGTTACTATTGTTAATAGGATTATTGTTAAAAATATATATATTAGGTGTGTTCTAACTTTTAGCGGTGCTTCCAAATAATTGATGTCAATATTTTATAATATTTAAAATGAAACTACAACATGCATGCTTTATTTTATAGACCTTGCATAAATCAAGAAAGTGAATATTTTAAGAATGATTATGCACAACAAATCTATTGGAAACTAGACTACACAAAATAATTCATAACCATTATTTGGTCTCATGATTGATTGATATCATGAGTCATACCTTTATATGGAATCTAGTTCTTTTGGCTCAAGATTGATCTCTCAATTGTATTTTCAATCTTAGATTCAAAGCTCAAAAGTCATTTCCAGAAAAAATACTCAAGAACTCAAAGGAATATTCACCACAAAATCAAGAGGATATATTGCAAGCATTCAAATAAATTTCCTCTTACAATAAAACCCAAGTTAGAAACATAACTTTGTGCCCTACAATTGCTTCAAATTCTAGGAAAATTGTGAAAGGATTGCATGAACCTCAATCCCACATTGGAGATTCTTTCCTTGATTTTTCATTAGGATTGAAAAATAGTTGGGCCCAATTGAATATACCTTAGGTACATTATGTATATGTACTTCGAAATAACACCCAACACTTCATGTTCTTCGAAATTGGACAGGAGTCCCACTATTCTAGCCAACTCGAAACCTTATGATTTCATCCTTGTGCTTGTGCCATAACGAAATATAGTGACCATTATCTTTCCTTATAGCAAAATAAAAAGTACAGATACAACAACAACATTGGTTAAATACACTTTTTATTTCATCATATACCTTCTTAGCTTGTTCCAGACGCAATCAAAGGGCACACACAAAAGAAAAACACTAACAATGGTGATTGTTAGGATAAAGGTGCCCCGAGAGCAATGATTACATATTTTTGCTTCGGTTGGAATGAAATTTAACAAACATAACCACTATAACAATATCGGGGCACTAACCTTTTTTTAGGTGAATCACCTCCCTTCTTTGTCTATCAACCAATAAGCATGTTTCATCACATAGGGGAATTGAAAGTATGGTGAGGGCGTATCATGTTCATAGTAGTACATGAGCTTGTGATAAAAGGGAATGTGAGGAAAAAGGAAAACCTTGAGTAATGATTGCAAAATTGTGCTTTTTCTTGAAGCAAAACTAGTAACCATTGGGTTTCCATCTATGAAAAGAACAAATGTAGAGCCCACAACAACATCTGATTTGAATACATTTATTGTTTCATAATATTGGATCTTATTATCTTGTTCTAGAGATAATAAATGGGCACACATCAATCCATAACACTAACCATGGTGATTGTTAGAACAAAATCACCCTTATAGAATTGATTGCATCAACTTTGAGGGAGAGAGCCTCAGGCCCAATTGAATCCATCTTAGGTACATTGCTCATATAGACTTTGAAATAACACTCTACAATTCATAAAATCTGAAATTGGATAAAAATACTGCTATTATATCTATTTTGAATCCTTGAGGTTGTGTCAAAATGAACGATGGCAACTGCTTTCTTTCCTTCTAGTAAAAGCACAAGTGTGGAGCCATCAACAATGTTGGATTTAAATACACTTCTTATTGCATCATTCTGGATCTTCTATGCATGTTACAGAGCCAATAAAAGGACACATACAAAGGTAGGACATTAACCATGGCGTGTTTTAGGACTAAGGCACCCTCAGAGCATTGATTTCATCCTTGTGCTTTTGCTAGAAAGAAAGGTAGCAACCACTAAATTTCCATCTAGCAGAAGCATAAGTGGATTGTTGGTGACAACATTAGAACACTAACCTTGGTTAGGGTGAAATCACCTCCTCACTTTGTCTAGAGACCAGAAAACATGACTCATCATGTAGGGGAATCATAAGTAGGGCTAGGGAAAATCATGTTCATATTGCTACATGGGCTTGTGATAAAATAACATGTGAAGAAAAAGTAACCCTAAGCAATGGCACATACATGTTTTTGTTCCTAAATGAATGCTAACAACTTCTAGCTTTCCATATATGACAAAATTAAATTTAGAGCCCACAACAACAATAGATTTGAATATATTTATTGTTTCATAATTGTGGATCTAAGTTAGCTTGTTCCAAAGCCAATAAAAGATTGAAACTCATATTGAAACCCGACATTCAACACTTAAAAGGAATAGTAGGAAGGACCAACTAGGCATTGATATTGCATACAATAGAACAATAATACTATTATTCAATTCTAATTTCAAGCAATCAATGACACAACTAGAACCAAAGGAATCTTTTTAAATTCAAAGGTGACAAACCCTTATCATTGTCCCTCAAGATTCAAAATCAACACAACTTCACATTTTTTAATTTTTCAATGTAGGAAAATGAGATAGCCAATCATTTCAAATTTGAGGTTGTATAATTCACTTGGTTTAATCATACAATTACAGCTCAACACCTAACCAAAAGAAAGCATTTTCTACTAGAATTTCTTGACCAAACAACAAGCATTTGCAAACTAGACTGGGACTGAAAGACCAAATTACTAAACAAAAAAGTTGAGAGGATTTTCCAACTATTTTATAACATGACACCAAAAATTGATTTCCATATTCTGGGTTCTCCCTTCGACACTCTATGATACATGCCAATAACTAAGGCAACACTTATTTAGATGATTTTAACATATAGAACTAACAAAATGACAATTGATACAAGAGCTAGGATTCTCTAAAACCATTTAAACTATCATAATTTGTCTATTCGTCTGCAAGTTTTAAGCATTAAGATTATGTGACCTTTTTACAACATTTAAGATGACTGAAAATTATACAACATCTAAACATAATTCCCAACAAAAATTCAATGACTTTCTTTTGTTTCATCCATGCAACTCTATCAAATGGCCAATAAATAATTTTCAAAGATAATACTATTATTGAACATCTATAAAATTCACAAATCCAAATAATAAACTTAAGTAGCATGTTTCAAATGTAAGGTTAAGGTAGCTTTCTTTTGTATCTCAGCATTGGAATGCCAATAAACCACGTCTTCAAAGTCGTGAAACCTGTAACACCCATCCAGGATGCTAAACAATTAATCTTTCATTAAATACATACACAATAACAACTTTCGTTTAGCATAATTTCATTGATTTTCATTTACACAATTCTTCTACATTTTCTGAATGATAAATCTAGATAACATGATGAAATAAGTAATATGTTAACTCTATGATTTATAACTTAAAACAAAAGTATATAGAAAATATCAATAACCAAATACCACCAAAAAATACCTCCTCCTTATCTTGTCGAAGCTCATCAGTTGTAATGTAGTCCTGGGTGCTTCCAAGCATTCTTTTCCCGCTTGCCCAGAGTGAAACAATGGAATCCTCCCAGCCAACTAGGAGCCTAGCCGACTTCCTAGCTCCAAGAAACCTTTCAGTTTCTTGGCCCTTCGTGCCCGTGACTCCAAGAACAACAAATCACAAATGCTCAAAGAAAACCATAATAATAAATACATCTTCCAAAGATTTCACAAAATCTCATCATGCTCAAAAACCTTCTCCATCCTCCTTTCCTCACCACTTCTCCTCCCTATTTATCAAGTTTCCATACATCCTTTCCCAAGTCTCCTCAACCACCCTCATTAAACAACAATAAAATAAAAAGAAAAGTCTTTCTTCTCATGCTATCTAGTAAATGTAATTTGACAATTTTCCCCAAAAGGAATATAACAACCCGCCATGCTCGTTTAATTCATCACACCCACCATCTATCAAAGTCAAGAGGTATTTAATGCTTCTAGATATTTTGTATGAAATATAATTTAATATTTAATAAAAATTCAATTAAATAGTCAATAATTTACTTTAATAATTAATACATTAATTAATTGTACTAGTGTACATGGGTAGGGTATGTGCGTGTTGCTAGAGGACACATATCCCATGTATGTACCAACGATAAACAACCATTGTCTCTAGTGCATAGTTCCTATATGGTGACCAAGACATGTAAGACGACAAATCAAGTAATGCATCATTTAATAATCTTTAATGAACAAAATTACATTAATTCATCAATAACTCATTATCACACTTAAAATATCAATAGGAAATCAAAGAGAGTTTTAAACATGGTAGGAACAAGGTGAGTAAACAATAGTGGCATCTCTAATCCTCAATCATTATTCCGAACTAACATCGAAGCATCCTTCCTTCCTAACCTACTTCCATCTTCCATCATATCCTTTCCTCTATTGGACTAAGCTGGAGCGTCAACTATATTGACCTAAATCCAGATAGAACCCATAACAGGAAGTGTCATACATATCGACCAAGCTTCCCCAACAAGAAACTGTCAGTCGCCATCACATGTCTAGGGGAGCGTGACTTCACAAAACCCTCCCACGACTCTAGGTTTCAGGGGATAAATGGTGGGAAATACCTCCACCCCTCCTCATAGAACTAGGGTCAACACCCTACATCAACCCCTATTGTGAAACTACTATTCCTAGAGTCATGTCATCAAACAACCACTCTGGGAAAGTCATGTGTCCTGTCAAAACCACACATACCACAGATCATAACAATATTTCAAATCATAAATTAAATAATAATGATAACTCATAGCATACACTATCTTCTTGATGTCTATGACATCCATGCTATCTCATCACTGTAGTCATTCAGCTATCACATAGCTCATCAACCTATAGGTTAGTTTACCAATAACTCATATCCATGTATATACATCATAATTTTATATAAGAATCCATATCTCTATTGATGTTCAATTAAGAAATGTATGTTTACTTTTATCATGTCTTAAATCTGTTATGCATTCTCAACATAACTTTGAATCAATATCCATGTACCTGAAGTCCACATCTTAATTTGCATTTTTAAGCAAATCAAAGAGTTATCATCATCATGAGCATATAACAATTAAAATAATAGTATGAAACACATAACTAGGTCCATATGTACACTTCTTGTATGTCTATATCAATATTGTTGAGTCCAAATAGTTGTTAAGAAATGAATTACTAAGATGAGAAAAATCAAAGTTCTAACTACCTAAAGCCAAAATATGGGGCGTTAAAAAACCATTATGTCACCATTACAAAGATATGATAATTCACATGGATGTACAAATGCATCCAAATAGTTTATTATGATGCAAATAAACTTATGATCCCATCAATCGAAACTCAAAATTACCACAAATGTGTTTTCATCATGCCAAGACTTGGATAGTATTTAAATGTTAGATATTAACTTGCAAAAAGAACTGCAAGCCAATTGAAACTTTTCGATTCATACTAGGGTATATAAGTTTCCTTATTGCACAAGAACAAGCGCATCTCAAACAACATCATTCCACTATGGAGGAAAAATAGTGGGTTCTAGCTTTCTTTCTTACACAAGAACAAGTTCATTTTGAACAACATCATTCCACTATATAGGAAAGATAGTGTGTGGTAGTTTTCATTCTTGCACAAGCACATGGGAATTTCGAACAACATAATTCCACTGTGGAGGAAATATAGCACATGGTAGTTTTCCCTTTTGCACAAGCACAAGCACATTTCTAACATCATTCCATTAGAAGGGAAAGATAGCTTGTGGTAGTTTTCCTTCTTGCACAAGAACAAGCACATTTCGAATAACTTCATTCCACTATGAAGGAAAGCTAGGAAATTCAAGTTTTTCTTCTTACACAAGGAAAAGTGCATTTCAAACAACGTCATTCCACTATAGGGGAAACCTATTCCCTACTAGTTTTCCTTCTTTCACAAGAAAAAATACATTTCAAACAACATC
Source organism: Picea engelmannii (assembly GCA_009831015.1). Taxonomy (NCBI): domain Eukaryota; kingdom Viridiplantae; phylum Streptophyta; class Pinopsida; order Pinales; family Pinaceae; genus Picea; species Picea engelmannii. The sequence goes on along the minus strand of ML778926.1, from coordinate 265,379 downwards.
ATTCTATTTTGAGTGAAAACTAGCGCACAAGCATAAGCACATTTTGGATAACATCATTATACTGTGGGGGGGAAGTAGTGTGTGATAGATTTCATTCTTGCACAAGTACAAGAGCATTTCTAACAGCATCATTCCACTATGGTCGAAAGCTAATGGCTGCTATTTTTCTTTCCTGCAAAGGAACAAACACTTTTCAAGCAACATCATTCCATTGCAAGGGAAAGTTAGATTTCCCTCTTGCACAAGCACAAGTGCAAGTACATATCGAACAACATCATTCAACCATGGGGGAAATATAGCGTGTGCTATATTTTCCTCTTGCAAAAGTACAAATGCATCTCAAACATAATCCCACCATGCACAAGCACAAATGCATCACAAACAACATCTTTCCATTGTGAGTGAAAGCTAGTGCACACTAACTTTCTCTCTTGCAAAAACAAAAGTGCATCTTGAACAACATCATTCCTCCATGGGGTAAAACTAGTGCATGATAGCATTCCATCATACAGAAGCACAAGCACATCTTGACCAACATCATTCCACCGTTGTGAAAATCTAGTGCATGCTAGCTTTCCCGCTTGGACAAATGCAAGTGCATCCTGAACAACATCATTCTAGCATGGAGGAAAGATTGCACATTCTAGCAATCTTTCCCTCTTGCATAAGCACAAGTGCATCTAAAAAACAAGCATTCCACTATTGAGGAAATTTAGATCATGATAGCTTTCCCTCTTGCACAAGCACAAGTGCATCTCCAACAACATCATCCCACTATGGGTGAAAGCTAGCATGCTAGCTTTCCCTTTTGCACAAGAACAAGCACATATCGAGCAATGCGATTCCACTATGGGGGAAATCTAGCACATGATAGATTTTCCTCTTGCACAAGCACAAGCTCATCTTGCAAAACATCATCCCACCATCGAGGGAAGATAGGGCATGCTAAATTTCCATCTTGCACAAGAATTATCTCATCTTGTAAAACATAATCCCACTGTAGGAGAAATCTAGTGCGTGCTAGCTTTCCCTCTTGCACAAGAAAAAGATCATCTCAGAAATCATCCCACCGTAGGGGAAATCTAGCTCATGCTAGCTTTCCCTATTGCACAAGCACAAGCTCTTCCTAGAAAACATCATCCCACTGTGGGAGACAACTAGCTCCTGCTAGCTTTCCCTCTTGCACAAGCATAAGCTCATCTTCGAGAACATCACCCCACTAAGGGGGAATCTAGTGCATGCTCACTTTCACTCTAGAATAAACATGATATCATCTCAGACAGTATCATCCCACTCTAGGTAAAGTCTATCACATGCTATCTTTCCCTCTTGCACAAGCACAAGCTCATCTTAGACAACATCATCCCATTGTGGGGAAAATCTAGTGTGTTCTATCTTTCCCTCTTACAAAAGCATGAGATCCTCTCGAACAAAATCATCCCACCATGGGCAAAATCTAGTGTGTGATAGCTTTCCCTCTTGCACAAGAATGATCTCATCTCAGACAACATCATCATACACTGAAGGAAATACAACTTGTGTTATCTATCCCTCTTGCATAAGCACGAGCTCATTTTTTACAACATCATCCCACCATGGGGGAAATATAGCTCGTACTAGATTTCCCTCTTTCACAACCATGAGCTCATATCAGACAACATCATCCCACCATTGGGGAAATCTACTGAGTGCTAGATTTCCCTCTTGCATAAGCATGAGCTCATCTGAGATAACATCCTCCCAATGTTGGGGAAAGCTAGTGTGTGCTAGTTTTCCATATTGCACGAACACGAGCTCATCTCGGACAACATCATCCCATCGTGGGGGAAATAAATCTCATGCTATATTTTCCTCTTGCACAAGCAATATCTCATCTCGAAAAACATCATCTCACCATGGGGGAAATCTAGCACTTGATAAGTTTCCCTCTTACAAAAGTGTGTGCTCATCTCAGATAGCATCATCCCACTACGGGGGAAAGCCAATACGCACTAGCTTTCCCTCTTGTATAAGAATGAGCTCATATCGGACATCATCATCCCACTATGGGGGGAAATATATCATGCGCTAGTGTTTCCTCTTGCACATGCACAATATCATCTCGGAAAACATCATCCCACCGTGGGGGAAAGAAACATCATGCACAAGAACGAGTTCATCACGAACAACATCATCCCATCATGGGAGAAATCTAGCGCATGCTAACTTTCCCTCTTGCACAAGCAGAAGATCATCATCTACAACATCATCCCACTATGGGAGAAATCTAAAGCATGCTAGCTTTCCCTATTGCACAAGCATGAGTGTATGTCAGACAAGATCATCCCACCATGGGGAAAATCCAACGCATCCTATATTTCCTTCTTGCACAAGCACAAACTCATCTTGGAAAACATCAACCCATCGTGGGGGAAAGAAAGCATGTGTTATATTTACCTCTTGAAAACCACGATATTATCTCGAACATCATCATCCCACCATGGGGGAAAGCTAGAGTGTACTAGCTTTACCTCTTACACAAGCATGAGCTCATATCTAACAACATCATCTCATCGTGGGGGAAATTTTCCTCTTGCATAAGCACAAGATCATCATGAACAATATCATCACACCATGGGGGAAAGCTAGGACGTGCTAGCTTTCCCTCTGGCACAAGCACAAGATCATCTCAAAAAACATCATCCCACCATCGAGGAAAGCTAGCACGTGCTATTTTTCCCTCTTGCATAAGCATGATCTCATCTCGTACAACGTCATCCCACCATGGGAGAAAGCTAGTGCATGATATATTTCCCTTTTTCACAAGCAAAATATCATCTCATACATCATCTCACTCTAGCGGAAAGCTAGCTCATTTCCCACTTGCACAAGCACGAATTCATATCGGAAAACATCATCCCACCGTGGGGGAAAGCTAGCTTCTGATAGTTTTCCCTCTTACAAAATCATAAGCTCATATCCAACAACATCATCCCACCATGGGTGAAAGCTAGCGCATGCTAGCTTCCAGTCTTGCACAAACACGATCTCTTCTCAGAAAATTTCATCCCACCATGGTTGAAAGCTAGCACGTGCTAGCATTTCCTCTTGCATAAGCATGAGCTCATCTTAAATGAGATCATCCCACCATGGGGAAAATCTATCTCATTTTATCTTTTCGTCTTGATCAAGCACAAGATCATCACAGACAACATCATCCCACCATGGGGGAAAGCTAATGTGTGATAGATTTTCATCTTGCACAAGCAAAAGTTCATCACAAACAACATCATCCCACTGTGGGGGAAATCTACCGCATGGTATCTTTCCCTCTTGCACAAGCACAAGATCATCTATGAAAAAATCATCCCACCATGGGGGGAAGTTAGTACATGTTAGCTTTCCCTCTTGCACAAGCATGAGTTCATCTCGGAAAACATCATCCCATAATCGGGGAAAGCTAGTGAGTGTTAGCTTTTCCTCCTACACAAGCACAAGCTCATCTTGGACAACATCATCCCACCATGAGGGAAATCTAGCTCATGCTCGCTTTCCGTATTGAAAAAGCACAAACTCATCTCAGACAACATCATCCTACAATGGGAAGACTAGATTTCCCACTTGCACAAGCATGAGCAAATATCGAACAACATCATCCCACTTTGCAGGAAATCTAGCATGTGCTATCTTTCCCTCACGAAGGGATGATGTTGTCTGAGATATGATCATTCTTCTATGCTATATTTCCTAATGTATAAGAACAATTTCATCTCAAACAACATCTTCCCACTATGGAAGAAATTTGCTAGCAATCCCTCTTGTAGAACCATGGCCTCATCTCGAACAACATCATCCCACCTTGATGAAAAGATAGCTCATGCTAGCTTTCCCTCTTGCATAAGAACGATCTCATCTTGGACAACATCCCACCATGGGGGAATGCTAGCACATGATAGCTTTCCCTATTGAACAAGCATGACCTCATCTTAGACAACATCATCCCACCATGGGTGAAAGATAGCTCATCCTAGATTTACCTCTTACACAAGCACGATCCCATCTCGGAAAACATCATCCCATTGTGGGAAAAATCTAGCATGTGCTAGCTTTTCCTCTTACACAAGCACAAGCTCATATCAAACAACATCATCCCACCATGGGGGAAAGCTATCACATGCTAGCTTTTCCTCTTTCACAAGAATGAGCTCATCTAAGACAACATCATCCCATTGTGGTAGAGAGATAGCATGTTCAAGCTTTCCATATTGCACAACCACAAGATCATCTCAAAAATTACCTGACCATAGGACAAAGCTATAGCATGTTAGATTTCCCTCTTTCACAACCACGAGCTCATATCAAACATCATTGCACCATGGGGAAAAAATAGAGAGTGTTATCTTTCCCTCTTGCACAAGCATGACCTCATCTTAAACAACAACATCCCACTATGGGGGAACTCTTGCACGTGCTAGTTCTCCCTCCTACACAAGCATGATACCATCTCGGAAAACATCATCCCACCGAGGGTGAAAGCTAGTGTGTGCTAAGTTTCCTTGTTGAACAAGAATGAGCTCATTTCAGAAAATATCATCCCACCATGGGAGAAAGCTAACTCATCCTAGCTTTCCCTCTTGCACAAGAACGAGCTCATTTCATACAACATCATACCACCGTGGGGAAAAGCTAGCACATGCTACCTTTCCCTTTTGAAAAGCATAATCTCATCTTGGACAACATCATCCCACTGTGGGGGAAACCTATCATTTCCTTCTTGCACAAGCACAATTTCATCCTAAACAATATCATCACGTTGTGGGGGAAATCTAGCTCATGCTGCCTTGCCCTCTTGCACAAGAAACAACTCATCTCGGAAAACATCATCCCACCATGGGGGAAAGATAGCACATTCTACCTTTCCCTCTTTGACAAGCATGAGATCATCTTGGACAACATCATCCCATCGTGGGGGAGAGATAGCACATGCTAGCTTTCCCTCTTGCACAAGCATGAGCTCATATCGAACAATATCATTTCGTCGTGGGGGGAAGGTAGTGTGTGCTAGATTTCCCTCTTGCACAAGCACGAGATCATCTCAGAAAAAATCATCCCACCATGGGAAAAAGCTAGTGCGTTCTAGATTTCCTTCTTGCACAAGCATAAGCTCATCTCAAACATCATCCCACCATATGGGAAATATAGTGCATCCTATCTTTCCCTTTTACACAAGAACAAGATCATCTTGGAAAACAACATCCCACTGTGGGAAAAAGCTAGCGTGCTAGACTTCCTTCTTGCTCAAGCATGAGAAATTATCAGAGAACATCATCCTACAATTGGGGAAAGCTATCACATGCCTCTTACAAAGGCATGAGATCATCTGGGACAACATCATCCCATCGTGGGGGTAAGAAAAAGTGTGCTAGTTTTTCCTCTTACATAAACACAATCTCATCTAAGACAACATCATCACATTTTCGGGGAAATTTAGCACGTGTTAGATTTCCATCTTGCAAAAGAACAAGCTCATCTTGGACAACATCATCCTACCATGGGGGAAAGCTAGTTTTCCCGTACTATCTTTCCCTCTTGCACAAGCATGACCTCATCTCGGACAACATCATCCCATTGTGGGAGAAATGTAGTGCATGCTAGTTTTCCATCTTGCACAAGCTCGAGCTCATCTTGGACGACATCATCCGACCCTAGGGAAAATCTAGTGTATGATAGCTTTCCATCTTACAGAAGCATGAGCTCATCTAGGAAAACATCATCCCACCATGGGAGAAAGCTATCACTTGCTATCTTTCCCTCTTTCACAAGCACGATTTCATCTCGAACAACATCATCCCATCATGGGGGAAAGCTATCATGCTATCTTTCCATCTTCCACAAGCACAAGGTCATCTTGGACAACATCATCCCACCGTGGGAATGCTACCTTTCCCTCTTGCACAATCATGAGCTCATCTAAGACAACATCATCCTAGTGGGGGTGAAAGATAGCATGTGCTAGCTTTCCCTCTTACACAACCACGAGATCATCTCAGACAACATCATTTGATGATGGGGGAAAGTTAATGCATGCTAGACTTTCCTCTTGCAAAATCACAAGCTCATATCAGAAAACATTGTCCCATTGTGGGGGAAAGCTAGCACATGATAGCTTTCCCTATTGCACAAGCACGAGCTCATATTGGACAACTTCATCCCACTGTGAAGTAAATCTAGCTTGTGCTAGCTTTACCTCTATCCCAAGCATGAGCTGATCCAGGTGGATATCGGTGGCCACTCACCTTTTCCAGCTGGCTCAAAACAACTTTCTAGCAATTTTGATAATTTACTATTTTTAGCATTTTTTCGGGTCTGAAACTTCCAAAGCCATTTTGAGGCCCTAAATGATGTTTTTTGGGGTATGTTGTAGTTGCAAAATTTCAACATGAAATTTTGTGCAACTATTGTATTCCTCGGCTAGATCTTTCCAATGGGCTATCATACACCTAAAATGGAGATCGTATGCAAAAGTTATGACCTCGGAAAGTTGATGTACTAACTTACCCAAACGGGGTGCACATGACTTTTGGCACTTTATCTCCTAGGGTTAGGTTTTTGGATGTTTAGGGTTTTTGAAACTCCTATTTATTGTAAAAAGGCCTTGATAGCTTCATTGTAATCATCGTCTTGTGAATGAGCGCAGTCGTCACAACTCTACTTAGAGATAAGCCATCACCATTCCAACAAGCTTGTTTTCCACTGCATTTTACAGTTTCAAGTTATTTCCTTATTGAATAGAAAACCAGTTTTACTGTATCTTTGTTATTCTGTGTTAAGCATTTGGTAATAATTTATAATCATTTCATTCTGCTCATAAAATATGGATCAGTGGTATCAGAGCGGTCTACTCCTTGTCGTCTTAATGCATGTCCCCAACGAGGTCAGAGTACAAAGATTTGGGTCTCAAGCTTGTTTCTCTTGAGGACAAAAGCTCTCACACACCCAAGAGACCTCTCATGGAAGGAGAAAATAAAGATGATGGGATAGGATATCCTTTCAAACTATTGATTGAGGAAGCCCTATTGCAACAGAGGAATGAGATGATGGATAATTTCACGCAAATCCTTCGGCGACTACCAACAGGCGACACATATTCTTCGAGTGGAGGCATTGCCCCCTTCAAGGTACAAATAAACTTCGATATTCCTATATTTGAAGGTCAGATAGACACAGATGTTGTTTTCAAGTGGTTGAATCTACTAGAAGGGTATTTCTTTGTCCATAACTTTTCAAATCAAGAAAAGATTACTTTTGCACTCCTCAAAGCCATTCCCCATGTCAAATATTGGTAGGAAACTTTCTGTGAGAAAAAGTAAACAGAGGAACCCTGATTATTTACAATCACGGCCACCTGGGAATCCTTCAGGGATGTTATTAAAGAACAATACTACCCTGTTGGAAGTTATGATGACTTGTATACCAAATGGACCACACTGCAGCAAGAAAGAGACCAAGCAGTGCCAGATTTCACAAATATCTTCCATACCTTGTGCACCAAGCTGGGTATCAAAGATTTAGAGAGACATATGGTGCTCAAGTATCGTGGTGCTCTGCAGATACATCTAGATTGAAATGGAATTTCTGGACATCTCATCCTTAGGTGCGACCTACCGATATGCCGTCAAAATTGAGTAGAAGCTCAAACAAAAGACACAACAATTTGGGTCGGGGATCCCCTCACAACAAAAGCTAGGAAAGGGTGTCCCCAACCCATAGAAGAAAGGACAGAGAAAATATGGACAGTATTAGGACAACCTGTCCAAGCCGCAAGAAAAGAAGGACACTGGAAAGACAAAGAAAGAAACCGGGAAGTGGTGCAACTACTATAAGATCCCTTGGCATAACACTACTGACTGCCACTTAGAGAAGACACTGGTGTCTGAAGTGAAAGCCTATGAATCAGATGCAGATTCTGACTCTGAGCCAGAACTAGAAAGAGGAAGACAGATCATTGATGCGGAACCCAGTGCCACTGTTGCTACCACCAAGCTCCAGCATGGTGAACCGAACGAGCCAAAAGAAGGAGAGTGCCTCTTCCATTCACATATGTGGGTAAAAGGCACCCTACTTCACTTCATCGTTGATAGTGGTAGCCAGAAGAACCTCATCTCAGTAGAGGTAGTCAAGTGACTGGCCCTGTCGATAATGCCGCACCCACAACCCTACACCATTGGATGTCTCTGCCAAGGAAGCGATCTCCGCATGAGCCAACAGTGTCGACTGTCGTACGACATCAAGCCCTTCAAAGATGAGCTATTATGTGATGTTTCTCCTCTTGAAGTTTCTGATGTTTTTTTTGGCCAACCTTATTTATAGAAATGCCATGATGTATATGATTCTAGGCCTCATAGTGTTATTATTACTTTGAACAAGAAATTGTACAGGATACCCGAGGTTGTCCCACCTAGTGTTATTTCCTTGATCTCTACTAAGGAATGCAAGAAGGTCATCTCTTAGATGGGGAAGTTTGTCTTATTCATGATTCTCTCTCATAATGAGAGAAAAATCACGGCCACATCCAGGGTCTCTACGGCTGAGCTCTCCACACAGCAGAAGCAAGTAGATAAGGTCGTGGAAGAATACTCGGATATCTTCTCCTCACCTACCGGGGTACCTATGCACTGTCAGGTCAAGCACCCTATTGATCTAACCCCTGATGCATTGCTTCCCAATGGGCCAGTCTATCGTCACTCTTTGTTAGAGAATGAGGAGATCAAGTGATAGATCAAAGAATTTCTCCATAAGGGGTACATCCGTCCTACCTCATCACCTTGTGGGAGCCCAATCGTGTTGGTACAAAAGAAAGATGGAACCTAACGAATTTTCATTGATTATCGAGATCTGAATAAAATCACAGTCAGAAACCGATACTCGATTCCTCGAATCAACGACCTCCTTGATCAACTCATGGGGGGCAAATACTTCAGTAAGATTGATTTGAAGTCTGGATACCACTAGGCCCTGATAGAACAGACAGATGTATGGAAGACCACCTTCAAGTCAAAGGAAGGCCTTTTTGAATGGTTGGTCATGCCCTTTGGTCTGAAAAACGCTGCAGTCACTTTCATGAGGATGATGGACGATATCCTATGACCATTCACCAATACTTTTGTAGTGGTGTATCTTGATGACATTCTCAATTATAGCAAGACTTGGGCCGAACACTTGTAGCATATTCAGCAGGTTCTTCACACCCTACGACGGCACAAGCTATAAGCCAACTTGGAAAAATGGTCCTTTAGCATGAACAAGGTCCATTACCTAGGATACATCATTGATAAAACTGGCATACATGTGGATCCAGCCAAGATCCAAGTCATTCATAATTGGCTAGCCCCAACCACACACACTAAGCTTCGAAGCTTCTTGGCCCCTGCCAATTTCTACTGCAGGTTTGTGTTGGGATTCTCCCATATTGCATGGGCCCTCAACCAAATAATTAGGGGTGCTGGTAAGGCAAAATTTGCATGGGGCTGGCCCCAACAACAAGCATTCGATGATTTGAAGTAGTGCTTATGCTCAGCCCCAATACTTTCACTACCAGACCTGCAAAATCCCTTTGAGATTGAGACTAATGCTTCAGAATATGTTGTAGGTGTCTTTCTCACGTAGCACAGCCACCCCATGGCCTATCTTAGTGCGAAACTATCAGATGTTGTCCATAAGTACCCTACTTACGATAAGGGAATGTACTCCATTGTGCAATTTTTCCGCTAGTGGAGACATTAAATTCTTGGGAGGGAGACAATCATCCACACTGATCATAAGCCACTGCAGTTCATGTAGACACAAGAAAAATTACAGAATGACCACCATCAAAAGTGGTCCACATACTTGCAGCAATTCTACCTCAACATCAAGTATAGAACAGGAAGCACCAACCACGTCATTGATTGCCTCAGTAGACCACCAGTAACGACACTCACCATAGTTCTATACTCCTGTGGCCATGAGACCTCTAGATAGCCCCAAATCTATGAGACAGACCCCGACTTCACCACCTCCTACCAAATGTTGGGTGCAAAGACAGTTGTCAATAATTTCCATATTCAGGATGGGTTGTTGTGTCATTTGGGCCATATATATGTTCCCTCAACTGAAAGAGTGAAGCTGATATGGGAATCCCACTATAGCTGGGTGGCAGGACACTTCGTCTTCGAAAAGACAGTGGCGATGCTACAAAAAAATTCTATTGGCCGAAACTTCGACAGGAGGTCAACAAGTATATCAGGTCTTGCATTGGCTGTGCTATTACCAAACCAACCACTAAGAAATAGGGCCTATACACCTCTCTTCCTACTCCTGATAGACCATGGGAATCCATCTCAATGGACTACATGTTGGGCCTCCCATCCACCAAGCAGGGAAATGACTGTGTTTTTGTGGTTGTCGATCGCTCTTCTAAGATGGCGATTATGGTTTCTTGCAAGAAGAGCATCAAAGTAGAAGTCACTGCCAAGCTCTTCTTTGAATGAGTCTAGGTACATTTTGGAATCCCACAAACCATTGTCTCAGATTGGGACAGTCTATTTCTCAACACATTCTGGTTGAGCCTCTGGTCACTGATGGACACCAAGCTCTCCAAATCCACGACCTTCCACCCCCAGAAAGATGGCCAAACCGAGGTCGTAAATAGAATGATCGTGCATATCCTGCGCATGCATAACTCCAAGAACCCTCACACATGGGATGAGAGTCTTCCCTATGTCCAGCATAGCTACAACCAAGCCCTGCATAGCTCAACCTACCACATCCCCTTTCAGGTGGGGTTGGGATTCCAACCATTGGGTCCCATAGATGTTGCACTTCCCCTTGCGGTCACCTCGATCGACTCCTCTGCTGCTCCAACTGAGGCTAACAAATCCAACCAGTGCATTGAGAGGATCCATCACATATGCCAACAGGTTTGGGATATCCTAAATAAGTCCAATGATAGGTACAAGCAACATCATGATCAACATTGGGTTCCACATAAGTTTCAGGTGGGCGACGAAGTTTGGTTTCACTTGTAGAAATAATGCCTTATAGGACCCCATTGGAAGCTTCACCCACTTTGTTATGGGTTGTACACCATCACCAAGGTTGTGGGGGATAATTATTTTGCACTCAACATTACTCCTTTCCTTGGCCTGCACCCAGTGTTCAACGTGGGCATCCTTCAGCCTTATTTCCCACCATTATTGGACACCTCGGACATAGCAGAACAACTAACACCAACAGAGCTCAACCCCAACTGTATACAATAGGCATCTAGTGATTATATTGTGGACACATGGATCAAGGTCACTCGACAACAAAGGATCCATCTTTATCGAGTCGTCAAAGCAGGGCAGCTCCTGCACCAATGCAAGTGGCTCACCTGGGGCCAAATTCAGCAAAAAATTCCTCATCGGATGGGGGAACTCAACACAATGGATACCATTGCTTCCTAAGGATGGAGGATTGATCCAGGTGGATATTGGTGTCCACCCACCTTTTCGAGCTAGCTCAAAACAACTTTCTAGCAATTTTGATAATTTACTATTTTTAGCATTTTTTCCATTCCTAAACTTTTGGAGCCGTTTTGAGGCCCTAAATGATGTTTTTTGTGGTATGTTGCAATCACAAAATTTCAACATGAAATTTTGTGCAACTTTTGTAGTCCTCGGCTAGATCTTTCCAATGGGCTATCATATGCCTGAAACAGAGATCGTATGCAAAAGTTACGACCCCGAGAAGTTGATGTACTGACTTACCCAAATGGGGCCCACATGACTTTTGGCACTTCATCTCCTAGGGTTAGGTTTTTGGATGTTTAGGGTTTTTGAAACTCCTGTTTATTGTAAAAAGGCCTTGAGAGCCTCATTGTAATCATCTTCTTGAGAATGAGCGTAGTCATCACATCTCTTCTCAGAGATAATCCGCCACCATTCCAGCAAGCTTGTTTTCCACTGCATTTTACAGTTTCATCTTATTTCCATATTGAATGGAAAACCAGTTTTACTGTATCTCTGTTATTCTGTGTTAAGAATCTGGTAATAATTTGTATTCATTTCATTTTTCTCATAAAATCTAGATCACGAGCTCATTTCAGAAAACGTCATCCCACCATGGGGGAAAGCTAACACTTGCTAGATTTCCCTCTTACACAAGAACGAGATCATCTTGGACAACATCATTCCACTGTAGAGGAAAGATAGAGTGTGCTAGATTTCCCTCTTGCACAAGCACGAGCTCATATCGAACAACAACATCCCACCATGGGGAAAATCTAGTGTGTGTTAACTTTCCCTCTTGTACAAGCACAAGCTCATCTTGGACAACATCATCCCACCGTGGGGGAAAGATAGTGTGTGTTCTTTCCCTCTTGCACAAGAATGGTCTCATCTCGGACAACATCATCGCACTACGGGGGAAAGATAGAATGTGCTATCTTTCCCTCTTGCACAAGCACGGTCTCATCTTGGACATCATCCCACTGGACAACATTATCCCAATGTGTGGGAAATCAACATCGTGATAGCTTTCCCTCTTGCACAAGCAAAATATCATCTCAAACAATACCATCCCATCATGGGGGAAATAGGACACGTGCTAGATTTCCCTCTTATACAAGGATGAGCTCATCTTGGACAACATCATCCCAGCATGGGGGAAATCTAGTGCATGCTATCTTCACTCTTGCACAAACAAAAGCATGACCTCATTTGGGATAGCATCATCCTACCGTGGGGGAAATATAGTGCATGATAGATCTCCCTCTTACACAAGCATGAGCTGATCTCGGACAACATCATCCCACCATGGGTAAAAGCTAGCGCATGCTAGATTTATCTCTTGCAAAAGAATGAGCTCATCTTAGATAGCATCATCCCATTGTGCAGGAAATTTAGTGCATGTTGCCTTTCCCTCTTGCACAAGAAGGAGCTCATCTCATATAGAATCATCACACCGTGGGGGAAAGCGAGTGTGTTCTAGCTTTCCCTCTTGCACAAGCGAGAGCTCATCTCTGACAATGTCATCCCATCGTGGGGAAAAGCTAGTGCGTGCTAGTTTTCCCTTTTGCACAAGCATGAGCTCATATCAAAAAACACTATCCCATCATGGGGGAAATCTAGCGTGTGCTATCTTTCTATCTTGCACAAGCACGATCTTGTATCCTACATCATCATCCCACTGTGGGGGAAATCTAGCTCGTGCTAGTTGTCCCTCTTGCAAAAGCATGAGCTCATCTCAGACAACATCATCCCACCCTAGGGGAAAGCTACTGCATGCTATATTTCCCTCTTACATAAGCATGATCTCATATCGAACAACATCATTCCACCATGGAGTAAATCTACCTCTTTCAAAAGCACGAGCTAATATCAGAAAACAACATTCCATCATGGGGGAAATCTAGTGTGTGCTAGCTTTCCCTCTTGCACAAGCACAAGTTCATCTCTAACAACATCATCCCACCATAGGGGAAATCTAGTGTGTGTTATCTTTCCCTCTTTCACAAGAACGAGCTCATCTCAGACGACATCATCGCATCATAGGGGAATGCTAAAGAGTGCTATATTTCCCTCTTGAACAAGTGCATGCTATCTTTCCCTTTTGGACAAGCACAAGCTCATCTAAGAAAACATCATCCCACAATGGGAAAATCTAGTGTGTACTACCTTTCCCCTCTTGCACAAGCACAAGATCATATTAGGCAACATCATCGCACCATGGGGGAAAGCATGCTACTTTTCCCTCTTGTACAATCATGAGTGCATATCAGTCAACATCATCCCACTTTGGGGGAAAGTTAGTGCATGCTAGCTTTCCCTCTTGCACAAGAATGAGATCATCTCAGACAACATCATCCCACTGTGGGCATGCTAGCTTTCCCGCTTGCACAAGTACGAGCTCATCTCAGACAACATCATACCAATGTGGGTGGAAGCTAGCATGTGCTAGATTTCCCTCTTGCACAAGCATGAGATCATCTTGAACAAAATCATCCCACCGTGGGTGAAAGTTGTCTCATGACAGATTTCCCTTCTGCACAAGCACGAGCTCATCTCGGACAAAATCATCCCACCATGGGGGAAATTTAGTACGTGCTAGCTTTCCCTCTTGCACAATCATGAGTGCATCTCGGACAACATCATCCGACCATGGGGGAAAGTTATCCTGTGCTAGCATTCCCTCTTGCACAAGCACGAGCTCATATCAGACAACATCATCCCACCGTGGGGGAAAGCTAGCGCATGCTATGTTTCGATTTTTCACAAGAACAAGTGCATCTCAAACAACATCATTCCATCATGGCAGAAAGGTAGCACATGTTGGATTTCCCTCTTTATTAATTTAGACTATGATTACATTCATATCCTTCAACAATAGTACCTGGAGAAAAGAGAGCAATACCCCTATGGTTTCTCCTCAAAGAATGCTAACCTGCTACTTGAAAATATGGATTTGTTCTGCAAAAGGAATAAAATACTAACCCTTTGACCATGTCAAGGGGATATTCCAAATCACTTGCTTGAAATATTTGATCCATGACTTGATAAACTTCAAGAAGTTTTAGCCACACTCTAACCTTGCCCCTGAGCAATCAACTTGTTGTTGTAAAATAATTTTGAAAGAAGATTAGTAGTCTTTAGTCCAGTAAATCACGATGACATAAAATTGTGATAACCCTGTTGTTGGCATGGTTATAGGAAGAATGTTCTTGTCATTGATGGAAAAAACAACACCGAACCAAATCTCGAGAGCACAGAAGATGAGAAAGATGAGAATAGATAGTCGTTTCCAGAAGTGTAGATGAGGTCCAAGAGACAGACTTGCAGGAGGAGAAAAGTTCGAGACCCGTGAACACCTAGAAATCCTTCTAATTCAGAGAGATCAGAACCTCAAGAGGAAGAATGACAGTGTCCTTTGGATCATCGATATTGAGGACCAACAACTATCAGATTGAATTAATGAAGGATATGATAAGTCAGGAAAAACGATTGAGAATTCAATCATCTGAATTTCTGTCAACCATCGGATTGATTTAAGTTGAAGGATAGGATACGAAAGGGATGAGATATGAGATCTTGATCACCCTAATTTCTTTCAGTTGTTGGATCATTCTAAGTTGAAGGACAGGATAAGCTAGAAGAGTAGCACCGTAGATAGATCGATCCATTGATATAAGAACATGATCGAAGAAAAACGTTTTGTTTAGGTCAAACGTTGTGAGGAGGTTACTGTTTGGGGAATCTCACTTCAGAAGAATTGGAAAATAGAAAGTTGAGTTACACAAAGCTCGAAATCTGAAATGAATAAGGACCATCGAATCTGGAGAAATTGCGATGACTGTTAGATCAATGTCCAGTGACCAGACGAAGCATAAAGGAGAAGTGAAGATGTGATCTGTTGGATCTAAGCACCGAGAATCAACAGTCATTGGATCCAGATATAAATGCACGAAGGTTAAGCCTTTGGATGAGTGTAGGAGAGAGGACTTGTCAAATCCCCGAAGTAAGAAGGGACATCCATCGTCAACACTGAAAGGTGGCACATGATTCACAACTCTAGAGAGAATTACTTCGGGATTTTATGGTTGGAAAGGAAATAAAAATTCCCAAAGTCCTGAAGGAATAAGGTCTGAAGTTGCTCTCAGTCGTTGATCTAAGATACATTTAAGGAGTTAGGACAACCGTTAGATCCAAGAGAAGAACATGTGTCACATGAGGAGATCCATGTCAGCAAGAATACATCAGCAAGGAAACATGGTGTAATCAGATAATTACAAGTGTCAAGTTGAATCAACATTTGAGCTAAGTGAAAATCACAAATCTGAGTGACACGCGACAACTACTCAGGTCGTGCCACATCATCAAGTGACAAGCAAGTGATGTCACCGCGGGAGTTTTGCTTCAAGATTTTTACCACCGATGATTATACTAAAGTCTTGAATTCCCAAACGTCGAAGACCTGAAGAACAACATGGTCGTTGATCGCCAGGAGGGGTACATGTATGAAGATTATACATTCTGGAAAAAATACTCCAGGAAAACGCGAAGGAGAAATGTTTGAAATTGTTGAAGCCTAAACAGCTGAAGTAGTTGGCAATTGTCGATCTATTAGAGGACAGGTGTCACTAGATCGCAAGCTACAAGTAAAATGCTATGACTGAATCCAAGTGAGGAGAAACTAAAATATGAGAATTTCAAAGTCAGAAGTCTTGGAGCAAAGGATAGTTGTTGGATTAAAGAGGACAGATGTCAGCAGATCTTCCATTTCGGAAGATGTTCAGTCAAAATAAACGAGAAGTTGAGAATTGAAATCTTCGGAGTCCGGAGACCCGAAGGAGATCTCGACCATTAATCCAAGAGGGATGCGTGCCAGTGGATTGTCAACTTTGAAATATTGACGTTTGGAGGAAAGCAAGGTTTGAGAGTTGAAACTCCTGAAGCCGGGATCACAAAGTCAGTCATAGTTGTTGATCTGTGGAACTTGAAAGGATAGATATGAATCATTAGTTAAAGAGCACCGTCAAGATCGTGAGATCGATGGTCTCATCGCATTGCAGGGAATGAAGATGCACAAACGTTAATGAGTTGATGGTGGGCCACAATCGAAACCATGGTTTTGGAGAAAGGACACGTGGAGGCTCGAGGTAAATTGCAGGGTGAAACACTATTTTTTCTAAACCACGTTTGGACATGTCCGCAATCTCATGGTCACATGAGTTCATCACCCAAGGTCATATCGAGAATGGAGATAGTTCTTGCTAGGTATTAGCTCAGAGTTCGGCAGTTCAGAAGTCGGGAAAGTTAGGGTTGGCTCACATCCAAATACCTGAAATGTGAAGTCCCTAAATGCTTGGCCCCAGGTCATAGCCATCGGTCACATGGAGAGAGAAAATAGAGGAAGGAGCTAGCATCGCTAAGCTCCACTTTGGATATCGGCAGTCGAGAGAATCGATATGTCTCATATTCAATTTATTTTAATTAAAATTCAATTTCCCTCACGCATCCTAAAATCTCTCCTAAAATCACTCCTAGTTGTCCCTTTATTCCCTTTATTACTAATTAATGACTTACGCCTTTCTAAAACTGAGTTGAGTTAAAATAGTAATGTTCTCTAGTTATACTTTTGTTAACTAGACTCTAGATACCTTTCTATGCTTACACATTCTTTTATGCATCATTCCTTTCTTATTTTAAATTCGAATTTGGTAATTACTTGCACATGTGTATTAAATCAATCTTTTAGATTTATTTTATTTTCTTGATTTCTTAAATTGGTTTTCCCATTTTATTATTTTATCTAATTTGTAATTTATTTTTAGTAATCTCACCAAGATTTAGACTTAGGCTTAAATTCAAATAGGCTTAGACTTTCTTTTGGGGGTTTAAAATTAATAATTCCAATTCTTAATTAATTAATAAAATCTGGCAATGTTTAAAGACTTTACGTGACATGCCCTTCAAGACGCACTCCATGCTCCAAGGGTGCCACTCGCCTTTGATTCAAATTTTAATTATGCAATGTTCCCTTCAAGATGCACTATGTGCTCAAAGGGTGCCACTCACCTTTGATTGCTTTTGGTAGTTTTCCAACCCTTGGAGTCGATACTCCATTCATGCAACAATGTGATTGACTAAGGGATTCCAAGGAATAAGAAACCTCCCTTATTGCATGCCCCTTAGAAATCTTCATGACTGATTGTCTCAGTCTTCCCTCACGACATCGTGGATCTCTCGAACTAGGTAATCGTTTACCTACAATTCAAGCCACTGACGCAGACGCCACCTCTGCCTCAACAGAGTCTCTGTGCGACCTCCCAGTCTTAAGGATCATTCAGTTTCTTTTATGATCCCAAGCAGCTCTTTTTGACTCCCTGTTGGAATCTCCAATTATCGATCCACAGGTCCTTTCAAAAACTCCCCTATGCGAGCGACACTAGGAATGATCTCCTTTCTCCCCAAGCGACCACAATGCTATGACCAAGGGCCTATCCGAAAGTCTGTTGTCAAAATCTCACGATCTCGTGAGTTCATGATTCGAAGATCCCGATTCTTCCTTCCCAAATTCACGATACCTAAAATTACGAAATGAGTATAGCTCCCTTCTATTAGTGCCCTCCGCACGTGACCACCGACTAGGCTTAACCTTATCTCCCGTCACAACTTTGAGACTTCGCAAGTCGAAGGGTTGAGGCTCCGTGCTCCTCCAGTGGGAACCTCCGAAACTTAAAAGTCAGTGAGGGTTGACCTCCCTTCGCACTTCTCGCAACTTTCCACTTCGCGAGTTTTGACGTCGAGCTCCCATGCTCTTATCTCGCGAATCCCCGAGACGCGAGAAGTCAACTGAGTGTTGACTCCTTTCTCTAGGTGACATGTGTCTGCCTATCTATCACGCAGGCCCACCTTGTGGTTCTGCCAGGTATCTCTCATGCCTAGCTTTGGCACATCGTGACTTCTACAATCGAGATGAGGTCCTCTCAACCTTTGAACCTCTGAATGTGTGATAGGTGATGGGGTTCTTGATCCAACGGTCCTCCCATTCTTTGGATCCAATGGCTATCTCCACTCCTCATGATTTTGTGACTTCATGACTTGGAGCACCCAACTCCTGGGCTCTCACCTTGTGAACCTCTGAGTTCACAAGATCCGAATCCTAGACCCCTTTGGCACTTCGTCGATCCTTCAATCACTACCACCTATCCTCCTTAGATGGACGTCTATGATCTTCTCGTGACTTCACCACCCGCAAAGTCTAGGCACTCACCTCTGTGAGTCTCGGTGCCTGAATCTCTGAAATGGATGATTCCACGACATGTGTCCTCCCACATATGGACGACTTAGATCCCCTTTTGCTACTTCGGGACTTCTAATGTTGAGTGCTCAAACTTTCGTCCTCCGGACCCCCGAACTCCCGAATGCTGAAATACTAATATGATACTCCTTCGGGACTTTCGCTTTGTTGTTCACGAAGGTTTAACCCCCATGCATCTCCTGTCATATCTAATGCCTAATGGTTGTTCGCTCGAGATCTGACAGTTCAGATCATCTCTACTGTGCGCTCCTCCTGCACTATCTCCTGGACATAGAAACCTTCAACAACTCAAATCTATTCGGAGCATCCGACGACAGCTATTTTTCCTCCTGATCTTTGGTGTACTTTCTGCCAACACTTGGAAAAATTCCAATGTTCAAAGACCTTGAAATTTGTTCTCCCTTACCTCTTCGAGCTCCACGATTGGAATTCTCACCTGTGCGTATAATAACACTATCCCTCCTGAGCTTTGCTCCCAAATCCTCAAAAGGATTCTTTGACTTCTGTGCTCTTGCAAAGTCTTTGCACACAACGTGCTACTCCTTTTGAGATTCTTTGAGACTCAGACCTTAAGGAACTCATTCCTTTTTCCTTCTCCCTCAGATGGAGAATTTGGATGCCCTCCTGGCTATCCTTAACTCAAGCAACCTCTTACTGAGTGTTCAGGGTGTTCAACAACCCTACAAAGATCCTTCATGGATTCTTCTTCAAATCTACAGAACTCAAAGAGTTCTCTCCCTGTTCCTGTCTGCACACTGACTCGATGCCCTCCTGGCAGAGTTATACATAACTCCTCAGAGCTTTTGTCTTCTTCTGAACTCATATAAGAGTTCTTCCCCTATGCACTCCTTGCACTGGCTCAATGCCCACTTGGCAGAGCTTTACAGATCTCAAAGAGAGTTTTTGTCTACAACTGTGTCCTTCTCCACAGCCTTGCCTCCTGAGGTGTTCAACAACCTCACAGGTCTTCCTTGAGTTGGTGATTTCATCTCTTGTGCCCACCTGGCACGTCTTTGTCTGAATCCACAGAATTCATAAGTGCTTCTATGCACTGGTATTCAGAGTCCGCAGTACTCTGTCACACCCTCCTCACATGAAACCTGACGGCCACAGCCCCTCAACGAACTAGCCGCTCCCACCAGGACCTTCTTCAAACACGGGCTTGAAGAGCCTGAGCTCTTTCAACTCCCTTCGGGAGTTCTCCTACCCACAGTAACACTCCTTCGGCGATCTCCCCTCGCGTATCAGGAAATCGGGACTCGTGATTTCGTGAGTTCAACATTCACGGGATCGGCCCTTTACTTTCCCGAACCCCGATGGTCAACGGTCAGCAATTTCTAAATCGGGAGTTTCCCTATCGGGAAATCGGGGTATATGATGTCATGAACCCTTGACACCACAAGTCCCAAACCCCGAACTCCGATATATTGCCACCTGTCTCCCACTATGCCTTGTGGACCCACCTTGCCACGTCCTCTTCGGGATTTCGTGGATCGCGAGTCCACGATGCAAGAACTTCTTGGCGTCGAGAACTCCGATTCTCCGAACATCGAAAACCCGAAATCCGATGACACCTGTCCTCCACCGGCTCTGGGTCCCACTCGACTACGTCACCTCTTTCTCTCGTGTGATCGGGGATAGTAGGGTCGCGATTCACCGATCACAATTCCCTTGCATCACAAAACCCCGATGTCCGATGGACGTCAACTTTCCACCCTGTGTTCACGGGTTAACTCCTGCGTGGCTCCTCCTTGATCTGACGTTCCTCGGGACTTCGCAAGACTTCCCGGGGATTACCAACCGTCGATTCCCTTTCTCCTGAAGAGTTCTCCGCTGCACCACCTTCGTCCTGTGCAACTGAAACAAAGGGACTATCCCTCCTGAGCTTTTGTCCTTCTTTCTCTTTCAGAGAACCTTCATACACTTCCTATGCCTGAATTCAAGGACCTTCAAGTGTTGAAGTCTTCTGGCCCCTGCGCATTCACACTCGCAACAGCTTCGACCTCCCCCTTCTCAGACTTGCTACTGAGGCTTGAATTCGACCTGCACTCGCCTGCACGGCTCAAATAACTCAACCCCACTCTGAACCAAGTGAGAGCAAAAGTTCAGCTACTTAGCCTCCTCGATGCACTCTATGCAGAGGTATTCAACTGCACTCGATACAGGAATCTCCTGGCCTAAGCAGAGAAACAATTGAAACTCATTCTCTCAGGTTTCTAACCTGATATGCAATCACATAAGAATCATATAAAAGATAAGCATAAAAGGAATCAAGCATGCATAAGCACAATATCAACAACACACAGAGATCAAACACTTCCATGGATTTGAATCAAAGCCTTTTCCTATTAATTCAATATCTGTACATGGAGGTTTCTTCACAGCTCTCTGTTCTGCTCTCTCTTGCTCCTGTATGAATGAGAATAATCTTACAATGATACAAGTGAGGGTGTCTATACTCCATTTTACCTCTCAAAAGGTAAACTGTCTATTCTACAGCTAATTTCTATCTAACAGCATTAAAACAATTAAATGCCTGCTTATCTACATTACATTACAAGTGCGCTCAGCTTTGAATGCCTTTAGTAAACGGCGGCGCAACAATACCAAGGTGAAATTAAAAATCAAAAAGGTTTGTTGGCTTGTCCAGCTGTACAATCTCTTTCTCCTCGCGCTAGTTCGTATGATGTATTGCGGATGCTCCTGCATCATACTCCTTGGCTCAAAAGATTTCATGGGCTTTTGCTCATGAGCTCCTCCACACTATGCCCATGCTTCTGTATGTCTGCTTCTGTTTCCCAGCTGGCATCCTCCACTGGACGGTTCTTCCATTTCACGAGGTATTCAAAATACTGTTTCCTCCTGGTTCTTCTCCCAAATCTTTTATCCAGTATGCATTCCATCTGAGGTTTATGTGCAACTGGCAGTTGTTTCTGCCACTGGACCACTGGTTCCTCGTTTCCAGTGTCTGTTTCATCAGTCTTGTAAGGGTATAAATCCGAAATGTTGAAAATCGGAGATATCCCAATGTCGTCCGGCAGCTCAAGCTCATATGCATTTTCCCCGAATTTCCTCAGAATTTTGCATGGCCCAATTTTCTTCATCTTGAGCTTGTTGTATGTTCCCCTTGGGAACCTCTCTTTTCTCAGATGCGCCAGAACCATGTCCCCAACTTCAAACTGAAGCTGTCTCTTCCTCTGATCGGCTCTGCGCTTGTACTCCTGATTAGCCTTCTGCAGCCGCTGCTTCACCTCTGCGTGAAGTTCTTGCATCGCCTCAGCGAACTCTTCCGCTCTCGCGCTACTAGTCTCAGCCTGTTTGGGCTCCCTGAGCTTAGATACTCCTCTCGGCTGCGTCCCATACAAAATCTGGAAAGGACTCTTACCTGTACTCCGATTCACAGAATCGTTGTACACAAATTCTGCCTGTGGTAGGATCTGATCCCAACTGCTGTGATGCTCCGTTACCAGGCTTCTCAACAAATCCCCTAAGCTCCTGTTGACCACTTCCGTCTGCCCATATGTCTGCGGATGGTATGCAGAACTGAATGCCAATTCAGTCCCCAGCTTCTTCCATAGCGTCCTCCAAAAATGACCTATGAACTTCGTGTCCCGATCCGAGACTATGCTCCTGGGCAATCCATGCAACCTGACAATTTCTTTAAAAAACAAATTTGCAATGTGTGTGGCATCGTTGGTCTTATGACACGAGATGAAATGTGCCATCTTCGAGAACCTGTCCACCACCACAAAAATGGAATCAACTCTGTGCTAAGTTCTCGGCAATCCCAAAACAAAATCCATACTAATTGCCTCCCATGGTCTCGCTGGTATAGGCAATGGCTGATATAATCCAGCATTCTGCTTTCGGCCCTTTACATGCTGACATATTCTACACCTGTCAACAAAATTTTTAACATCTGCTCGCATGCCTGGCCAATAGTAAGATTCGCTCAGCTTGGTGAATGTTTTATCATGCCCAAAATGGCCTGCTAAGCCTCCGTTGTGCTTCTCCTTTACCAAATTCTCTCTCATGGAGCAATCTGGAATACATAGTTGATTTCCTTTGAACAACAATCCATCCTGTATCAAGAAGTCTATCCACGGGCTCCTATCTCTGAGAACTGGGTTCTCGGCTGCTTCGTATGCTTCCCCAAAATCAACATCACCTGCATACATATCCTTCAGGTTTTCAAAACCTAAAGTCTTGACCCTGATTTCTTGCAGCAATAAACACTTTCTACTCAAAGCGTCAGCTACCTTGTTAGCAGTCACCGAAATATGCTTTATGACAAAGGTGAAATTCTGCATATATTCCACCCACTTCGCATGCTTCTGATTCAACTTCTCCTGCTGACTTACAAACTGCAATGCGTGGTTATCGTTGTACAACACAAATTCCTTGGGTATCAAATAGTGCCTCCACTTCTTCAATGCTTGGACAATGGCATAGAATTCTTTATCGTATGTGGAGTACTTTATCTTCGCATCATCCAGCTTCTCGCTATAGTATGCCACAGGTCTATCATCCTGACTCTAAACCCCTCCAACAGCATACCCACTAGTGTCACACTTGACTTGGAAGGTCTTCTGAAAGTCCGACAGCACCAGAATTGGCTGTTCAGTAATCTTCCGCTTCAACAGATTGAAGCTCCTTTCAGCCTCGGCTGTCCACTGAAAAATTTTATGCCTCTTTTTCACAGTGTCCATCATTGCAACACTGATTCCGCTGAAGTTCCAAATGAATTTCCTGTAGAAGCTTGCCAAACCGTGAAAGCTCCTTACCTCAAAAATATTTCTCGGCGATGGCCAATTCCTGATTACATTCACCTTCTCAGGATCCATCTTCAACTCATTCGTCGAAATAACGAACCCCAGATATATGAGTTCCGTCTGCATGAACGAGCATTTTTTTAAATTGATCAGCAGCTTCTCCTGCTGTAGTCTTCCCATCACTAGGGCCAGATGCCTCAAGTGTTCTTCCCTGGTTTTGCTGAAAATCAAAATATCATCCAGGTACACCACCACAAATTTGCCAATGAATTCCTGTAGGACTTCATTCATCAGCCTCATAAAAGTGCTGGGTGCATTTGTCAAGACAAACGACATGACCAGCCATTCGTACAAACCCTCGTTTGTTTTGAATGCTATTTTCCATTCATCTCCCTCTCTCATCCAGATCTGATGATATCCGCTTTTGAGGTCTATATTGGAGAAATAACTTGCCCCACTTAGGCAACCCATCAAGTCGTCCATTCTTGGCAATGGGAACCTATACCTGATGGTAATCTTGTTTATCACCCTGGAGTCTGTACACATTCTCCAGCCTCCATCCTTCTTCGGACTCAGTACCGTTGGAACTGCACATGGACTTAGGATCTCCCTCACTAGCCCCTTATCCTGCAGATCCTGTACCTGCCTTTTGACCTCCTCGTTCTCCTGAGGTGTTAACCTGTACGCTGCCTTATTTGGTAGACTTTCTCCGGGTATGAGATCAATGTGATGACTCACACTCCGCACCAATGGCAAGGAACGAGGTAGTTCGTCCACAATGATGTCAGCAAACTCTCCCAGTAGTTGCTGAATCTCCTCTGGAAAGTCATCCACTCTTGTGCTTGTCAAGACAATTCTCGGCTTCCTGACAACGAAGAACTGTGGATCTTCATCCTTCTCTAGCTCTGTGAGAAGCTCCTTCCCACTCATGAGAAGTATCGTGCTGGTTACTTCCGGCTCCACCCTTTTATCCTTCCCCAGAAGCAATGTATGTGTTTTCCCATCCTTCTCCAAGGTATATGTGTTCATCCTCCCATCATGAACAACATGTCTATCATACTGCCATGGTCTTCCCAATAAAACATGACAGACATCCATGGGAATGACATCACACAAAATTTCATCTCTATAATCACCCATTTTAAAATTTACCAAGCATTGTTTTGTAACACATACATGGTGTCCTTTCTGCAGCCACGTCACTTTGTATGGACTCGGATGCTTGTTCGTTTTCAGCTCCAGTTTCTCCACCATCTCGGTCGAAACGAGATTGTCAGTGCTCCCACTGTCCACTATGACCTTGCATTTCCAGCCCTTGGTCTTGCAAGTTGTCCGGAACAGTCGGCATCTCTGAGCTGTGTCCACCTCTTTCTCTGGTTTCAAAAGGACCTTATGCATTCCAAGTGACCTTCCGCTGTCCACATCCTCGCTCTCAACATCACGCCTCTGCTGCGCCTCAGCGATGTGAGCTTCACTTCTGTCCACCTTCCTCTCTGGACAGTCAACGGCTTTATGACCGTCTTTCCCACATGTAAAACATGTGATCACTCCTCCACGACCTCTTCCTCTACCTCGGGTACGAGGAAAGGTATTCGTGTCAGCATATCCTCCTTGCTGATCATCTTGTTTCCTCCTCGGCTCAGAAATTTTCTGTCTCTGTTGTGAGGTTCCACCTCTTTCAGATTTACTCTGAGGCTTCTTCCAATCCTCTTTGGGCTTTTGTGTTCCCTCTTGAACAACAACTTTACCTCGTGGCTGGCTTCTGCCTCACCCTCGCTGTCCCTGCTTGCGGCTCAGCTTCTCTTCAGCCTTCAAAGCCATCTGGTATGCTTCCTCAACTATGCGGATGGTGACCATGCTCAATTCATCCTAAATGTCATACCCGAGACCATTCAAGTATCTTGCCACCTTTTCGTCATCATTCTCTCGATGACCAGCTCAGATGTTGAGCCTGTAGAATTCCTCGGTGTACTCCTTCACCATCATCATCTTCTGTCTCAGGTTCTGCATGTGCCTGAACAGAGTAATCTGGTAGTCCCTCGGAATGAATTTCACCTTCATCTTGGCGATCATCCGATCCCAACTTTTTATCTTTTGTTTTACCTTGGAACGTTTGTCTGCCTGCAGCTCATCCCACCATAAGGCTGCATGTCCCTTCATTTTGGTGACAGCATGTCTCACCTTCTTATCCTCTTCGATGTCTTCATAATCGAAGTAGGTGTCCAATGCTCGGATCCAATCCAGCAATTCTTCTGCGTTTAGACTTCCCTCATAGACGGGAATGTCCATCTTTGTCTTCGAGCTCATCCTGGAGATAGTTATGATTAATCTCTCTGTTGAGGCATCCTCCGCTAAGACCTCCCCTTCATCATGTCCAGCCTCCTCCTCAACCTCGGGATCGGTGAACTCTCCTGCGTCGGCTCCACGCCTCTGGGTGGCCTCCATATCTTTGACTCTCACCCTGAGATCTCGTATCTGACGCTCCATCTCTGGATTCCCTGCTGGATTCTCTGGCTGCCTGCCTCTTCTTCGGGCATCCCTGTTCTCACGACCAGGCGACTGCCTCTCTCTCCTGGGTGGCATTATGTCTCTGCTTCTCCCTGCTGTCTGAACAAGGAGAACCCCAACTCCAGCTCTGATACCACACTGACGACCACATCCCCTCAACGAACTAGCCGCTCCCACCAGGACCTTCTTCAAACACGGGCCTGAAGAGCCTGAGCTCTTTCAACTCCCTTCAGGAGTTCTCCTGCCCACAGTAATACTCCTTCGGCGATCTCCCCTCGCGTATCGGGAAATCGGGACTCGCGAGTTCGCGAGTTCAACATTCACGGGATTGGCCCTTTACTTTCCCGAACCCCGATGGTCAACTGTCAGCAATTTCTAAATCGGGAGTTTCCCTATCAGGAAATCGGGGTATATGATGTCATGAACCCTTGACACCACAAGTCCCGAACCCCGAACTCCGATATATTGCCACCTGTCTCCCACTATGCCTTGTGGACCCACCTTGCCACATCCTCTTTGGGATTTCGTGGATCAAGAGTCCGCGATGCAAGAACTTCTTGGTGTCGAGAACTCCGATTCTCCGAACGTCGAAAACCTGAAATCCGATGACACTTGTCCTCCACCGGCTCTGGGTCCCACTCGACTACGTCACCTCCTTCGCTCGTGTGATCGGGGATAGCAGGGTCGCGATTCACCGGTCACAATTCCCTTGCATCACAAAACCCCGATGTCTGATGGACGTCAACTCTCCACCCTGTGTTCACGGGTTAACTCCTGCGTGGCTCCTCCTTGATCTGACGTTCCTCGGGACTTCGCAAGACTTCCCGGGGATTACCAACCGTCGATTCCCTTTCTCCTGAAGAGTTCTCCATTGCACCACCTTCGTCCTGTGCAACTGAAACAAAGGGACTATCCCTCCTGAGCTTTTGTCCTTCTTTCTCTTTCAGAGAACCTTCATACACTTCCTATGCCTGACTTCAAGGACCTTCAAGTGTTGAAGTCTTCTGGCCCCTGCGCATTCACACTCGCAAAAGCTTCGACCTCCCCCTTCTCAGACTTGCTACTGAGGCTCGAATTCGACCTGCACTCGCCTGCACGGCTCGAATAACTCAACCCCACTCTGAACCAAGTGAGAGAAAAAGTTCAACTACTTAGCCTCCTCGATGCACTCTATGCAGAGGTATTCAACTGCACTCGATGCAGGAATCTCCTGTCCTAAGAAGAGAAACAATTGAAACTCATTCTCTCAGGTTTCTAACCTGATATGCAATCACATAAGCAGCATATAAAAGATAAGCATAAAAGGAAGCAAGCATGCATAAGCACAATATCAACAACACATAGAGATCAAACACTTCCATGGATTTGAATCAAAGCCTTTTCCTATTAATTCAATATCTGTACATGGAGTTTTCTTCACAAGCTCTCTGTTCTACTCTCTCTTGCTCCTGTATGAATGAGAATAATCTTACAATGATACAAGCGAGGGTGTCTATACTCCATTTTCCCTCTCAAAAGGTAAACTGTCTATTCTACATCTAATTTCTATCTAACAGCATTAAAACCATTAAATGCCTGCTTATCTACATTACATTACAAGTGCACTCATCTTTGAATGCCTTTAGTAAACGGTGGTGCAACAATACCAAGGTGAAATTCAAAATCAAAAAGGTTTGCTGGCTTGTCCAGTTGTACAATCTCTTTCTCCTCGTGCTGGTTCGTATGATGTATTGCGGATGCTCCTGCATCAAAACCACAAATAACCTCTCTATCCTAAAAAATCAAACAACTCCCTGCAAATGCAAACCTACAACATACATCTACAGCATAAATAGAACAAACACAGACATTCATTCAACACAGGAAATATGCAGGAAAAACTATTGTCTTTGTATTAAATGGAAAATGCCTGTTTTTATAAGGTGTTCCTGAGCTCAGACTTTAACAGAGTCTTGGCTCCTTCTCTTCTGCTCTCTTGACTATTACAACTACTACCCAAAATGAGATCCAAATTGATCTTTTACATGAGTGGGCTCTTCAAGCTCTTCCCTCCAAACTCACCTACCCTATTCAATGGCATTGAATGGGCTGTCTAGTCCACTATCTGGATCTAGATCTCATCCTTCCAGCATTAAAGGCCTACCTACTCTACGCCTGTGTAAAGCATGACCTCTTGGCTCAATAGCCTAAAACATTAAATTACATTCATTCAAATTTTAAATGAGGGTTGCGCCTCTCTTGAACACACGATTTGAATCCGCTGACGTGGTTGGCTGGCCGACATGGAGAGATGCTCCTGCATCAGCCATGGTGGGAGTGCTAGTAGGTTTTGTGAGGGATGTTGCCACACCTCTTCCTCAATATCTATTTTATGTGCATGGCTGCTTTACTCCTTATGTGATTAAGATTAGTAATAAATCATTAGCCTACATCCATCAACGAAACATTGTCAATGATCCATAAACAACATCATAATATAATCTATCATATATCACATATGCATACATGAAATACTCAAACCAATACAATCCACTCCCTGACTCAATCAATAGTCCAAGGAGGTCTAGTGAAGCCATCAGCATCCTCAATCTATCAATTGTCCTGCACACTCAGGGGAAACATGTCAATAGAATATGTCAATACATAGATTTCAAACAACATAAATCATAATCTATTAACATCATCATAAAAATCAATAAGTGAAACATATAACCATATACTATAACCATATCAATTGCATGCAAGTGTCCTCAAAGAATAAGTCAATATCATGTGCTCGCAAGAGCGGGATGTTACATACACCCCCTCTTTTTTTAAACTTCATCTCGTAGTTGTACATTATATAAATGAAATAAATAAATCACCTGACAAGATCTGTATGTCTAACTATCAAATAAGTATGGAAACTGTTGGTGCAAATCATATGCGTCCTCTGAGATAGCCGAGTATGGACTATAATTGTCCCACTAGACCTTGACCTGATCAACTGTTCAACTTCATAGCTTTTGAATGTGATGGTCAAGAATGTGGATTGGATCATTCATGAGTGCACCCTCATCTGACACCTACAAGGAACTCATGTCAATCACATGTGTAGGATCACTAACATAATTTCTCAAAATAGATACATGAAAAACATCATGCATACACCTCAATGAATCAGGAAAGCATATTCGATAGGCCACATGCCCTTTCTTTTCCAGAAATTCGAAAGGTCCATAAACCTAGGAGAGATTTTAGCACCCTTTCTAAGCTTAATCGATCTCTTGTGTGGTTTCACCTGCAGGAAAGGCCTCCTGGAAACTAGTCCAAAATCGTCATGTAAACATTGATCCTCGATTGGATATGATTATTTTAGGCACGCCATGCAATCTCACAATATCGTTGATAAAATATCTAGCTATGTCTAGTGCCTCATACACCGTATGCACAGGGATAAAATGTGCACTCTTCGTTAGAGTGTCAACTACCACGAAAATCGAGTCGTGCCTCTTTTCCGTCAGCGACAACCCAACAATAAATTCCATCAAAATGAATTCTCATTTTGAATCTGGAATAGCATGTGGATGTAGTAATTTTCCCAGATGTCTATGTTTAGCCTTCACTTTCTGACATTCTAGACATCTCACCACATAGTTAATTATGTCTTTCTTCATACCTTTCCATAAGAATAAGGGATTAAGGTCTTCCCTCATCTCCATGACTTCTGGATGAGCCATGTACACTACTCTATGATCTTTGTTTAATATAAATTTCTCAATTCATAGTTAGGAGGTACATAAATCCAATCATTATACCTCATCAATCTGTCATTTTCTAAATTTTATCCTTCAAATTTTTGTACCAACATGGTGTCTTGTATGATATTTTCATTAACCTATTTATACCAGTCATCGTCGTGTTGTATAGTTAGAATATTTTTTCAAAGATTCATTTGAAGAGGTATCACCGAAACTATGCGTGGCCTCCAACTCAACGCATTTTCCACTCTATTAATCGTTCTTTTTATGTAAGTAATCTCAAAATCGTATTCTCTAAGAAATTCTGACCAATGCCTCTGTCATGTGTTCAAGTCACTTTGTGTAAAAATGTGTTGCAAACCACAGTGGTCTGTTTTTAGTTCAAATTTTCGTCCAATCAGGTAGTGCCTCCAAACTCTCAGGACATACACAATGGCCAATAACTTCAAATCATGCGTCGCGTAGTTCTGTTCATGCTTTCTCAATTTTCTTTAGATGTTAGCAATCACCCAACCATCTTGCATCAAGACTTGGCTTAAGCCTTCCTTGGATGCATCTATGCATACTAAGAATTCCTCGTCCATGGTGGGGACTTTTAGTATTGGTGTCTTCATCAAAAAATCCTTGAGCCTTCCAAATGCTTTCACACATTTCTTGCTCCATACAAACTTCTTGTTTTTATACTACAATTTCATGATCGGATTTGCTATCTTCGAAAAAATTTCGACAATCCGTCGATAATATGCTACTAAACCGATGAAGCTATGTACTTCTGGTATGTTCATCCATGCAAGCCATTCCATAAAATCCTCTAGCTTCACTGGATCCACAGAGATGCCTTCATGAGAGATAACATTTTTTTTGTCACTTAAAAGCGCAATGTTGGGTAGCATGCTCACAAATGATTGTCAATCCTTATTATTTAAATTATATTAATAATACACAAGTAGGTGGGACCGCTTGTTTGACTAATGGCACTATGGCAGATAAGAGACACTTATATTTTGTTTATCTGTGTGTTGATTTCATCACAAATGCTATAGCTCATTCAATTTGAATCATAGATAAAATGCTTATGATAAGAAATTTTGGGCAAGATGGTTAAAACAATGGAAAAAGTGGTCTTGATTATCTCTTGCAAAATTTGTTATGCGGCTTTAATGGGTGAAGGAATAATACTCCAGTTTGAATTTGATTTTATATGGATCATGGGTGATCACCCCAACCCTTGTTACAATTGTGGTGTAACCCCTATTTCATTAAATTTGGAAAAATTCTATTACATGGACTTCATCAACATTGATTTTTTTATAAATCCTTAATATATTCCATGGAGGAAGTCAATCTATTGAGATTCCTAGTGTGGACTTAAGTAAGTGATTTTCCTCTGAGAACCAATGCGAGGAGTAGGCAGTGAAAGCAAGGGCCTTCGAAGAGTAGTACGCAGGAAATGGATATTGATCTTTCCTCATTGTTGATTCTACAAAACCACTGACTTGATGTAATAGTGTCAACCAACCATAGAAAAAACAATCATGGTTTGGCATTACTTTCACCAAAAGGAGGAGAAAATGATAAGAATTTTAAATGCATAAGGGATAGATGTTGTAACATATTTTTCAGGGTTTTTAGTTGAACTTTGTATATGTCCCCATCTTCTTGGATTATTAATGATTAATGTTTAATGTAACTACAAATAAACTATCAAAATTAAGATATTAATTCTCAAGTTTAATCAAATATTCAAAGTCATTCATTTTTCACTCATCTCCCATGAGTCTGAATAGCTCACTTAGGACTCATTATTAATTCCTTCTAATTCTTTTTGTAAGAAATGTGAGTTTTATTTCAAAAATACATATCACATATATACATGTATTAATGAATATAATTAAACAAAATTCAATAAATAGTTTTGTGTCTTGTTGGCTTATATGAAATGATTTCAATCACTAATAATTAATTTAAGAATACAACTTTTCAAAAAGTTATGGATGGGGAAATCAAATTCCATATGATGCAAAAGTTCAAAGACATCTATTTATGACCCATATCCAATGAAAAATAGTCCACTTAACACTCATTATCAAATAATTCTATGTTTTTTTAAGAAACATTTTTATTTACATGAATTTTTATTTCAAAAATTACATCGCATTTATACACTCATATTAATGCATAATATAGGTAGATAGAAGTCATTGTCCTTAAATTGGCTTATATAAGATGCTTGCAATTATAAATAATTGATTTAAGAATACATATTTATAAAAAGTTATGGATTGAGAAATCAAATACCTTATAATTTAAAAATTTCTAAGTCATTATGACCCATATCTCATTACCTTGAATAGTCCACTTAACATTCATTATTAGGAAATTGTAAGTTTGTTTTGGAAGAAATGCATCGTTATTTATATGGAGTTTTGTTCAAAAAATTATATATCGCATTTATGCACTCATATGATATCACATTTATGCACTCATATTAACCCATATAAGTAAATAAAAGTCAACAAATAAATATGTTCCTTTTGTCTTATATGGGATGATTTCAATTGATTTAAGAATAGAAATTTACAAAAAGTTATGGATAGGAAAATGAATTGATTTACATTTTACAATCATCTATGACACATCTCCAATGAGCCTCAATAGTCCACTTAGCACTAGTTATCAATTAATTCTATGTTTTTTTTAAAGAAATGCAACTCTATTTACATGGGATTTTATTTCAAAAATTACATAACACATATATTAATGCATA
>ML778926.1:217244-231578 GCA_009831015.1 Picea engelmannii | reverse complement strand
CCAAAACTAAACGTTCAACATTTTCTATTTCCCCTTTTGTGGTGTTTCTTTATAACAACCTACATTTCCTCCATATTTATGATATGGTGTAGTTTCTCTACCATTGTTTGTACCCAATACAAATCTAGTTCTTCATAATTGTGAGGGCCAAATGAGGTCAAATTTTTTTATTTGCTAAAATCTTCTCCTTGATGTCAACTTTTTTTTATTTACCCCAATTAGACCATGAATTGGGAGTCACATGAGC
This sequence comes from Picea engelmannii, assembly GCA_009831015.1. Classification (NCBI taxonomy): domain Eukaryota; kingdom Viridiplantae; phylum Streptophyta; class Pinopsida; order Pinales; family Pinaceae; genus Picea; species Picea engelmannii. The sequence continues at coordinate 231,331 of ML778926.1, read as the reverse complement.
TCTCAAGTCACAAGAACTGTGAATCTTTTTTTTTCTCTGGAAAAAAGTAGCAATTCTTGAATTTAAGATTGCAACCATAGCTAGTGATAAGAGAGACCCGCATGCATTATGATGTTCCACAACCACACAATGAGGTGACATTATACTAAGGTATCCCAACCCATATGAGGAAGATTGGGAAGGTGATTGCATCAAACAATGACAAAGGCCCTGGGGTATTGCATCATGTTGTATCTATGTAATTGGCTAAGAAAATGTCTGTGAATTTATGGGAGGTAACATCTAGTTTAGAAAATGCATATATGCATGGATGGAATTGTGAGTTTGCATTTGGGGAATCGTCTAAGAAAATACGAAAGGTTCAAGGACCGCTACTCTAGGAGAAGTTACCTTAGAGGGAAAAAAGTCTTCAAGATTTGTTGGAGCAACAATATTTATGCCATGACTTTGGGGATTTCTTGTCGATTTCAAATTTGGAGAGACAATATTGATCCCGTGATATTAAAATAAATTCTCATTTTTTATTTCTTTAATGGAAATAACATATCCTATATTGGATCTTGGAGGTTTAAATTTAGTGAATATTAGCCTTTTCCATGTTGGATTACTGAGAGGGGGGTGAATTTGTAATAGCGCAATTATAATATTTTTTCTCCAAACAATCCAAGTGTTATATCAATGCAGAGTTATTATCCAATAATGAGCAATAAGAAATTAACAATCACACACATACACAGTACACCAGTGTTTTACATGGAAAACCAAATTGGGAGAAAACCACAGAATGTTTTTTTGTTATATGTATTGAAGAATTACATTGATTGGAGGCACCAAATTCCTTTGTTTTCCAGCTGCAAGTGGAATGAGGCTTCAACCCCCTAGTTTCTCAGGCTACAACCTAAGGGAAGCTACAACTCCCCAATTCTCTAGCTACAACCAGAAGGAGGCTACAACCCCCTAAGTTCTCCAGCTACAACTGGAAAGTGGCTACAACCACCTATCCTTGCCCTATCCAACCACCCTGAAGTATAAGTAGAATGATGGAACCATTGCCAATATGTCACTGTGAAATATATTGTTGTACAACTGTAACAGCCTATACCACTAACCTATATCCAATCTATACAACTACCATGTAATCAATCTGTACATGAACTGAACATGTATCTACAAAAATTACAACAGATACACAACCTGTAGTGTTGCAGCCGACGTATGTACACACCCTATTTGTTATGCATCTCGCATATGTATGCTACCAAACTCTTATGTAGCATGTGTATGCCTTCTGAAAACTAGGGTTTCCTTTTCTTGAAAACTTCTGACCTTCAGTAACCTCTTTCACATGGATCTGTAACATGTCATTGTATCCAAACTATAAATGTACCCTGTGCATGCATCCTCGTATATAACCTTTACTCAAGGAAAGTATGTCTCTCTCTAGCCATGTGTCATATAGGTATGTGTAATCATGAACAAGTATAATATACCTCACATGATATTAGTCATCAACCCCTTTCTAATATCTAGTCTCTCAATGCATCAACTACTATGCAAATACAAGCTCTCAACCATGTACCATAAAAAACCTTTGCCATATGCCAAGAAATACAAGATGTGCTTGACAATAAGTATCAATGATGAACATACCAGCACTATAATTCTGTAGATCTAAATTATGTAGAACATCACATGTAGCCACTAGTCTTTGTTGTAGGAAAATCTGCCTGCGGACAAGTCGATCGACCTCTAGAGCTTGACCTTAACCCTAGACAGAAAAATGCTTATCATGGACACTGACTTCCTTTCAAATCTATCTAAACTAATGCATGAGAAGGGAGGATGACAGAAGTACCTTTTAATCGACGTTTGTCCCTACATGCTCCGAGTTGCGCTCCAATCCTTTGCTCCTCGCTGAGAGATGTGGACAAAAAAAGATACGACCACTTCCTACTCTATTAACATTAGCTTGAAAATAGATCTATCACTGAATGATAAGTTCATGTAACATTAGACACAAACTAGAAAGAAACAGGCCAAGCGTGTCATATTAATGAGAATAACGACAGTAGTACTTACAATCGTAGATGCGAATGCGACAGCTTTGTCAAGTCCTCTTCGTCTAACCCTTGCCTGAAAGATCCAAGACCTGGATGACAGCAGCTTCACTGATTACTCCCCTTTGGCTGACTGTAAGTTTCCTCCAAGATCATAAGTTTCACATATTCAATTCTTCCTTCCTTTTCCACCATCATAGAGCCTGTTTATATAGGTTGGGAGGAGCCTAACCTCTTGAGTTATGTTTAGAACCAGTTGGGAACCTTCTCCATAGATCAAGGATCTGTTGATGAAAACGAGAATTCGAGTACAACAGCCTCTTAATCTCGAATGTTCGTTTCCTTATTCTTCTCAACGGGCTAACAACTGACTCAGATTAGGGAGCGCTCCTCCAGAAGGGGTCTCAGAGCATTGTAGCGCTTCTGATGTGCCTTGGGAAAGCACCAGCGCTCTTAAGATGAGCAGCGCTCCTCCAGAAGGGCTTAAGGGGCATTATAACACTCCCTGAATCATAGCAGAGGGGCGCCAATTCTTCTGCCGCTGTATTAGGGGAGCGTTCCCTCTCCAAACCTCAGTTTCAGGGCTCCTTTCAGGTGTCAAGATTCTCTTGATCCCAGTAAACCAGTTCTCTTCCTTCAAATGAGCCATATGAGATGTCATAAGTTCTTCCATAGTGTCGTTATCATGACATCATGTCTGAACATTGTTTGTGACACTAATGCTCAACTTGCGACACTTACGAAAGCTGAAGGGAAGATGCGACACTTATGACAGTTGATAGGGAAAATGCGACACTTATCCATCTGAGCAATTTTGACGTGTAACAGAATGCCCCCCAAAGTATGAAGTCAGAAGATGCGAACTGATGACTAAAATTCTTTGTAGATGTTCAAGCAAGGGTATAGACTCGGAGATCCTGACGGAAGCTGCACACAAACATCCAACAAATATCATGACATATTTCAAAACCCATGGTAGGCATCCCTATTCTTGGATGATCAAGATTTGAGATATGACCGCCATATTATACATAGTGGATCCATAATTGTATTGATAAAATGGTATAGCCACCGAATATACACTGTGGATCTATACTGTGATAACTCAGACTGATCGTAGCCACGAAGAATACACAGTGGATCTACGAGATGACAAGACATAGCCACGACCAATACAAAGTGGATTTATGTGACAATGTATGTGTTCTTAGTCCAGAACTCCTTCACAACCTGGGCGAAACTTGTATCAAAGTGAATTACTCAACCTAGGGTATTCATACCAATCCCAATATCGCATGAATCTAACCATGTGAATAGATGTCTTGGCGTCGAACATGGCAGAAACCACTTGATTACCGGTCGATGAGGTAAGCCGTTAACAAGTGCGAGGGAGATCACCATTAATGTCAATGATTCCCAAGGTACCTTAGTACATTCCACCGAACGCGAATAGATGAGCTGAATTCGAACATTCGTGGAATCATTCGATCAGAGGTCAATGATGCAAACCCACTGTCGAATGTGAGGAGGCCTGCCATTGAGGCATGCAGGTCCCAAAGTACTAAATGGTTTCTAATCCTAATTCCCGGATAATGTGTTGGAGTCAACAGGAATAGACTCGTCGAGGGAGGGCCTTGATGTATCCCCCATCAACGACATGAAACGAACATAGAGGTGTAATTGGTAAATCAAAAGAACATGGACTGACACGGGTTGTGAGACAAGATATTTGGGATGGTTGACTCTTTGAGGCAGATACTTCCCTTGAACACTGAGGCACAACTGAAAAACATGACATGGACCAAAACTATGCAGTGGGTATCATGACTTGCGTTGGGTGACTCACAGGAGTGAAAGGAAACTCAGAGGATTGGATCAATGCAGAGGTTCAGCGGATTATGATATGTGCAAAGTGACAAAGCGTCGTGTTCAAGGGCAACTCTAAGAAGTGTTGAATGGTATTCTCAAGAGACTGCTTGGCTTGCTCCTTTCAATTTTTTCCCCCATCTAGATAGATGAGTACCTCTTTTTGATTTAATGAGCTCGAGGAGGATAACACATGCTCGATATAACTTACCTTCAGTAAGTTCCTCTTCCTTTGTTTAATGAACCAGAAGAAGTAAGGGTTCGTTCCCATATGGTTCTGTCGATGTGTGCTTTAATGAGTCCAAAGACAGAAAACTCGAAGGTTTTTCGGGATTATAGAGTTTGGAAAAACACTTAAAAGAGAACTCTCTCAGTGCCTTTTTCGTACAATAGTCCAACGAGACTGAAAAAGGGTTAAACTATTGCTCGAAGGACGCTCTTTCTGACCTTTTAACGAGTGTGAAAGAAAGCAAGATCACTCGACAATCTTTTCATATTTAGAGACTCTGAAAAGAGTTTAAAGTAGACTCCAGGGGGGCTCCTTTTTCATGTGATGTATTCGTACAGGTCCGAAAAAGTGATAAAATTTTACCCGGTTACGTTCTCATATTGTTGAGCTCGAGAACGAACTAAGACTATGCTCGTAAATTCGACAAGGTGAATAATTCATTAGAACTGCCAAGATTCCTGCAATGCCAGAAGCTACAAACCCGATATTAGTGAAGTCATTTGCACCATTAGAGAAACCCCAAAAGACTATAGCTTATAAAAAATGAAATTTTATAAATGTCAATTGATTCAAAAACTCGTTTACCATTTCATTTGTGGAGTGTTTGAAGAATCTCAATTGGAGAAAAACTCGTTCTTCTTGCTGCCGGAGCTACGGTTGATCATTTCGCACACCGTTCGAACCAGGTAGATGTTCTTTCTTAGCTCTTTCAATTGCATGGTTTTAAGTTGATTTTCATAGCATAATTAATTTAGAACACAAAGCCCTAGGTTACCCATTTTAAACCAAATCGGCCTCCTTTTAAAAGTCAATGAAATGGGGGGAATTGTTCACGAAAATGCATTGGAAAATGGTGGTTAAGATGCCTACACTTTAACCATGGATTAAATCGACCATTTTGACCAAAGAAATTTGCAAAAACTCCTCTCATGGGCCCACGCACCTCCTCAAAACGTTTTTCATTTTTATCATATTTTAATCATTGTTTAGTGAATGTTTAAGGGTGTGGTGGTTAAAAATGATGATTGGTTACCTTTAGATGTGATGGGAATTCGTTTTTATGTTTTAAAATGCTTTTTGAAAATCGCCGAAATCACAAAAACGTGGGGAATGATGAAAATTTTGAATTTTTGTTTTGTAGATATATTCAGCAACCATGATCGAGTGGAAAGAGCGGGAACATGAGATGGATGATGTAGCCGCTCTGCGGAGTCCCCGTACGCGGGGTGCTTTGAGGGCATGTGGTTTTCTCAAGTTTTTCAAACTGCAAAAAATGAAAAGTGAGGTTCTATTGCTTGAGCATATCATCGGTCTTTGGGATGTTACGGAACAGGGATTCCGTATTGGTACACAGCTCCTGACCAACGATTTGGAGGACGTGTACTTTCTGACTAGCCTCTCGAAGAGAGGGGTCCCCATAGATTTTACAGGGTAGAGGGCATTACCTGAACAGGTGGATGTGTATCTGGCACGTCACTGTGCTCCGGGAGCAAGATTGGTAGGGGGCAAGATCCCTATCAAGGATATCCGAGATCTGTCTCTTTGATCCATATTGTTTGCTATCACTAGTGCGACTAGTAGCACTAGCACTCATTTGGCTTCAAGGTCACAGGTGGCCTATGGTGTTCAGTGTTTAGAGCCAACACTGTTTAATTGGAGTGTTACGTTCCTTCGGAACATGAAGGAACAAATTTCTTGGTGCAGGAACGGCCAAAAACATTTTGGCTATGGCTCATTCTTAGTCTCATTTTTCTTGGAGTGCATCCCTCAGATGCAGCCTCAGATCGTGCTGGAAGTACGACCAGTAGATGAGCCTCGGATGGAGAGGTGGACTAGCCTATCTCCGAGGTTAGTTTCAGAGTCAGAGTTCCGTCTTACTGGTGACTTCTTCGGCTGGTTGAGGCGGCAGTACCTCTGGATTGAGGACTTCCCGTATGCTGATGTGGACTTCCGCGGGAGTATGGATTTGATTTTTCCCGAGGGGGAAGATTGGGACGAGTCAGGTAAGAGACTAAGCCGTACCTTGTCTAACTTGTTTTTAAGTTTTTGATATATATGTATTTTTTTGGGTATGTAAGAGAGTGTCTTAACAGATGTTTTGTCTTCAATGTGCAGACAAGGGAATAGTGTGCCCAGCAGACATACCAGTGCCAGGATGTCGTGGTGGTGCCCCAGTCGTAGCAGAACCAGTAGTACCGGTAGTGGGCCTTTGGGAGGTTGAGAGGAACCTCCAGGGCCTTACGATGGGTATCCCTACTCTGCGGAGAGGGGACATGCCTTTGCATCTGCATCGACACACTGTAGGGGTGCCAGAGAATATCAATTATCTGTTGAGGCACGTAGCACATGTAGTAGTGTGCTACTCACAGCACAACGTAGTGTGGGGAGATTAGAGTTTCCCCGAGATCATGTTTTTTTTACGCCTTGTCTGGCGAAGTTGTATGGGTGGATGAGCCCAATATTTTTCTCTCTTACAGTCTTTTTGATGTAATGTAAACATTTCAGTCACGCCATATATATATATATATATATATATATATACAGTTTCAATTTTTTATGATGCTGATGATTTGTACATGATGATGTCTGTGATGTGTTTTAATTTACATGTAATGTACAGTTTTTTCTTTCCTTGAATCTTATCTGTGGGCTAAATACCGATCCATGATGTAATTAGCTAACGAATCTGAAACACTATTAAGTTCTCTCGGAATGTGTCTATATTCAATGTAATCAAACATTCATTCGAGACGGCGAACTTGCAAGTGTAGACGTAGCAGGATAGGACTACGGATAGCGTAGATGTGCTTCAGTTGATAAACCACGAGTTGGGAGTCTAAGTAGACAACGATACGGGAAATATCTAGGGAGGAGGCTTGGGTTAATAGTCCAATGACAGTGTGATATTCTACCATATTGTTGGTTGCTGGTCCTAAACAGATGCCTCCTGAACTCACCACCTCGTCAAACTAATAAATAACCCATGCCCCCAAAGCAATATTCCGGGTATGTCGGCTGGCGCTATTCGCGAACCCAAAAAATATAGGAGAGGCAAACGTCATCTGCGCATGAAAACACAGGCACAGTCATAAGTGGAAACGGTAAAGACTCGAGCACGCGAAAGAAAAGACACACAAAACTAAAATACAATAATGTACAAAGTACAGATGCTAGGTGATCTAGGCATAGTACTTCTTAAGGTAAAGCTCGTATCGAGGCTCTCCCAGGGAAATTCCATCATGATCTACTAGTTTGTAAGCACCTCTGTTTAAAACAAGCTCCACGATGTAAGGACCGTGCCACATAGGTTCTAATTTTCCTGTTCCCAGTTTATCGTGTGCTTGGTCGTAAACGAGGACTAAGTCTCCTTCTGCAAAGGCTCGAGGTTGGACGGATTTGTCATACTGACTCTTTATTTGTTTCTGATGTGCTTCATTAACGAGAGCAGCATCACGGTGTGTTTCGTCCAACTTGGATAGGTACAAGAATCGTTCTTCCTCTGCGGAAGTATGGGGCAGGAGTTCTACTTTCAATTTGAGTGACGGAATTTTGCACTCGATTGGTAGTATGGCCTCAATGCCATAGACTAATTGGAAAGGAGTGAATCCAGTTAAGGTTTTCACGGACGTGCGATAGGCCCAGAGAGCGGAAAACAATTGTAAATGCCACGATGTCTTGTTTTTCCCTACCATGCATTGGATCATGGTTTTTAAGACTTTGTTGATAGCTTCTACTTGCCCATTCGCTTGAGGGTAGTAAGGGGATGAGTTTTCATGGAGAAAACCCAATTTGACATGTAGCTCGCTCATCATCTGGTTTTTGAAGTGTGCACCATGGTCGGTGACAATGGCATGTGGTATACCAAAATGAGTAATGATGTGGTTGAAGAGGAATAGAGCTGCAGTATGGCCATCGTTCAGGAAGGTAGGCATAGCCTCAACCCATTTTGTGAAATAGTCGACGGCGATGATGATGTAACCGTGCCCCCCAGCTGAGGTAGGCTTACACCGCATGAAGTCGATACCCCATTTTGAGAAGGGGCCGATGGCAATGATGGGGTTCAGTGCAGAGGGGTGGGTGCGTGCCTTCTTGTTGAAGATTTGGCAGGGTGGGCATTTTTTGACGGCCTCGATGCAATCTTTGAAGATCGAGGGCCAAAAGTAGCCGGCACGTAATATTTTTTGGGCTGTGGCCATTCCGGAAAGGTGACCGCCACAAGAACCAAGGTGACAATCATTCAAAACATGTTCAGCCTCTTCATGAATCAGACATCGTCGAAGAATTGTGTCAATACCACGGCGATACAAAGTGTCGCCGAGGATGAGGTAATGGTGAGAGTGGTGACGGATGCGTCGACGTTCTTCACGAGAGATGTTGGGATGAAAACGTTGAGTTTGAAGGTAGAGGAGAATGTCTCCATACCAAGGGTCAAAGGTGCTGATGAGGAAGAGAGACTCATCTGGAAGAGGGTCTCTAGGTTCAGTGTTTTCATCAGCACTTGGAAGAGCACAAATGAGCTTTGCAAACACCAGGGATTTTTTGGATTTAGCCTTCACAAACTCGAGATCAAATTCTTGAAGAATAACGATCCATTTTGAATATTTTCCCCCAAGTACTTGACGTGTCAAGATGTGGTACATGGGGTTAGAGTCTGCGATTACCGTGGTGGTGCATAGTAGGATGTAGTGGCGGAATCGTTGGACGGAAATGACAGCTGCCATAGCCAGTTTCTCGACATGCGAATATCTGAGTTCGGGTCCAGATAAACTCTTGCTCAGATAATAAATCACGTGTTCTTCACCATTAGAGTCCTCTTGAATTAACACCATCGCAATGGTGGAAGCAGAAGCGGCCAAGTAAAGGATATAATCCTTTGTATAATCGGGAGGATGTAACAAAGGAGCATGTGTCAAAGCGTGCTTGAGAGCATTGAATGACCATTGGGAAATGTCATCCTAGATGAAAGGGATGTTCTTTTGCAGTAGTCGCATAAATCCTTTAGTAATCTCGACGTAATTGCAGATGAAACGGCGGAGAAAGTTTGCTTTTCCTTGCAAACTTTGAAGTTGGGTCAAGTTGGTGGGTGGGGGTAAGGCTAGAATGGCCTTGATCTTCAAGGGATCCACCCTGATCCCGTCTTTGGAGACGATGAAACCAAGGAGTCTGCCGGATTCGACAGCAAAAATGCATTTATGTGGGTTCAAACGGATACGATAGAAACGACATCGAAGAAAAATTGCCCGCAAGTGACCAATATGATCGGGTCGGTGGGATGAATGGGCGGGTAAATCATCTAGGTAAGGTTCCACGATATGCTTGATGTCGTGGAAAGCGTACGACATGGCTCGCTGGAAAGTAGCACCAGTGTTTTTAAGGCCAAAAGGTAGCTTTCAGTAGGCGAAAGTTCCCCAAGGGCAGATGAAGGCTGTCTTCTGTTGATTAGTAGGTAAGATTTCAATCTGGTTGTATCCAGAAAAGCCATCCATGAAAGAGAAGATCACGCTTCCCGCGCAATTATCGATGATTTGATCGATAAAAGGTGTAGGGTAGTTGTCCTTGGGACAAGCTTTGTTGAGATCACGATAGTCTATGCAGACACGGATGGTCCCTTGTTTCTTGGCGACTGGAACGAGGTTGGAAACCCATTCCGTCAAAGGGACAGGATAAATGAAGCCAGATTTTAGAAGTTTTTCAACTTCTGCCTTTATAGCTGCCAGTTTCTTGGGGTGAACCGGGTGGAGTTTCTGTCGAACCGGTTTTGCATCAGGGTAAGTCTTGATTTCATGTATAACGATCGAAGGATCGATCCCTGGCATTTCCTCGTAACTCCATGCGAAGACGTCGCGGAATTCCTTGAACAAAGCGGTGTAAGAAACCACTTCGTCGGGTGTGCAATTGGCACCAAGATTGATGTTTTCCATGACACCTTCCTTGATTGAAATGTCAATCATTATTGTGGTAGAGATGTTACCCATGTTCCCCTTAGAAAAAGTATCTTGAGTGAGGATAGGGGATTTTGGAGCATTGGTAACATCAGGGGGGAAGACAGATCATATGTCTTGCACATCTTCCAATGGTGGAAGAAAAGAGGATCGATGGTGGTTGTCATCCCAAGGCAAATTGTCAATGCTCAACATTTCCATAATAGATTCATCCAAAGGAAATATCTAGGAAATGTAATCGACGGCGGATGATAGGGAGTCTAACCACGAGGGAACCGAATAAGTATCGGGTGCCAATAAATGTGAAGTGTTTGAAGAGGGAGAGGTAAATTGAATGGCTATAGATGTGGCCTCAGCTGGGCTCAGTGGCATCGTGTCTCCGAGCACATCGAATTCCAAAGGACTAGGCACAACCCAAGGATCTGATGACTCCAAGGATTGGTAAGGCATAGTCGAGATCATGTTGATGGCAACAAGATGATGTGTGGTGGGTGGAAGTGGTGTAGGGAAAGTACCCATGAGGCTAGAATCTTTCAATAATCCAACACCAACGCTTTCATACGTAACCATGTGGTCTCCCAGAAATGGAATATTGTTGGTAGCAGGGATGCGGGCGTCGGGTGTGAAAAAATCAAGCTGATCGATGGTAATAATTTTACCTTGATGGGGGAATTGTACACATCGAAACATTGATGAGGCGACGGAAGTCATCGCATAAAACCAACTTCTTTCGAGTAATAGATTGTAATCGAGGGGAGCATCGACCACATCGACATCAATGGTAACAGTTTTGCCACCCAATTGGATGGCGAGGGATTGTAATAATCCGTGAGGATGGAAACCTCATCCATCGAAGGTGCGTAACATCATAGGGGATTTATTTAGGGCAGGTGATTTCAAACCTTTCCAACAGGCTAGAGACATGACACAGGTAGAGGCTCCCTCATCCAGGATAGTTCAATGAATTTGTTGATTATGGACAACAACGTCGATTTGGAAGGCTAGCTGGTGGGAGAGTCGCGGTTGATAATCGTCTAGATTAAACGTGATGTAGTTTGATGACTTGGGATCGAAAGCGCCAATGGCAGCTAAGAGCGTCCTACGTTGATTTGGACAATGTTGTAGAACTTCCAATGTGGACATGGCACATGGAGCTTGGGCCAAATCTTCTACAATATTGTAGTTTTGGGCGGCTCGTGAATTAGGATTGAAAGTGGATTTCCGGATGGTACTCTTAGGAGGGCGTAGCATGGAGTTAAAAGATGGTTTCTCAATCTGAAGTGGCTCGGATGGAGGGCTAACAGACGGAGGATTAACAACAGATGGTAAAGGATCTGGCGAAGGACCGTTAGTGGTCTTCGGCTTGTCAGGTTTAACTGGCATGTCGTATGTCGCAGAATGAGTGGTTATATTAACCCCGTTAAACATGTAAATGTGTGCGCTTGTCGAGGCCTCATTGTGGGGTTGGTTGGAACTGCCCCCCGACGTGGGGGTTTGTGCAACCAACGATTGTTGCTGCGGAAAAGGCTGAGTGAGCACAGCAGGTTGCGAATTTCCTTTGAGGAGTTTGGCCACTTCATCGCGATGTGGGAAATCTCGAGTGTAGTGATCATCACCACAGATGAGACATGGGAATTTTGGTTTTCGCTGTGGTTGTTTTCCGGCAGTAGGGGTTTGTGGTTGGGTTTTGGGTTGTTCGTTGTTATTATTCTTCTTTGTTTTGTTTCTCTCTTTCTTCTTGCCCCCGGGTTGTTGTGACGAGGTTGATTGGACCACGTTCACATCAGAGACTTGAGTTTGTGTGGGGGGGGGGTAGAAGAGGGTGCAGTTGGACTGGGAGAAGCCGTTGAGGAGGGCCGCTGAATCGTTCCAGTGGACTGGGTTGTAGATTGAGCCTTGACGGAGCCAATAACTCCATCCGCATGCGAAGCAGTCGATGGTTTGGATGGGTCATTAGTGGCATGGGTGGCATTCGATATCAACTCATATAGAGTACCAGATTGCGAATAGACTAAGTCTAGGTAATGATCTCGGGCGATGGCTTCTTCCTCAGTGAGCACGCCGCCCATGGCAGCATCATGAGATATTTGGGGTAATAATGATTTCGTGAACCATTCCACTAATAATTGGTCGGGGATGACCGCTTTAATTAGCCTTCGTTGTCTTCTCCATTCATGGATATGATCGGAGATGTGTGTGGAAGTTGTCTGATGAAGAGAGGTTAACAGTTCAGTACCCATCTCGTATCGGATGGGTAGTTGGAAATGAGTGAGGAAGGACATAGCGAGGGAGTTGAAATCGTGAAAGGATGCGCGTGGTAATTCAATATACCATTTTGCTGCGGCACCCGTAAGTGTCCATTGGAAAAGACGCAAACGAATCAAGTCGTCCATGAGGGAGTTTGATGAACACCACAAATGGAAGGTCATTACGTGGTTGTTTGGGTCTTCTCCTGACTTTCCGTCGAATTTTGGTATATCAGAGGGTAGTTTTGCTGGAATGGCTGGCCAAACCATAGAATGATGAATGGGATCATTCGTTATCCGAGATAAATCTGGAAGGTGCAGAGTGGCTAAAAAGGGTAGTTGTCGGTTAACCTGTGGGTAATGATGGTGTGGCGGAGGGACACCAGTGGGGCCCAATACCGGGTTATGTGGATAGTTGTAACTCGTGGGCCCTCTCATTTGAGGTTGGTTTTGACCAAGGTACATAGGATTTGAGATGTTTTGAGAAGTATTTATGAGCAGAGGATAACCGGATGGGTTTTGTGGATTATATGTTGGGTTGGGCATTTGTCCAAGGTGGGGTTGTTGTGAAGTCTGAACGTTTTTCCCTGTGGAGGCATGTGGGTTTCCTTGAAAGGGAACGCTCCACGGATTAGGTGCGGTAGGCACATTTTGTCCGGCGAAGGCATGCGGATTTCCTTGAAAAGGGATGCTCCACGGATTCGGTGCGGTGGACACATTTTGTCCTTGTGGTTGATAGTGGAATCCGACTTGAGGTTTCCCCCCAGCATGAGGGTGCCCCCCGAATGGGATTTGTCCTCCGGTGGGAGGGTGCCCCCCATCTTGAGGTAGGGTTCCCGGGATTTGAGGGCCAGACACAAAAGATTGACCAGTATTGTCGATTGGGTTAGGAGCACCAAGAACAGTCCCTCCGGGTTGTTGGATAGGTATGGAACTTCCCGGTACAATTTGAGTAGTGGTTTGGGCAGTGGTGATAGCAGATGCATTCAGTGCCCTAAATCCAAAAGGGAGATTGGGTCTTGGTGTTACAGGTGTGCCAATCGGGGCTTGATTAACTACCGCATTACCAGCAGGGATGGTTGGAATGTGCGGGGCCATTGTTGAGTGGGCCGTTTGGAGGGGAATAGTAGGGTTAACAACCCGATCGATTGGGTGACTCATGGTTTGACCAGATGGTCCTGCTTCACCAGGAAGGTTATCAGGACGGAACGGTTGTCAAATGGATTCGAAATGTTCATAAAGATTTTGTCCTGATGGAGTCCTCCAAATAGAACGAGCGGTTATGGGGCTGATACTTACTGCAGTGCTAGGATGAATGGGAGTCCTATATTCCTCACCAAAGATGGGTTGTGTGGACCCCATGTATGTTTCGGTAATAGGCCTCTCAGGTAATCGTGGGACTTCCTCGTCTATGATGTTCCCGAGGGAGTCCAAACAAAGTAACAGTGGTTCGAGAGGGGTCATCAAAGTGGGACCCGTGGTTGTGACAGAAGCGTCTTCCTGGGAAATTATAATGTTTTGAACCTCACTCTGTTGAGGAGATTGTTCCATAGAATGTGTGGGTAAAGGGATGTCTCCTTCCATATTTTCTAGAGGAAGTCCCTGTTGGGATCATGATGATAGGGGGAGCATGAGTGTTGCCATCAATGACAAAGGGGGAGATTGTTGGAAGATTGGTTGTTGTCATTGATGTCAACCCTAGTCATGGGTTTTGGACCAGAATATTGATGAAGTTATTTGGACATGA
>ML778926.1:193850-213581 GCA_009831015.1 Picea engelmannii | reverse complement strand
TGGAAGTGAAACAAATGGAATTAAGACTCTGACCCAAAGAGTGCATCAAGCATGATAAGCAATCATTTTCTTTCGATGAACATCTAGCTAAGGGAGAGAGAGAGTTCTTTCACTAACAAGCACAACTACAGAATGCTCTCAAACGATTCTTTTCTCAATCAAATTCTGTTGTAATGCAAAACTTTTCAAATGCCTTCTAACATGCTCAATCAATCATGAAAATATCTTTACTGTTTGCGTATGGATGATGATCAATACAATCACAATTCTTATCTTTGCTAATTATCTTCTTGGTATGAATGAAAACCAAACTAGCATAAGCGAAAGTCACACAAACAATACACCCTTCGTAGTAATCAAAACGAAAAAGCAAAAGAAAGGAAACAATCAAAGAGAAAACAAAATTTCAAACACCCAAAAAGCGAAATCGAAGAATAAGGACCTTGACCCAAAGAAAAATGAAGAGGACTATAGGCCTTTGATGACCTTCACCAAGGTTTTTCACTCAGCTGATGAGGAGAGAAGAACAATGCATAAATCTCAAATTTCACTCAATCAGGGAAAACCTAATGAAAAATAGTGAAGAAGGCTGCAAGATCCAATCAACAAGGTGTTTATCCTTCAAGAAAGACAGACATCAAGGTCAAAAGGAAGAAAAATTGACTCTCAAGGTCACTTAGCAGAAGAACATAGAGGCAGAAATCCAAAAAAATGTAAATTTGGAAGGTTTCTGAGCCAAAGGAGGCTGGCACTCTGTTGCCAAGGGAAAAGAGCATTATAGCACTCTGTGTAAGGCTACTAGAGGCGCTGGCACTCTGATAACACTAGGTCAGGGGCGCCAGGGTCTAAAAGTTCTAGAAATGTCAAGAAATTTCAAAAATTGAGATCTAAACTTGACAAGTATGCTGAGTGTGATGGGACAAGGAGCCAATCATCTCATGAAACTAATGAAAGAGGGGTGAACCAGGTCTAAAACAATCAAGGGATAGAACAAGTTCAATGAGGAGAAAAATCCATACAAGAGGTTTTGAATTGAGGCTATCTCCCCAGCGGAGTCGCCAGTTTCTGTTGTAGGAAAATATGCCTGCGGACAAGTAGATCGACCTCTAGAGATTGACCTTAACCCTAGACAGAAAAATGCTTATCATGGACACTGACTTCCTTTCAAATATATCTAAACTAATGCATGAGAAGGGAGGATGAAAAAAGTACCTTTTAATCGACGTTTGTCCCTACATGCTCCGAGTTGCGCTCCAATCCTTTGCTCCTCGCTGAGAGCTGTGGACAAAACAAGATACGACCACTTCCTACACTATTGACATTAGCTTGAAAACAGATCTATCACTGAATGATAAGTTCATGTAACGTTAGACAGAAACTAGAAAGAAACAAGCCAAGCATGTCATATTAATCAGAATAATGATAGTAGTACTTACAATCGTAGATGCGAATGCGACAGCTTCGTCAAGTCCTCTTCATCTAACCCTTGCCTGAAAGATCCAAGACCTGGATGACAGCAGCTTCAATGATTACTCCCCTTTGGCTGACTGTAAGTTTCCTCCAAGATCATAAGTTTCACATATTCAATTCTTCCCTCCTTTTCCACCATCATAGAGCCTGTTTATATAGGTTGGGAGGAGCCTAACCTCTTGAGTTATGTTTAGAACCAGTTGGGATCCTTCTCCATAGATCAGGGATTTGTTGATGAAAACAAGAATTCGAGTACAACAGCCTCTTAATCTTGAATGTTCCTTTCCTTATTCTTCTCAACGGGCTAACAATTGACTCAGATTAGGGAGTGCTCCTCCAGAAGGGGTCTCAGAGTGTTGTAGCGCTCTTGATGTGCCTTGGGAAAGCGCCAGCGCTCTTAAGATGAGCAGCGCTCCTCCAGAAGGGCTTAAGGGACGTTATAACACTCCCTGAATCATAGCAGAGGGGCGCCAGCGCTTTTGCAGCTATATTAGGGGAGCGTTCCCTCTCCAAACCTCAGTTTCAGGGCTCCTTTCAGGTGTCAAGATTCTCTTGATCCCAGTAAACCAGTTCTCTTCCTTCAAATGAGCCATATGATATGTCATAAGTGCTTCCTTAGTGTCGTTATCACGACATCATGTTTGAACATTGTTTGCGACACTAATGCTCAACTTGCGACACTTATGAAAGATGAAGGGAAGATGCGACACTTACGACAGTTGATAGGGACAATGCGACACTTATCCATCTGAGCAATTTTGATGTGTAACAGTCTTTGTAGAGAGAATCCTCAAATCTCCATTTCCATTCCTCATACATACATCAAAATCCAACTATTCATCGAAATAAGACATACCTTTCTAACCAATGGATGGATTATATGTATCTGATCACTTTAGACCTTCCATGGAGCTTGATCTCAGAATCTAGAACCTCAGTATCTTCATCTTCTCAAGTTTCCATGACTTTATCAGCATGCACGCTCCTTATACACAAACAACCCACGTGTACGCACCCTATACGTAGACAACCCACATGGATCTAATGCACTGTATGCACCCTATACACAGACAAATCATGTATAGGCACCCTATACACAGAAAGCCTGTGTACACACCAAAAAATAGGGTTTTCTGTAAATCCGAGAATTTCATTGTCAACCGTTCGTGCTACCTCAGACGTTCGCTACTTCAAATGTATCCACAAGTATTTACAAAAAGCTTTACACAAGAAAATAGATATACAATATGTACAAGTGTGTTTTATGAGTGAATTTTGTCTCTTATTTATATCTTCATGTAGCCTTACACTTTCCTTATTTTAGGGCTTCTTCATTTAAAATAATTTATTTTTGCAAAGCACTTTGACTCTTAGGGGCTTCTATAAGACTCATGATGGTTCTCCAACTTCATATGGTCATAACTCTCTAACCTTGAGGAGTTATGTGATGTTCCACATACCACTAAAAATGGTGTGACAAGCACTATCCATCTAGGATAGTTTCACTCACAAATTCACTATCCTTCATCTCATTATTCCTCAAATAATCATGGGTTATCTCAATCCACAAAGCGTCTTCCCATAACGACTTTCACCATAAGGGGACCACTTTGGATTTCATCCATTTTTACTTCTTATCAAGCATGACAAGACAATAATGAGTCATCTTTACATCAAACAATATTGGGTCCATTACCTAAACCTTTTTCTACGGGGATTTCTTCAAGGGTTGAAATCAATGAAAACCAACCTTAATCAACAATATCTCCCTTTGGCATTGATGGAAACACTCTGATGAAATACTGAAATCATATCACTCATTCTCCCCGTGGAACTATGCCTCTGTCCTCTGTATCTGATAAATCCGCTCCCCCTGGAACCATGCCTCTATCCTCTACCTTTGTCCTCTGCATCTGATAATTCTCTCCCCATTTGTCATCAATCGCAAAGGTATATTTCCATCCAAGGCTTCTCCCCGTAAATTAACTATCCTCTTATGGTGCTTCCTCGTGTAAATATAAGACATATAAGATAAGCATTCAAAAAGCATTCATTTTGGAGTAGAAATAACTCCAAGTCTCTAGCGAATATATTCAAAGGATTCTCATGGAAGTGGTTTTGTGAAGATGTCTGCCACTTGTTCTTTTGTTCCCACATACTCAACTCTGGTATTCTTTTCTGAAACCTTCTCCCGTAGAAAGTGATATTTGATTGGAATGTGCTTCGTCTTGGAGTGCATAATTGGGTTCTTCGAGATGTTGATGGTGATTGTATTATCACAATAGATTGGAATGGGCTCATCATACTCAACCTGTATATCTGTCAGAGTTTTTTTCATCCAAAGAACCTATGTACAACATGATGTTGCTGCAATATACTATACCTCGACTGTAGATAGAGATATTGATGATTGTTTCTTTCTTATCCATGATACTAAACACTCAGACAAGTATAACACTGCTCCATTTGTGCTTTGTCGATCATCAATACAACCTACCCAATCTGCATCTGTGTAGGAAATAAGTGATATATCCTTTCCTTTTGGATACCATAATCCAAACTCTTTTGTTCCTTTGAGATATCTGAAAATCCTCTTCACTACTAACACATGTGACTCCTTTAGTGCTGCTTGAAATCATGCCACTTGTCCAAATTCCTACATTACATCTTGTCTGGATGTTGTCACATATAGTAGGCTTCCAATCATTGACCTTTATTGCCTCTGATCTGTAGACTTCGAATTATCATCTTTTCTCAACTTGCAACTGGTTTGCATGGGAGTGATAATTGGTTTGCAATCCTCCATTCTGAACATCTTTAACATTTCTTTGATATAATTGGTTTGAGAAATAAATATTCCTTGGTTGCTTTGATGTATCTGAAGTCCTAAAAATAAGGATAGTTCTCCAAGTAACGACATTTCAAATTAATTCTGCATATATTTTTCAAATTTCAAGCTTAACCTGTCATCATCACTAACAAAAATAATATCATCAACATAAACTTCAATTAATAAAATATTACCTTGACTTACCTTGATGTAGAGGTTGTTGTCTGCACTTCCTTTTCTGAACCCTGCTTTTTGTAGATACTTATCCAGTCTAGAGTACCATGCTCTAGGAGCCTATTTTAGACCATATAAGGCCTTATTTAATTTACACACATAATCTGCATTCTCTCACAACTGAAATCCTTCTGGTTGTTCAATGTACACTTCTTCTTCAAGTTCCCCATTTAGAAAAGTTGATTTTATGTCCATCTGATATACTTTAACATTTTTGGAGCATGCATAGGATAAAAGAAACCGGATTGCTTCCATTCTGGAAACTGGGGAAAATGTCTCTTCAAAGTCAATTCCTTCAATATGTGCATATCATTTACATACCAATCTAGCTTTGTTCCTCGTAACTTGTCCATCTTCATTTAATTTATTCCAGAAAACCCATTTTGTGCTAATAACATTCTTATTCTTTGATCTTGGAACCAGTTCCCAAGTGTCATTTTTCTCTATTTGATCCAATTATTCATTCATGGATTTATTGCAAAATTCATCCTTGTTGGCTTCTTCAAAATAGTTTGGTTCAATTGTAGATAAGAGTTCTAGGTGTGTTTGTTCTAGTGAACATAATTTTCTTCTAGTCTCAACTCCTGCATCTTTTTTTCCAATAATCTGATCTGAAGGATGATTCTTCTGTACTCGTTTGCTAGGTGTCTTTGGAGATACTTACCGAACTTTTTCCTTTGTTTCTATCGGATTGTCTTCATCTTCCTCTTCTACTTCTTCTTTTGCTTCTTCTTTTTCGAAAATTTGTTCCATTGATTTGTTTTCTTCTTCCTTGATTTTGGTCTGCCTATTTCATCAATTGTTACATTGACGCTTTCCACAACTTTGTTCAATCTTAGATTGTAACAATTCTATGGTTTCCTTGTACCTGAGTAACAAAAAAGTACTCCTTTGTCCACACAAGAATAAAACTTTCCCATTCTACCATCTTCTCTTTTGATGTATCATTTTCTTCCAAAAACTCTGAAGTGCTTCACATTTGATGGTCTTCCTTT
This sequence comes from Picea engelmannii, assembly GCA_009831015.1. NCBI lineage: Eukaryota > Viridiplantae > Streptophyta > Pinopsida > Pinales > Pinaceae > Picea > Picea engelmannii. The sequence continues at coordinate 208,052 of ML778926.1, read as the reverse complement.
CCATATCTCGTAGGGATTTTCATCAATGTTGATTCTGAGCATTAATCTGTTTTGAATGTGAACTGTTGTATGCACTACTTGTTTCCAAAATATATCTATCAATTTGGAATCCATTAGCATTGTTCAAGCCATTTCCTGTACTGTCCTTTTCTTTCTTTCAACAACTCCATTCTGTTGAGGTGTCCTAGCAACGAAGAATTTCCTTTTTATTCCATGACTGTCATAGTAGTTCAAAATTTCCTTTGAAGTGAAATCTCCTCCATTATCAGATCTCAATCATTTGATTCTTGAATCCATCTCATTTTCAACCATTTGCATGTAGATCTTGAATTTTTCAAAAGCTTATGACTTGTTCTTGAGAAAGAAAACTGCAGTCATTCTTGTATAATCATCAAATAATAACATAAAGTATCTCTCACCTTTTAAGCCCTTTGTTGTTGTTGGTCCAACTAGATCAATATGCAAAATTTCCAGTGGTCTTGTTGTTGAATATTGCTTTGATTTGAACATGGTCTTTGTTTGCTTTCCTTGTTGACAATGCTTTCATAAAGTGTTGGTTGGTTTCGTGATATGGGGTATTTCTCTGACTGCTTCTCTTTTGCTGACTTTGACAAGGTTATCAAAATCGATGTGACCCATTATTCTATTCCATAGACAACTTTTATCTTCCTTTCCTAGAAAACACTTTTCATTTCCAATTTCACTTAACACAGATATGTTGTTTGAAGTTCTTGCAGCTGTATCGACCAATTTCCCTGAACCTTCTCTTCTTATCTCAAATCTTTGTGAATTGAAAGTAACTTTATGACCTTGGTCACACATTTGACTCACACTTAGAAGTTTATGTTTCATATCTTCTACCAGTAGAACATTTTGTGCCTTTTTATTCTTATTCCCAATTTAGACTGTGCCTTCCCCAATGATTTTGGCTGAATTATCATTTTTGAAAGAGACTGCTCCATTTGTTACCTTTCGCAATGTAAGAAATTTCTCTCTATCACCTGTCATGTGTTTTGAACACCCATTGTCAACATACCAACCATGTTTCTTCTTATTAGATTGTAGAGAGACTCTACATTATTCATTGCTATATTGATCTGGCTTTCTTATCCATGTCATTTTCTAAGGTTTTTGTCTATGACTATTGTTATTTTGTTGAGGTTCTTTAGGAGGGACTGTCATTCTGGAATCTTTGGCCACGTGTCCAAAATTTTTACATTTGTAACATTCCACTCCAGTGATCAAAGATTCAAACATGTTGTAACTTCTTCTTTGTGTTTCACTAGGTATTATTGAGTAACCCCTTTGTGTATGAATCTCAAAGTTGTTATTGTTCCTATTGTTAGCTCTTCAGTTCACATCTTTATGTCCAAAATTATTACATACATAACATAAACCAAAAAATATAGTTTGATACCTGGGAGTTGAAGATATTATGAAAGAAGGTGCTCTTATGAATCCTTCTTCTTCTTAAGGCCTATCTGTCTGTTTTTTATTCTGAAATATGAATCTTCTCGGTGGAGGAGTGTCCCTATAATCTTCCTTGTATATCTTCCTATCCCCTTTGATTGTTTCTGCATAGCCTTTTGTATTTGTTTCTTGATCTTTTGTTTTGGAGGTTGATCCCTTTTCTCTCTGATTGTATCCAAGTCTAGACTTGTCAACATGAGATTTTTTACTGCTGATGATGTCATCCAGAACTTTTGAGCTATTCTACATATTTTTCTTTTGAATATCCTTTCTTAGTGTGACAATCTTTTCTTCCATGTTTCCAATGATCTTGTCCTTTTCTTCTAGTTGTTCTTTGAATGCTTCTTCAATTATTTTATCTTCTTCTATTTGAACCTTCAATCTTGTGATCATTTGTTCTAGTTCTCGAGTGTCCTTTTTATTGTCTAGTCTTGCTTGTGTTTTCTTGTTTTTTAAATTTTATCTTCTGATAACTTCTATGGCACACATTAATTCTTCTCGATAGTAAACTTTTGTCTGTTCAATTTTATCTTCGACTTATTCATATCCTTCTTTGGCTTCTTCATATTCTTCTTCGGAGTCTTCTTTGTCAGAATCTTTTACTGCCATGAATAGAACTCTTCCTATCTCACTGTCACTGATTTCATCTTCATCTCATGATGAGATATCTTTTTTGATACATAAAATTTTCTTGAAATCTTTCTTTGTATTTATTTTGCCTTTATATGTGTGTTTGCCTTTTGATTAACCTTCATCATTTCTCTTTTTCTTATGAGGACATTTGTTAGAAAAATGACCAATACCATCACAATTAAAACAAATTAAAGGAAGCTTACCTCTATACCTACCATTGGTTCCCTTTTTCAGTATTTTGACAAAGTTGGCCACTTCTTCATCATCTTTTGAGACGTCATTTGTGCTTCTATATTCTTCTTGTTCCTTTTTATTTTTCTTTGATCTTTTGGATGCTTTGTAGGCTACTTGTTTTACATCTAGATTTTCCTATTCAGTTCTCATTTCATATGTTGTGAAGATTCCATGCAGTTCATCCATGCTTATTGAGTTCAGATCTGATATTTCTTCTAGTGTTGATATCTTAGGGTTGAATCTCATAGGAAGAGATCTTAGTACCTTTTGAACAATTGCAGATTCTTCGATTTCTTCTCCCAATCCTATGATTTCATTCACTGCTTCGTCAATTCTTAAGAAGTAGGCTACAATATTCTCATCTTCCTTCATTTTCAGTTGTTCAAAATGACCTCTGTAAGTTTGAAGTTTTGCTTCTTTGACTTTTGTATCTCCTTCATAAATATTTTGAGGCTTGTCCAAAATCTCTTTAGTGGATTTACAATGTGAAACTTTGGTGGATATTGTTTCACTAAGACCATTCAAAAGTGCATTTGTAGCTTTGGAATTATTCTGACCAAGTTTCATTGCTTTGTCATTTGTTGGTTGAATTGCTAGTACAGTGTATCCATCTACAATTGATTGCAAAATTTTGAACCTTTGTTTATGTATATATGTCTTCATCCAATGCTCCAAAAAGCATACTTCTATCCATCAAAGTGTGGTATTCCATTTTTATATTAGTTGGTACTCTCCATGATCTACCTTTCAGTGGTTAAACTGATTTCTAAAGGAAACTTCTCTGATACAATAATATCAATTTAGAATTATTATCCAATAAAACAACAATAATAAATGAACAATCACACACATACACAATGCATCAGTGTTTTATGTGGAAACCCAAATTGGGAGAAAACCATAGAATGATTTTTGTTATATGTCTTGAAGAATAACATTCATTGGAAGCACCAAATTCTTTTGTTTTCCAACTGCAACTAGAAGAAGGCTCCATCCCCCTAGTTTCTCAGGATACAACCTGAGGGAAGCTCCAACTCCCTAATTCTCTAGCTAGAACCAAAAGGAGGCTACAACCCCCTAAGTTCTCTAGCTACAACTAGAAGGTGGCTACAACCACCTGTCCTTTCCTCGTCCAACCACCCTGAAGTATAAGTAGAATAATGGAACCACTATCAATCTTTGACTGTGAGATATACTGTTGTACAACTGTAAAACCTGTACCAGTTACCTATATACAATCTATACAACTACCTTGTAATTAATCTGTACCTGAACTAAACATGTATCTACAAATATTACAATAGATACACGACCTGTAGTGTTTCAGCCTGCATATGTACGTTCCCTATCTGTTATGCAGCCTGGAAATGTACAATACCAAATTGTTATGTAGCCTATGTATGCCTTCTGAAAACTAGGGTTTCCTTTTCTTGAAAACTTCTGACTTTCTGTAACTTCTTTCACATAGATCTATAACTTGTCACTATATCTAGACTGTAATTGTACCTTGTGCATTCATCCTCATGTATAACCGTTATTCAAGGAAAGTATTTATCCCTCTAATCATGTGTCATATAGGTATGTGTAATCATGAACAAGTATAACATCCATCACATGATCTTAGTCATCAACCCCTTTTTGATATTTAGTCTCTCAATGCATCAACTACTACACAAATACAAGATCTCAACCATGTACCATAAAAACCCTTATCCATATGCCAAGAAATACAAGATGTGCCTCATAAGAAGTATCAATGATGAACATACTAGAACTGTAATTATGCAGATCTGACTTATGCAGAAGATCACATGTAGCCACTAGTCTTTCTAGATAGAATCCTCAAATCTCCATTTCAATTCCTCATGCATACATCAAAATCCAACTATTCATACAAATAAGACATAAATTTTGAACTAATGGATGGATCTGATGTATCTGAGCACTTTAGAAGTTCCTGGGAGCTTGATCTCAGAATCTAGAACCTCTGCATCTTCATCTTCTAAAGTTTCCATGACTTTATCAGCATGTACGCTCCCTATACACAGACAACCGTGTATACACACCCTATACACAGATAGCCCGCATGGATCTGATGTACTATACACACCCTATACAAAGACATCTCACATATATGCACCCTATACACAGATAGGCCATGTACACACCAAAAAATAGGGTTTTCTATAAATCCAAGAATTTTGTCGTCAACCCTTCATGCTACCTCCAACGTTCGCTACTTCAAATGTATCCACAAGTATTTACAGGAAGCTTTACACAAGAAAATAGGTATACAATATGTACAAGTGTGTTTTATGAGTGAAATTTGTCTCTTATTTATATCTTCATGTAGCCTTACACTTTCCTTATTTTAGGGCTTCTTCATTTAAAATAATTTTTTTTTGCAAATCACTTTGACTCTTGGGGGCTTCTATAAGACTCATGAGGGTTCTCCAACTTCATATGGTCATAACTCTCTATCCGTGGGGAGTTATGTAACGCTCCACATACCACCAGAAATGGCATGACAAGAACTATCCATCTAGGATAGTTTCACTCACAAATTCACTGTCCTTCATCTCATTATTCCTCAAATAAGCATGGGTTCTCTCACTTCGCAAAGCATCTTCCTGTGAGGGATTTCACCATAAGGGGACCACTTTGGAGTTCATCCATTTTTAATTCTTATCAAGAATGACAATACAATAATGATTCCTCTTTACATCAAACAATCTTGGGTCTTTCTTCAAGGGTTGACATCAATGACAACCAACCTTAATCAACATTCCAATGTACAGTTGTTTTAGTCACCAAATAGAACCAAAAATAAACTAACAGTTGTTTCAGTCACCAAATAGAACCAAAAATAACATATGGCATTCCGTGGAAGGGTAAAATAAAATGTTAGTATATGGAATTAGCCCAATGTTACTTCTAGGATACAATCTTGGTGGACTAGAAATTTAGCTATTGATAAAGAATTTTGCACTGATCTCTTAAAGCGTGGTATCTATACCATGAATTGCACCTTAACTATTTCGTTTCATAGTTACTATTGTTAATAGGATTATTGTTAAAAATATATATATTAGGTGTGTTTTAACTTTTAGCGGTGCTTCCAAATAATTGACTTCAATATTTTATAATATTTAAAATGAAACTGCAACATGCATGCTTTATTTTATAGACCTTGCATAAATCAAGAAAGCGAATATTTTAAGAATGACTATGCACAATAAATCTATTGGAAACCAGAATGCACAAAATAATTCATAACCATTATTTGGTCTCATAAAACATCCATTGATTGATTGATATCATGAGTCATACCTTTATATGGGATCTAGTTCTTTTGGCTCAAGATTGATCTCTCAATTGTATTTTCAATCTTAGATTCAAAGCTCAAAATTCATTTCCAGAAAAAATACTCAAGAACTCAAAGGAATATTCACCACAAAATCAAGAGGATATATTTCAAGCACTCAAATATATTTCCTCTTACAATAAAACCCAAGTTAGAAACATAACTTTGCGCCCTACAATTGCTTCAAATTCTAGGAAAATTGTGAAAGGATTGCATGAGCCCCAATCCCACATTGGAGATTATTTCCTTGATTTTTCATTAGGATAGAGGGATATTTGGGCCCAATTGAATATCCCTTAGGTACATTATGTATATGTACTTAGAAATAACACCCAACACTTCATGTTCTTTGAAATTGGACAGGAGTCCCACTATTCTAGCCAACTCGAAACCTTGTGATTGCATCCTTGTGCTTGTGCCATAATGAAATATAGTGACTGTTATCTTTCCTTATAGCAAAAGAAAAAGTATAGATCCAACAACAACACTAGTTAAATACACTTTTTATTTCATCATATATCTTCTTAGCTTGTTCTAGATGCAATCAAAGGGCACGCACAAAGGAAAAACACTAACAATGGTGATCGTTAGGATAAAGGTGCCCCGAGAGAAATTATTGCATCTTTGTGCTTCCGTTAGAAGGAAAGTTAACAAACACAAACACTATATTTTATTCTAACAAAAGTAAAAGAAAAGTTTGTATAAAAATATCGGGGCACTAACCTTTGTTTAGGTGAATCACTTCCTTTCTTTGTCTATCAACCAATATGCATGGTTCATCACATAGGGGAATTGAAAGTATGGTGAGGGTGTATCATGTTCATACTGGTACATGAGATTTTGATAAAAGGGAATGTGAGGAAAAAGGAAAACCTTGAGTAATGATTGCATAATTGTGATTTTTCTTGAACGAAAACTAGTCACAATTGGCTTTCCATCTATGAAAAGAAAAAATGTAGAGCCCACAACAACATCTGATTTGAATACATTTATTGTTTCATAATATTGTATCTTATTAGCTTGTTTCAGAGATAATAAATGGGCACACATCAATCCATAACACTAACCATGGTGATTGTTAGAACAAAATCACCCTTAGAGAATTGATTGCATCAACTTTGAGGGAGAGAGCCTCAGGCCCAATTGAATCCATCTTAGGTACATTGCGCATATACACTTTGAAATAACACCCTACAATTCATAAAATCTCAAATTGGATAAAAATATTTCTATTATATCTATTTTGAATCCTTGAGGTTGTGTCAAAATGAAGGATGGCAACTGTTTTCTTTCCTTCTAGTAAAAGCACAAGTGTGGAGCCATCAACAACATTGGATTTAAATACACTTCTTATTGCATCATTTTGGATGTTCTTAGCATGTTACATAGCCAATAAAATGACACATACAAAGGTAGGACACTAACCATGGCGTGTTTTAGGACTAAGGCACCCTCAAAACATTGATTTCATCCTTGTGCTTTTGCTATAAAGAAAGGTAGAAACCACTAACTTTCCATCTAGCAGAAGCATAAGTACATTGTTGGTGACAACATTAGAACACTAACCTTGGTTAGGATGAAATCACCTCCTCGCTTTGTTTAGACACCAGAAAACATGGCTCAACATGTAGGGGAATCAGAAGTAGGGCTAGGGAAAATCATGTTCATATTGCTACATGCGCTTGTGCTAAAATAGCATGTGAAGACAAAGTAACCCTAAGCAATGGCACATATGTGTTTTTGTTCCTAAATGAATGCTAACAACTTCTATATTTCCATCTATGAGAAAAATAAATGTAGAGCCCACAACAATAATAGATTTGAATATATTTATTGTTTCATAATCATGGATCTAAGTTAGCTTGTTCCAAAGGCAATACAAGCTTGAAACTCATATTGAAACCCGACATTCAACACTTAAAAGGAATAGTAGGAAGGACCAACTAGGAATTGATATTTCATACAATGGAACAATAATACTATTATTCAAGTCTAATTTCAAGCAATCAATGACACAACTAGAACCAAGGCAATTGTTTTAAATTCAAAGGTGACAAACCCTTATCATTATCCCTCGAGATCCAAAATCAACACAAATTCACATTTTTTAATTTTTCAATGTAGGAAAATGAGATAGCCAATCATTTCAAATTTGAGGTTGTATAATTCACTTCGTTTTAATCATACAATTACAGCTCAACACCTAACCAAAAGAAATCATTTGCTACTAAACTCGCTTGACCAAACAACAAGCATTTGCAAACTAGACTGGGACCGAAAGACCAAATTACTAAACAAAAAAGTTGAGAGGATTTCCCAACCATTTTAGAACATGAAACCAAAGCATGATTTTCATATTTTAGGTTGTCCCTTGGACACTCTATGATACATGCCAATAACTAAGGCAACACTTATTTAGATGATTTTAACATATAGAACTAACAAAATGACAATTGATACAAGAGATAGGCTTCTATAAATCCATTTAAACTATCATACTTTGTCTATTCCTCTGCAAGCATTAAGCATTAATATTATGTGACTTTTTTACAACATTTAAGATGACTCAAAATTATACAACATCTAAACATAATTCCCAACAAAAATTCAATGACTTTCTTTTGTTGCATCCATGCAACTCTATCAAATGGCCAATAAATAATTTTCAAAGATAATACTATTATTGAACACCTATAAAATTCACAAATCCAAACAATAAACTTAAGTAGCATGGTTTAAATGTAAGGTTAAGGTAGCTTTCTTTTGTATCTCAGCATTGGAATGTCAATAAACCATTTCTTCAAAGTCATGAAACCATTATGTCACCATTACAAAAACAAAATTCACACTAGATTTATTTCTTGCAAAAACAAAAGCGCATCTTGAACAACATCATTCCTCCATGGGCTAAAACTAGTGCATGATAGCATTCCATCTTACAGAAGCACAAGCGCATCTTGACCAACATCATTCCACCATTGGGAAAACCTAGTGCATGCTAGATTTCCTGCTTGGACAAACACAAGTGCATCCTGAACAACATAATTCTAGCATGGAGGAAAGCTTGCACGTTCTAGAAATCCTTCCCTCTTGCATAAGGACAAGTGCATCTAAAAAACAATCGTTCCATTATCGATGAAATCTAGGGCATGATAGTTTTCCCTCTTTCACAAGCACAAGTGCATCTCAAACAACATCATCCCACTGTGGGTGAAAGCTAGCGTGCTATCTTTCCCTCTTGCACAAGAACAAGCACATATCGAGCAACGTGATTCCATTGTGGGGGAAAGCTAACACATGCTAGATTTTCCTCTTGCATAAGCACAAGCTCATCTTGAAAAACATCATCTCACCATCGAGGGAAGCTAGGGAATGCTAAATTTCCCTCTTTCAAAAGCACTATCTCATATTGTAAAACATAATCCCACGGTGGGAGAAATCTAGTGCGTGCTAGCTTTCCCTCTTGCACAAGAAAAAGATCATCTCAGAAATCATCCCACCGTAGGGGAAATCTAGCTCATGCTAGCTTTCCCTCTTGTACAAGCACAAGCTCTTCCTGAAAAAAATCATCCCACCGTGGGGGACAACTAGCTCCTGCTAGCTTTCCCTCTTGCACAAGAATAAGCTCATCTTCGAGAACATCACCACACTGAGGGGGAATCTAGTGCATGCTCACTTTCACTCTAGCATAAACACAATCTCATCTCAAACAATATCATCCCATTGTGGGTGAAATCTATCGCATGTTATCTTTCTCTCTTGCACAAGCATGAGCTCATCTCAGACAACATCATCCCATTGTGGGGAAAATCTAGTGCATTCTATCTTTCCCTCTTACACAAGCAAGCGATCCTCTCGAACAACATCATCCCACTGTGGGGAAAAGGTAGTGTGTGCTAGCTTTTCCTCTTGCATAAGAATGATCTCATCTCAGACAACATCATCCCACACTGAAGGAAATACAACTTGTGTTATCTATCTCTCTTGCACAAGCACGAGCTCATTTTTGATAGCATCATCCCACCATGGTGGAAATATAGGTCATACTAGATTTCCCTCTTTCAAAACCATGAGCTCATATTAGATAACATCATCCCACCATTGGGGAAAGCTACTAAGTGCTAGATTTCCTTCTTGCACAAGCATGAGCTCATCTGAGATAACATCATCCCAATGTTGGGGAAAGGTAGTGTGTTCTAGTTTTCCATCTTGCACGAACACGATCTCATCTTGAGCAACATCATCCCATCATGGGGGAAGTAAATCTCATGCTATATTTTCCTCTTGCACAAGCATGAGCTGATATCAAACAACATCATCTCACCATGGGGAAAATCTATCACTTGCTAGATTTCCCTCTTGCAAAAGCATGAGGTCATCTCAGACAGCATCATCCCACTGCAGGGGAAGGCCAGTATGCACTAGCTTTCCCTCTTGCATAATAATGAGTTCATATCGGACATCATCATCCCATTATGTGGGGGAAGATATTGTGCGCTAGCATTTCCTCTTGCACACAAATGATATCATCTTAGACAACATCATACCATCGTGGGGGAAAGATACATCTTGCACAAGCCTGACTTCATCACAGACAACATCATCCCATCATGGGAGAAATCTAGCGCATGCTAGCTTTCCCTCTTGCACAAGCAGAAGATCATCATGAAAAATATCATCCCATTGTAGGAGAAAGCTAGAGTGTGCTAGCTTTCCCTGTTGCACAAGCATGAGTGTATGTCATACAACATCATCCCACCATGGGGAAAATCCAATGCATCCTATATTTCCTTCTTGCACAAGCACAAACTCATCTTTGAAAACATCAACCTATCATGGGGGAAAACAAGCATGTGTTATCTTTCCCTCTTGACAACCACAAGCTTATCTCAAACATCATCATCCCACCATGGGGGAAAGCTAGAGTGTGATAGCTTTACCTCTTACACAAGCATGAGCTCATCTCTAACAACATCATCTCATTGTGGGGGAAATTCACCTCTTGCATAAGCACAAGATCATCGTGAAAAATATCATCCCACCATGGGGGAAATCTAGGACATGCTATCTTTCCCTCTTGTACAAGCACAAGATCATCTCGAAAAACATCATCCCACCATCGAGGAAATCTAGCAAATTCTATTTTTCCCTCTTACATAAGCATGAGATCATCTTGTACAAAATCATCCCACCATGGGAGAAATCTAGTGCGTGCTATCTTTCTCTTTTTCACAAGCAAAAGATCATCTCATACATCATCTCACTCTAGCAGAAAGCTAGCTCATTTCCCACTTTCACAAGCATGAGCTCATCTCGGAAAACATCATCCCACCATGGGGGAAATCTAAGTTTTGATATCTTTCCCTCTTACAAAATCATAAGCTCATATCCAACAACATCATCCCACCATGGGGGAAATCTAGCGCATGCTAGCTTTCAGTCTTGTAAAAACACGATATCTTCTCGGAAAGTATCATCCCACTATGGTTGAAATCTAGCACATGCTATCTTTCTCTTTCACAAGAACGAGCTCATCTCAAACGAAATCATCCCATCGTGGGGAAAATCTAGCTCGTGCTATATTTCCATCTTTATCAAGCACAAGTTCATCACAGACAACATCATCCCACCATGGGGGGAAGCTAGCATGTGCTATATTTCCATCTTGCACAAGCACAAGCTCATCACGAACAACATCATCCCACCATAGGGGAAATCTACCGTATGTTATCCTTCCCTCTTGCATAAGCACAAGATCATCTCCGAAAACATCATCCCACCATGGGGGGATGTTAGCACATGTTAGCTTTCCCTCTTGCACAAGCACAAGCTCATCTCGGACAACATCATCCCACAGTGGGTGAAAGCTAGAGAGTGTTAGCTTTTCCTCCTACAAAGCAAAAGCTCGTCTTGGAAAACATCATCCCACCATGAGGGAAAGCTAGCTCATGCTAGCTTTCCATATTGAATAAGCACAAGCTCATCTCAGACAACATCATCCTATAATGGGTAGACTAGATTTCCCACTTGCACAAGCACGAGCAAATATCGAACAACAACATCCCATTATGTGGGAAAGCTAGCGTGTGCTATCTTTCCCTCATGAAGGGATGATGTTGTTCGAAATATGATCGTTCTTCTATGCTATATTTCCCTCTTGCACAAGCACAAGTTCATCAGAAACAACATCTTCCCACTATGGCAGAAATTTTCTAACAATCCCTCTTGCAGAACCATGGCCTCATCTCGAACAACATCATCCCACCTTGAGGAAAAGCTAGCTCATGCTAGATTTCCCACTTGCATAAGCACGACCTCATCTTGGACAACATCCCACCATGCGGGAATGCTAGTGCATGATAGCTTTCCCTATTGAACAAGCACGACCTCATCTCAGACAACATCATCCCAGCATGGGGGAATGATAGAGCGTGCTAGCTTTCCCTTTTGCACAACTACAAGTTCATCTCAGACAACATCATCCCAACATGGGTGAAAGCTATCTCATGCTAGATTTACCTCTTACACAAGCACGATCTCATCTCGAAAAAAATCATCCCATTGTGGGGAAAATCTAGCATGTGTTAGTTTTTCCTCTTGCACAAGCACGAGCTCATCTCGAACAACATCATCCCACCGTGGGGGAAATCTAGCTCATGCTAGCTCTTCCTCTTGCACAATAACGAGCTCATCTAAGACAACATCATCCCACTATGGTAGAAAGCTAGCATGTGCAAGCTTTCCATATTGCACAACCACAAGCTCATCTCAGACATTACCTCACCATGGGGCAAAGCTATAGCTTGTTAGATTTCCCTCTTTCACAACCACGAGCTCATCTCAAACATCATTGCACCATGGGGAAAAAATAGAGAGTGTTATCTTTCCCTCTTGCACAAGCATGACCTCATCTCAAACAACAACATCCCACTATGGGGGAACTCTTGCACGTGCTAGTTCTCCCTCCTACACAAGCATGATATCTTCTCAGAAAAAATCATCCCAGCGTGGGTGAAATCTAGTGTGTGCTAAGTTTCCTTGTTGAACAAGCATGAGATTATTTCAGAAAATATCATCCCACCATGGGAGAAAGCTAACTCGTCCTAGATTTCCCTCTTGCAAAAGAACGAGCTCATCTCATACAACATCATACCACCATGGGGAAAAGCTAGTGCATGCTACCTTTCCCCTTTGCAAAAGCCCGATCTCATATTGGAAAACATCATCCCACCTTGGGGGAAACCTAGCATTTCCTTCTCACATAAGCACGAGTTCATCCTAAACAAAATCATCACGTTGTGGGGGAAATCTAACTCGTGGTACCTTTTCCTCTTGCACAAGCAACAACTCATCTTGGACAATATCATCCCACCGTGGGGGAAAGATAGTGCATTCTACCTTTCCCTCTTTGACAAGCACGAGATCATCTCAGAAAACATCATCCCATAGTGGGGGAAAGATAGCACATGCTAGCTTTCCCTCTTGCACAAGCATGAGCTAATATTGAACAAGATCATTCCGTCATGGGGGGAAGGTAGTGAGTGCTAGCTTTCCCTCTTGCAGAAGCACGAGATCATCTCATAAAACATCATCCCACCGTGGGAAAAGGATTGCACATTCTAGCTTTCCCTCTTGCACAAGCACGAGCTCATCTCAAACATCATCCCCACCATACGGGAAATATAGTGCATCCTATCTTTCCCTTTTTCACAAGAACAAGATCATCACGGAAAACAACATCCCACTGTGGGGGAACGCTAGCATGCTAGCTTTCCTTCTTCCACAAGAACGAGAAAGTCTCGGAAAACATCATCCTACAATTCGAGAAATATATCGCATGCCTATTGCAAAAGGACGAGATCATTTGGGACAACATCATCCCATCGTGGGGGTAATAAAAAGTGTTCTAGTTTTCCCACTTACATAAACATGAGCTCATCTAAAATGACATGATCGCATTGTCGGGGAAAGTTAGTGTGTGTTATATTTCCATCTTGCACAAGAATGAGCTCATCTTGGACAACATCATCCCACCATGGGGGAAAGCTATTTTTCCTGTGCTATCTTTCCCTCTTGCACAAGCATGACCTCATCTCAGAAAACATCATCCCATTGTGGGAGAAACGTAGCACATGCTAGTTTTCCATCTAGCACAAGCTCGAGCTCATCTCGGATGACATCATCCCACCCTAGGGAAAAGATAGCGTATGATAGCTTTCCATCTTACACAAGCATGAGCTCATCTAGGAAAACATCATCCCACCATGGGAGAAAGCTAGCACTTGCTATCTTTCCCTCTTGCACAAACACGATTTCATCTCGAACAACATCATCCCATCATGGGGGAAAGAGATCATGCTATTGTTGGGACTCAGAAATGTCGTATTTTCATCCACCTTTCCCTTCACTATTCCTTACATTTCATCGCCCCATTAAACCTTCATCATACCATTTTCATAAATACATTTGGGTTTCACATCATTATTTTCCACTTTATTCAT
>ML778926.1:145777-187617 GCA_009831015.1 Picea engelmannii | reverse complement strand
CATATCTTGTAATAATGGGAAAGTAGTTGAGATTGGTTGAGAGAATAGTGGATCTGCAATTATGAGATGGTTATCTTCTTCATGTATATAAGAGAGTGCTCTCTCTTCATGAGAATTCAATTAGAGAATTAGGATTCAATTAGCAATTAGGATTGAAGCTTGAGTTTTTGGAATTAGTCTTGTAATTAGGAGAAGGGAATTCTTAGCTTTGTTATTCTTCATGTTTTTTCATTTGACTATTGCAATATGATTTGAGAGTGATATGTTGTATGAGCTCATTGTTGTTAACTCTTCACATGTTGTATTTCCCTTAGGCAATTTCATGCTTTCCTAGTTATTGTTTCAATGCTTTCTTAGATCAGTTTGATTTCAGCAACATAGATTAGATTAGATTAGTTCTACTTCAGTCCTGCATATACAGTGCGTGTGCTTCGTCAGTCTACGTACCCCGGGTTGACAATTAAATGGTTGGGCAAGTACTACAACGTTATTATAACAACATATATTTCGCCTAACAGCTATACTTCCATCTTCCACAAGCATGAGGTCATCTCAAAGAACATCATCCCACTATGGGAATGTTACCTTTCCCTCTTGAACAAGCACGAGCTCATCTAAGACAACATCATCCTAGTGTCGGTGAAATATAGCATGTGCTAGATTTCCCTCTTGCACAACCACGAGCTCATCTCAGACAACATCATTTGACAGTGGGGGAAAGTTAGCGCATGCTAGCCTTTCTTCTTACAAGATCATATCAGACAACATCATCCCACCATGGGGGAAAGCTAGTGCATGATAGCTTTCCCTATTACACAAGCACGAGCTCATCTGGGACAACATCATCCCACTGTGAGGTAAATCTAGCTTGTGCCAGTTTTCCCTCTTTCCCAAGCACAAGCTCAAGTCAGACGACATCATCCCACCATAGGGGAAAGCTAATGCTTGCTATTTCCCTCTTGCACAAGAATGATCTCATCTTGGAAAACATCATTCCACTATAGGGGAAATCTAGAGTGTGCTAGATTTACCTCTTGCACAAGCATGAGCTCATATCGAACAACAACATCCCACCATGGGGAAAAGCTAGTGTGTGCTAACTTTCCCTCTTGCACAAGCACAAGCTCATCTTGGACAACATCATCCCATCGTGGGGGAAATATAGTGTGTTTTCTTTCCCTCTTCCACAAGCATGAGCTCCTCTCAGACAACATCATCCCACTGTGGGGGAAAGATAGCATGTGTTATCCTTCCCTCTTACACAAGCACGCTCACATCTTGGACATCATCCCACTGGACAACATTATCCCACTGTGTGGAAAATCTAGATTGTGCTATCTTTCCCTCTTCCACAAGCACAATCTCATCTCAAATAACATTATCTCATTGTGGGGGAAATATATCATGTACTAGCTTTCCCTCTTGTAGAAGGATAAGCTCATCTCGGACAACATCATCCCACCATGGGGGAAAGCTAGTGCGTGCTAGTTTCCCTCTTGCACAAGCACAAACATGATCTCATCTGGGATAGCATCATCCTATTGTGGGGGAAAGCTAGTGCATGATATATTTCCCTCTTACTCAAGCATGAGCTCATCTCAGACAACATCATCCCACCATGGGTGAAAGCTAGTGCGTGCGAGATTTACCTCTTTCACAAGAACAAGCTCATCTGAGATAGCATCATCCCATTTTGCAGGAGACTTAGTGCATGCTGTCTTTCCCTCTTGTACAAGAAGGAGCTCATCTCAGATAGAATCATCTCACCGTCGGGGAAAGCGAGTGTGTGCTAGCTTTCCCTCTTGCACAAGCGAGAGCTCATCTCTGACAATGTCATCCTATCGTGGGGAAAAGCTAGCGCGTGCTAGTTTTCCCTTTTTCACAAGCATGAGCTCATATCAAACAACATTATCCCATCATGGGGGAAATCTAGTGTGTGTTATCTTTCTATCTTGCACAAGCATGAGCGTGTCTCCTACATCATCATCCCACCGTGGGGGAAAGCTAGCTCGTGCTAGTTGTCTGTCTTGCAAAAGCATGAGCTCATCTCAGACAACATCATCCCACCCTGGGGGAAAGCTAGTGCATGCTATATTTCCCTCTTACATAAGCATGAGTTCATATCGAAAAACATCATCCCACCATGGGGTAAAGCTACTTCTTTCAAAATAACTAGCTAATATCAAAAAACATCATTCCATTGTGGGGGAAAGCTAGTGCGTGCTAGCTTTCCCTCTTGCACAAGCATAAACTCATCTCTGACAACATCATCCCAGCATAGGGGAAAGCTAGTGTGTCTTATCTTTCCCTCTTGCACAAGATGAGCTCATCTCGGATGACATCATTGCATCGTTGGGGAATGATAAAGGTTGCTAGCTTTCCCTCTTGGACAAGCGCATGCTATCTTTCCATTTTGGACAAGCACAAGCTCATCTAAGAAAACATCATCCCACAATGGGAAAATCTAGTGTGTACTACCTTTCCCCTCTTCCACAAGAACAAGCTCATCTCATACAACATCATCACACCATGGGGGAAAGAATGCTATTTTTCCCTCTTGTACAAGCATGAGTGCATATCGTGCAACATCATCCCACTCTAGGGGAAAGCTAGCACATGCTAGCTTTCCCTCTTGCACAAGCACAAGATCATCTCAGACAACATCATCCAACCATGGGCATGCTATCTTTCCCTCTTGAACAAACACAAGCTCATCTCAGACAACATCATACCAACGTGGGTGGAAGCTAGCATGTGTTAGCTTTCCCTCTTGAACAACCATGAGCTCATCTTGAAAAAAATCATCCCACCGTGGGGGAAAGTTGGCTCATGATAGATTTCCCTCTTGCACAAGAACGAGCTCATCTCGGACAAAATCATCCCACCATGGGGGAAATTTAGTCCATGCTAACTTTCCCTCTTACACAATCATGAGCGCATCTCGGACAACATCATCCAACCATGGGGGAAAGTTATCGTGTGCTAGATTTCCCTCTTGCACAAGAATGTGCTCATATCAGACAACATCATCCCACTGTGGGGGAGATCTAGCGCATGCTATATTTCACTTTTTTACAAGAACAAGTGCATCTCGAACAACATCATTCCATCATGGCAGAAAGCTAGCACGTGTTTGATTTCCCTCTTTATTAAGTTAGACTATGATTACATTTATATCCTTCAACAATAGTGCCCAGAGAAAAGGGAGAAATACCCTTGTGGTTGCTCCTCGAAGAATGCTAACCTGCTACCTCAAATTATGGATTTGTTCTACAAAATGAATAAAATACTAACCCTTTGACCATGTCAAGGGAATATGCCAAATCACTTCCTTGAAAAATTTGATCCATGCCTTGATAAACTTCAAGAAGTTTCAGCCACGCTCTAACCTTGGCCCTGAGCAATCAACTTGTTGTTGTAAAATAAGTCTGAAAGCAAATTAGTAGTCTTTAGTCTAGTAAATCACGATGACATAAAATTGTGATAACCCTGTTGTTGGCATGTTTACAGGAAGAGTGTGCTTGTCATTGATGGAAAGAACAACATCGAACCAAATCTCTAGAGCACAGAAGACGAGAAAATTGAGAATAGATAGTGGCTTCTAGAAGTGCAGACGAGGTCCAAGAGACAGACTCATAGGAGGAGAAAAGGTCGAGACCCATGAACACCTAGAAATCCTTCTAAGTCACAGAGATCATAAGCTCAGGAGGAAGAATGGAAGTGGCTTTTGGATCACCGATCTAGCGACCAACAACTGTCAAGTTGAATTAATGAAGGATAGGATAAGTAGGGAAAAATGATTGAGAATTTGATCATCCGAATTTCCATCAACCGTCGGATTGATTTAAGTGGAAGGACAGGATAAGAAAGGGCTGAGATATGAGATCTCGATCACCCTAATTTCTATCAATCATTGGATCATTCGAAGTGGAAGGACAGGATAAGCTAGAAGAGAAACACCGTAGATAGATTGATCCATTGATCTAATAACATCATCAAAGAACAACATTTTTTTCAGGTCAAATGTTGTGAGGAGGTTATTGTTCGGGGAATCTCACTTTAGAACAATTGACAAATTGAAAGTCAAATTACCCAAAGCCTGAAATCTGAAATGAATGAGGACCATCGTATCTGGAGAAAATGTGATGACCGTTAGATCAGCATCCAGTGACCAGAGGAAGAACAGAGGAGAAGTAAATATGTGATCCATTGGATATGAGCACCGAGGATCAACAACCATTGGATCCACAGATAAATGCATGGAGGTTAAGCCTTTGGATGAACATAGGAGAGAGGACTTGTCAAAGCCTAGAAGTAAGCAGGGACCATCCAACGTTAATACTAAAAGGTGGCACATGATCCACAACTCTGGAGCAAATCACTTTGGGATTTATGGTTGGAAAGGAAATGAAAAGTCCCAAAGTCCTGAAGGAAGAATGTCCGAATTCACTTTTAGTCGTCAATCTAAGATACATTTAAGGATTTAGGACAACCGTTAGATCCAAGAGAAGAACATGTGTCACATGAGGAGATCCATGTCAGCAAGAATACGTCAGCAAGGACACATTTCTTAATTAGATAATGACAAGTTTCAAGTTGAATCAACATTTGAGGTAAGTGAAAATCACAAATCTGAGTGACACATGACAACTACTCAGGTCAAGCCACATCATCAAGTGACATAAGAAAGTTATGTCACTACAGGAGTTTTACTTCGAGATTTTTACCACCAACGATTAGACTAAAGTCCTACATTTCCGAATGTAGAGGACCCGAATAACAACATGGTCATTGATCGCTAGGAGGGGTATATGTCAGAAGATTACGCATTCAGGCGGAAATACTTCGGGAAAACATGAAGGAGCAAGGTTTGAAATTGTCGAAGCCCGAATAACTGAAGTAGGTGGGAGTCATCAATATATGAGAGGACTGATGTGAGAAGATCTTCCATTTCTGAAGATATTCAATCAGAAGAAACGAGAAGTTGAGAATTGAGATCTCTGAAGTCCAGAGACCCAAAGTAGATCTTGGTCGTTAATCCAAGAGGGACATGAGTCAGTAGATTGTCAACTTCGGAATATTTACGTATGGAGGAAAGCTAGGTTTGAGAGTTGAACCTCTCGAAGTCGGGATCACAAAATCAATCACAGTTGTTGATCCGCAGAACTTGAAAGGATAGATATGAATCATTAGTTTAGGAGCACCGTCAAGATCATGAGATCGATGGTCCCATTGCATTGTGAGGAATGAAGGTGCATGAACGTCAATGAGTTGAGGGTGGGCCACAATCGAAACCACAGTTTTGGATAAAGGACACGTGGAGGCTCAAGGTAAATTGCGGGGTGAAACACTGTTTGTTTTAAACCATGTTTGGACATGTCTGCAATCACGTGGTCACATGAGTTCATCACCCAAGGTCATATCAAGAATGGAGCTAGTTCTTGCTAGGAATTAGTTCGGAGTTCGGGAGTTCAGAAGTTAGGAAATTTAGGGTTGGCTCACATCCAAATACTTGAAACGCAAATTCCCTAAGTGCTTGGCCCCAGGTCATAGCCATCGGTGATGTGGAGAGAGAAAATAGAGGAAGGATCAAGTGTCTCTAAGCTCCACTTCAGACATCAGGATTTGAAAGAATCGATAAGTCTCATACCAAGATTCCCGAAGTCACGAGTCACAAAGCGCCTGTTGGTTTTCGATGGTCACATGAAGGAAGGGGCTTAAAATTCAAAGAATCTAAAAATGATTGACTGTTACTACCAGAGAAGACGAAGAGTTGTGACTGCCATAGAAGCCAGATAATCCCAGGATAACACCCAATAATGATGAAGAGATTCAGAATAACTGCCAGAGAAGATGAAGAGTTTGAATGATGATCAGGCAGAGGACTCGAGGTGAGAAAGACATGCAGAACAAAGAAGATAGCATGCTTTTTCAAGAGTTATGAATGTGGGTAGGAGGATGTGAAGAGTAGTACCTGAATTGGAGATCAGTGGTGTAGTGAAGAGAATGCATATGCAACACAGATCATAAAAGGAAGAAGAGAAGCTAAACAACAGGGTGTTGTGCCCAGGAGGAAAAAGAGCTGAGCATAGAAGAAGAAATATGAAGAAGTGGAATAGAGTATAGAAGTTGAAGAAGGCAGAGGAGACATAGAGATGTGACAGACCATATCAAAGAGAGATCAAGTAAGTAAAGTTTTGTAAGATTCAATCAGGGTGGTAGGGTGGTGTGATGCAACACCCCTACCTTAGTAGGTTCTTCTTGACCTCTGGGTCTTTGGATCTTTCTATTTCCCTGAGCCAAAATGGATCTTTAGTTTCCATTGGAATGTTAAATGTGTATAATACCATAGGTCCTTCTTAGAAGTTACGACTGCATGAACACGCACTAGGTGCGAACCTCCACTCCATGTCACTGTTGACTTAACCTGAAAAGGTGTTTTAGATTTTGTGACTTCGTGATTTCTATTGTGAGTCTCCCCCGACTCCTTTGATTAACGAAACCCCGAAATGGGCTAATGGTCCTCTAGATCCTCCCTTATGCCTCAACCATATGACCTCCAATCTAACCCTGGGGTCCACCTCCGAGCGCATCAGAATTCCATGACTTGTGATTTCATGATGTGACTCTTCTCTCATTTCTTGAAGTCCGAACTCATGATTTATTTTCTATGAATCAATGGTCTTGAACCTTCCATGATTTGATGGCCCAGATCATGTTGAGACTTCACATATTAGGGATTCCTGAACAACTTCCTCCTCTTTTCCGACTTTTGAAAGGCCAAAACTCCAATCTCCAATCAATGACTCTTGTTCCTCCAGATCTAACGACTGTTGATCCTCCTGAGCTTGCGAGTCTTGAAAAACACTCAGCCTTATCCCCTCCACTGATCCATTGGATCCAACGGTCCATGGGAATTCGGTGTTTCTCCCTTTGAGAAATTCAACCATCCATTCAAGTTCCCAATGATTCCTGGCCAAATAACTTGGTGTCCTTCCTCCTAATCTTGGTTTCTGTGAAGTGACTTCGACCCTCGTCCTTCCTTCGAACTTTCCAAGACTCTATCCCTCTTGAGCTTGATGTTGACTACAAACTCAAGCATTCTAAGGGATTCCTTCACGCACTCCTTGTGGCCTTCACGATAATATTTGATTATTCAAACTCCTCCAACTCTGTGTACTCCTTGTGACAATAGTTCTTCAACCACTCTAATGGTTGGAAAAATATAAGACTTCAACCTACCTGTACACACCTTGCATGACTATGTGTTATACTTGCACTTCTACTGGTATAAGGACAACAATATCTCTCCTAATATTTTTTGAGATAAGACTCAAAACTTGTCAACGCACTCCTTGCAGACCTTCACTACACTCCTTCACGCACACTCCCTCTCATAGACTTCATACATTCAACATGAAATCATACACATAAAGCATTGAAATAAATGCATAATAGAGCATATAAGCTAACTGTAAACATAGCATTCAATATATGCAAACAATATTCATAACAACACCATGAAATTGAGTCAAATCATTCTTATATTAACTCAAGTGCCTCTATACATGGGTTCTATAGCAACAACTATCTGCTTATACAACTTCTACAATCCCTGTTCTTCTCTTCTCTCTTTCTCTTTTACTCTACTCTCTTACAATGAGAATAATGATACAATACAATACACATGAGGGATATTTCTCAAGTTTTCCCTCCTACAATTCTAGCAATCTAATTGAATTAAAGATCTACAACTACTTTACATTCATTACATTGATTGCCTACAATCGACAGATGAGAGCATCCGCTCAAGATATGCATTACAATCCTCAAAAGATTTAAGATCACTTATGTCTCTCCAGATATTACATTAATGTGCCATCCTTTTCAAATTCAAAATATCTTCAAAATGTGCATTGGTGGATATCCAGTTGTGCTCCGCTTTACGCTTGCTTGTGATGCTCCTCCATCATACTCCTCTGGTTGAAAGATTCATGGACTCTTATTCATGAGATCCTACACCATCTATCCATGTTTATAGATATCTACTTCTCTTTCCCAACTGGAATCTTCAATCGGGTCTCCCTTCCACTTTACCAAATATTCAAAATATGTCTTTCTTCGGTTCTTCTTACCAACTCTTTGATCAATGATCTTTTCCATCTGCGAATTTTTAGCTACAGGCATTTGTTTGACCCAATAAAGTTCATGTTGATTTTATTTTCCTCTCACTTCATCTTCCTTGTAAGGATACAGATCTGCTACATCGAACATGGGTGATATGCCCACATCATTTGGACATTCTATCTCATAAGAATTTGCCTCAAATTTTCTCAGAATCTTACACGACCCTATCTTTTCATCTTCATCTTATCATATGTTCCCCTTGGGAATCTTTCTTTTCTTAGATGTGCTAAGACCAGATCTCCCACTTCAAAGTGAATCTCTCTTCTGTGATGATCTTCTCTATGCGTGTATTCCTAGTTGGAACTCTGCAACCACTCTTCAATATTACTATGGAGCTCTTGCATCTCTGCTCCAAAATATTCCACTCCAACACTTCTGAACTCATTTTTCTCTAAGTCTCTCAACTCAGATAATCCTCTTGGTTTCATTCCATACATTATTTGAAATGGGCTATGTCATATGCTCCTATTAGATGATTCATTATATGCAAATTCCACTTGCAACAGAATCTGATCCCACTGACTATGATGTTCAGTGACTAAAATCCTTAATAAGTATCCCAAACTTCGATTTACTACCTCAGTATGTCCATTTGTATGAGGGTGAATGATGAGCTAAAATATAGATTCATCCCTAGCTTTTTCTATAGTGTCCTCCAGAAATGACCAACAAATTTGGTGTCTCTATTTGAAACAATACTCTTGGTTAAACCATGAAGTCGAACAAATTCTTTAAAAAAACAGATTTGCAGTGTGTGTTGCATCATGAATTTTCTGACATGGAATAAAATGTGCCATTTTCGAGAATCTGTCAACTACCAGGAATATGGAACCACAACCTCTCTATTTCCTCAGCAATCCTAACACAAAATCCATGCTTACTACGTCCCACGGCCTCTCTGGTAGTGGCAATGGTTGATACAATCCTATATTCTATCTTTTCCCCTTTGCGTGCTATCAAATTCTACATTTGTTGAAAAATTTCTTGACATCTGTCCTCATTCCTAGCCAATAATACAAACTATTCAGTTGCGTAAATGTTTTGTCATGGCCGAAGTGTCCATCCAATCCCCCACTATGCTTTTCCTTTAAAAGTTTTTCTCTCATAGAACTTTTCGGGATACAACACTGATCTCCTTTGAAAAATAATCCATCCTGGATCAAGTAGTCAATCCATTGGATTATGTCTCATAGAACAGGATTCTCACATGCTTCATAAGCATCCTTGAAATCTAAATCATCTCGATACATTTCCTTAAGGTTATCAAAACCTAACGTTTTCAAATGAAACTCCTATAGAATCAAACATTTTCTACTCAATGCATCAACAACCTTGTTAGCATTTCTAGAAATGTGCTTTATAACAAAAGTAAAGTTCTAAATAAATTCAACCAATTTTGCATGTTTCTGGTTCAGTTTATCCTGTCTTGTTATAAACTATAAGGCCTGATTGTCACTATACAAAACAAACTCTTTTGGAACCAGGTAGTGCCTCCATTTCTTCAACGCTTGTATGACTACATCAAACTCTTTATCATATGTGGAATAATTCATTTTGGCATCATTCATCTTCTCACTAAAGTATGAAACTAGCCTATTGTCTTGAATTAAGATTGCTCCAATTGCAAATCCACTTGCATCACATCTCACTTGAATTTTTTTACTGAAATATGGAAGAACCAAAACTGGCTATCTAGTTATCTTCTCCTTTAACAACTTGAAACTTTTCTCTTCTTCCTCTATCCAATGAAAATATTTATTTCTTTTATTGAATGTGTTCATCATTGATGCACAAATTCCACTAAAATTCCTGATGAACTTCCTATAAAAACTAGCTAATCCATGGAATCTTCTGACTTCAAAGATATTCCTTGGAGACGACTACTCTTTGTTTGCTTTTACCTTCTCAGGATCCATCTTTAACTCGTTTGAAGAGATCATGAACCCCAAATAAATGAGGTTTTTCTTCATGAAAGATGACTTCTTCATATTTATCAGCAACTTCTCTTGTTACAACCTCCTCATCACTAGAATTAAATGTCTCAAGTGTTCTTCAACAATCCTACTAAATATCGGTATATCATCAAGATACATAATTACAAATTTTCCAATGAAATATTTCAATACTTTGTTCATCAATCTCATGAAACTACTTGGTGCATTCATCAAATCAAATGGCATGATAAGCCATTCATACAACCCTTCATCCATCTTGATATTTTTTTTCCATTCATCACCTTTCCTCACTCTAATCTGATGATATCTTCTTTTCAAATCAATTTTTGAAAAAAACTTTGCTCCACTCAAGCAATCCATCAAGTCATCCATCCTGGGTAAAGGAAATCTATACCTGATGGTGATTCTTTTTATATCCCTCGAGTCTATACACATTCTCCATCCACCATCCTTCTTTGGACTTAACACTTTTGGCACAACACATGCACTCACGGTTTCTCTAATCAATCCTTTGTCCATCAAATCCTAGACTTGCTTCTTAACTTATTCATTCTCCTGTGGTGTCAATATGTATGTTTCTTTGTTTGGTAAACTCACCCTTGGTATAAGGTCAATTTGATGGCTTATACTCCTGATGGGCGACAACGAACAAGGTAAATTGTCCACCACTATATCAACAAAATTCTCCATCATTTCCTGAATCTCCTTAGGTAGATCATCTATTGAGGTACTAGTTAAAATGACTCTAGGTTTTCTCACCACATAAAAATGCATTTCTTCATCTTTCTTGACTTCATCCAGAAGTTATTTCCCACTCATGAGAAGTATAGTATTACTTGTTTCTTCTTTCACCTTATTGTCTTCAATTGGCAGAAACATATGTGTTCTACCATTCTTCTCCAAGGTCTATGTGTTCTTTCTTCCATCACGAACAACATTTATGTCATATTGCCAAGTCCTCCCCAACAACATATGGCATACATACATGGGAATAACATCACATAAGATCTCATCTCTATATCCCCCTATCTTAAATTCAACTAAACATTGTTTAGTGACAGTTACCCAATGTCGTTTTTGTAACCACGAAACCTTGTATGGGCTCGGATGTGCAACTCTCTCCAATTCCAGATTCTCGATCATCTCTATGAATACTAGATTATTTGTGCCTCCACTGTCAAAAATTACCTTGCATACCCTATCCTTGGTCTTGCAAGCAGTTTTGAACAAATTGTTCCTTTGGACTAGATTCTCCATCTCTTTCTCTAGCTTCAAGAGAAATTTCCTCATCATTAAGGATCTTTCGCCTTTTGCATATTTTGCCTCAACATTTCTCCTTTGCACTTCTGAAATGTGAGCTTCACCTCCTCCATCCCTTTTTCTATCGGGACATTCAAAATATTTGTGTCTGAGCTTTCCATAGACAAAACACTTTGTTTGACCTCCTCTCCCTCTTCCTCTTCCTCTGGCTCAAGGAAAAGTGTTCTTGTTGGCATAATTTCCTCCTTGTGAGATTCCTTCCCTTTCTAGGTGATTATTAAATTTATTTTCTTCATCCTTGGGCTTATGTACTCTATCCTAGGAAATTGCTTTACTTTTTCTCTGAATTCTACCTCTGCCCCTTTGACCTTGATTTCGGGAAAATTTCACTTCTGCCTTTGAAGAAATTTGATAAGCATCCTCCACACTCCTGATTTTCACCATGCTCATCTCATATTTAATTTCATATCTCAATCCATTCATGTATCTGGCGACATTTTCATCATCACTCTCATGATGACCATCTCTAATATTGATTCTGTAAATTTCTTCAGTGTATTCCTTCACTGGCATCCCTTTCTGTATCAAATTTTGCATTCTTCGAATCAGATTAATTTGATAATCTCTAGGTATAAATTTTTTTTTCATATTTTCTACCATCATATCCTAGATTTTGATTCTTTATTTTCTCGGCCAAACCCAAATGTAAATATAATCCAAGTATATTTAAGCTAGTGAGATGTTTAGACATCATTTTTGTAATACTCCTTTCATGGCATGGTGTGTGCATATACTGCACAATAAAGGATCTAATGTGCACATTTCTAAATACCGCGCATAGTAACTAAGGTGCGCACAACCTTAAAGAAAGAGGATAAAACGCGCAGTAACAAAGTGCACGCGATATTAAGGTCAGTGAACCTTTGTGTATATAATATGCATTATAGGCTGGTGAGCCAGTATTATAATCCGGAATACTTATGTCTTGGACTTAGGCCAACGTGCCTAGATGTCAAGGGCCAATGTGCATACTTTGTATCTGACTCATGATTAATATAAAATACATCACTGTGTGTAGACCAACTATGATAAAAGAGATGGGGGACTAAACTTCACTAGTTAGGGTAAGGGAGGGCCAAAAGTCAAGGAATATTGTATTAATATTTCCTAAAACATAAAGTATGGATAATTAGTTTATCCTAAGTTCTAAAGTTGGGGACAAGTGGAAAAAAGTAACTTCCAATATGAAAAGTGTCAAGTTGGGGACATGCATTCATATCATGGGGAAACTTAGCTTAGTGGGAATTATTCAAGAGAGATACCTTACGAATGGGAAACAGGAGAGGAAACCATCAGACTAACCATCATTTTGACAGAGATTTCACAGTGATTCCAAAAACACACTCAGTTATCCATTCATTGACTCCATGACCATTTCACTCATACATTATGTTATCCTTGAGACAACCATTCCACCTTTCTGAAACCTGTTTCCCATCCCTTTTGGTTGGTGTACCTAGTTAGCTTGGAGAGGGATTGAAGAACAGGGTTGTCAGGCCCATGAGCAGTTCTTTGGGTGAGAGAATTGTTGGGGATTGATTTCCGTAGGTGCTAAACTGCAGCTACAGTGCTCTGAGACTTCTGTTCTGGCCTGTTGTTGAAGCCCTGGAAGGGAAGTGGGGAAGCCGAGGGACTGTTGAGCAGAGAAGGGGAAAACTTCCTTGGGTGGGACATGCATGTGGGAAATGAGAGGGTGTAGGATGTTAGTTGAGTGAGCACCTGAGACAGAGCCTTTCCTCTTTTCCATGAGTCTTAGCCTGGATAGGAATCCCTTTACCTTGGGTGGAGTTCAGTCCCAACTCGGGAGTGATTCACTGTTGAGAGTGATGAACAGGGTAATCTATGGATGGGAGGTTCGTGGACGGTCTGTATGTAGTTGGTGATAGTCTTTTTAAAAGATAAGTATCAATTGTATGATATATGGATATGTTTTTTTTCTATTTACATGCCCATGTTACTATTTTATCATATATGTGACTATGACTGCTTGTGTGCTTATGGGTAATTTCCTGTAAATGAGGCATATCGATAATTAATGTTATTTTAATATAAAAGTTGTAAGTTATAGAAAGTAATGGTTTGTTTATGTTTAGATGTAAAGCTTCCGTGAGCGTGCTGTCTGTAAATGTTTTAGTTGCATGTAGTCTAAAGAGTAAATTTAGGTGGCATTTCTTAGTTGACTACTAGGTATGCTACTGTATGTTTTGCAGTATGGGAATGAAAGATGTTCCCTAGAGTAGCATGTCCTGGCCTGATGGCTAGGAATGTTAGCAACTGGTGTCAGAGCATGAGTGGTTGCTTTGGAGTGGCATACCCTGGCCATAGGTTGGTCGAGGGGCTCGTTCCAGTTTGGTATCAGAGCCTCAGTTCAACACTAAGATTGGATGGACTATAAGGGTGCAATCGAAGTGAATATTCATAGAAAAGTAAATTTGAAGTGACAAGAATTAGAGTCATAGAGTGTCCTTGGAAAAGGTTGGTGTACTAGTGTGTGTGGTAAATTTAGCACCGCACGGGAGACCGTGGTGTGCCAGTGTGTGCGGTAAATTGTGGCATAGCACGGTAGATTATTATGTGTAGATGCACGCGCTGAAATTAACCTTGTGCGATAAGCACACACATAGTAAGGTGCACATGGGGTGCACAAGTATTGCTTAACGCAGAGTAGTTTTGTTGGTATGTGCATAAGTATGAGTATCAATTGTTTCGCGATGGTGTATTCAGTAGTGTTCACAGATATTTGAGCATGAAGAAGTATGTTAAGCTTGACATGGTGCATGCATAGGATGAAAATGCATGTGGAATATCGATGCGTAGTATTGAACTGTGCACAGTGGATATTGGCGCACAATTCCAGAGTACTGCGCGTAAGTAGTCGGTATGACGAAGAAGGATTGTGCAGTAGATTTAGGTGCTCGGAGAAGCGTTTACCTTGTAATATTGCTATGCATGATAATATAAATGAACAATTCAAGTTAATGTGCGTGAAGTCACTTGGAAGGCAAGGAGTTTGAGTTTAAATTGAATAATAATAAAAGAAAAATAAACACATAACCGCTTTGAAGCATTAATTAAAATGAATTCTGAATTTTAATTTCTTCCGATTTATACAGATGAAAATAAAATATAAGATTACAAGAAAAAATTATTATAAAAGAAAACAAGAGTAATAACATCACCAGATAGAAATTGTAATAAAACAGTCTAAAATATGTTTCTGTATTTATATAATCATATTAATCACAAAATTACAAAAGGGTGATGATAGCAATTAGCCTATTCTAAAAAGGGTCATTGAAGAACAGGCCTATCATCTCTGGTACTCTTTACCTCCACTACTGATTGTTCAAAATTCATTGAGACTTGCTTATCTTAGTTGAAGACTTACTTCAGCATAGTGATCTCTGCCTTTAAAGAGGAGTCTAACTAGATCGGTTGATTTTCTCCAACACTTTCGGCCGCTTCAACCGTAGATTCCTCCTTCTTATGCCGCTTACTCCTTTTCTTCTTAGAGGTTGGCCTGTTGATGGATAAATCCTTTATAGTGGAATTCATCCTAACTTCCAATCATGAGTCTATAACCGGCTCTGTGTGGAACTTAGTTGCTAGAAGGTGTGCGAGGACCCTTTCCTCCTTATTCACAGGAAATCCTAGCATGTTGCTCGAATAACCAGTCTCACTCGACTTAGTTTTGTCCATGTATCTCAGGTTGGGGATACCAAAATGTGTCTCTAAAGAGAGAAGGATGTCAAGCAACTTGAATATTACTACGGTTATGGATACATAGATATATTCATACTTAGGGAGTGGTAATTATAGAAATCCATTTATGAAGCATAGAAAAATTACGTACAAAGAGCATTAGGTTTCCATGCTCGGCCAATCCATTTCGAATGATTAGATTTTAAGATTTGTTACATGGAAGCATTCAAATGACGTCACATGGCTGTGAAGTACCAAACGAATGAAGAAGGGTGATCTGACTAGCCGTCGCCCGCTCCATGAGTGGTGGTTTTGACATGTTGAGACGTGTGATACCACATCTTGGCCAAAGTGGTTTTGACAATACCACCTTCTTGTGCGAGTGTATCTTGGAAGGCACTGTGCGTCAATGTTCTCGAGACTTGGGTCTTCTCTAGAATTGTCATGGTGATAACACCAGGAAACCAGGAGTGATAATGTTGATGTGTATGTTCAATCAAAATGGTGCATATTCTCATGAATTGTTGATTAGTTAGTCTGATTATTTTCGATGGTTATACGTTTTGCAGAATTAACAACAACTCGGTTAGGAAAGACTAGCGCAAAGTTTGTAGGGATGGAAGAGGCACAGGGGAATTATAGTCATCCAGAGAAGAGTAGAGGGATGTTTGTCCATTTGGGCATGGAAGGAACTAACTACAATGGACATGGAGAAGAAAGGAATGAAGATATGAATATGGCTGAGACCATTAATAATTTGCAGAAGGATGTCCAAAGCCATAAAGATGATAATGAAAGGATTATGAAAGACAAAGAGCAGTAGGATGAATTCAACATGAAACTATTGGAAGGTTTGAACAGAATAGAGAAGAAATTAGTTAAGAAGAGTAATTCA
This sequence comes from Picea engelmannii, assembly GCA_009831015.1. Taxonomy (NCBI): domain Eukaryota; kingdom Viridiplantae; phylum Streptophyta; class Pinopsida; order Pinales; family Pinaceae; genus Picea; species Picea engelmannii. The sequence continues at coordinate 171,558 of ML778926.1, read as the reverse complement.
AGTAGATCCGAGAGTCACAAATCTTCAAAGGAGAAGAGAGAAGTAAAAAGTGCTAGTAGGCATCACCATCATTCCCATAAGAGAGCAGAAAACAACTCAAGTCTATCCCCTACTAGAAGGTATAAGAGATATGGGGTGGATGAGATGCGAGGAGAAATGAACAAAATCAAACCTCCTACATTTTATGGTGAGCACAAGAAGGATGAATATGTTGAAACATGGTTGCTAGGCATGAGGACATATTTTCAATTGCATAATTATTCTTCTCATGCTGAAGGTAGAATCACTATTTATCAACTCAAAGGAAAGGCCTCCATGTGGTGGGATCAACTTGTGCAGTTACAACACATTGTAGAGAAAAGTGTTACTTGGAGAGAATTCAAGAATTATTTTGAGAAGAAGTACTTGACCAAGAGATACTATGACAAGAAAATGAAAGAGTTCTTTGAACTTAATCTTGGAAGTATGACCATAGATGAATATGAGAGAAGGTTTCTGGAACTATTGAAGTATGTCTCTTTCATTAAGGATGAGATAGTCAAGATTCAACGATAATTAAGTGGATTGCCATCGTTCATCAGTGACAAAAGAAAGTATGATGATCCCAAGACTTTAGAAGAGACCATAAGAAGAGCTAAATGCTTATATGACCATCTGAAAGCAAGACCATATTTCCAAAAGGATTGGGAAGACAATAAGAAATTCAATATGGATAAGAGGAAGAAGGGAGCTAAGCCACCATTCTTCAGAAATAATCCACAATGGCAGCAAACGAATAAGGAAACCAGAGTGATTGACATAGGGAGTCAAGGGCCAAGACAACCACCTAGGCAATGTTCGGGTTGTAAAGGAGACCATAGGCTCATAGATTGTCCTCAGAGAGGTGAAAAATGTAAGGTTGTTCACAATGTAAAACGAGCTAAGACAGTAGAGGACATGGGCAGAAATGTGCCAAGGATTTATGGAGCCCTGGACAATAAGAAACCAAATTATTAGTCCCACATGATTGAAGTGGAAGGTATGATAAACAACCAAACTCTTGCTATTTTAATTGATTAAGGATTTAGCCATAGTTATATAGACCCAAAGATGGTGGAAAGTTTGCAATTGCCAAGAAGCAAGAATGGGAAATCCTGGTTGGTGCAACTGGCTACAGGAGCCAGAAGAAAAGTTAATGAGATGGTTAAGTCCTGCCTCATAGACATTAATGGACTAAATACTAGGGCAGATTTGAACATATTACCCTTAGGTTCCTATGACTGTTTAATTGGGATGGATTGGTTGGACCCACACCATGCTCTATTGGATTGTCATAACAAAGCATTCACTTGATCAGATTGTCATAAAGTGTAGGGAATTCCCAAGGCAGTAATCATTAGAGAAATTTCAGCATTACAACTGAAGAAATGTTATAGAAGAGGATGTCAAATATTTGCAGCTCATATGGAGGAGACACCTAAAGACAAGGTGCCAAATTTAGAGGATTATGCAGTCCTGAAAGAGTTTGAAGATGTATTCAAGGAAGTACCAGGACTACCCCCAAGGAGAGACATTGATTTCTCTATAGATTTGATTCCTGGAGCAACGCCAGTATCAAAGACTAATGATAGGATGAGTACACCAGAATTGAAGGATTTTCAAATGCAGCTTGAAGAACTTCTGAAGAAGGGGTATATATGCCCAAGTGTATCACCTTGGGGTGCCCCTGTATTGTTTGTGAAAAATAAATATGGAACGTTAAGATTGTGCATTGACTTCAGACAATTGAATAAAGTGACTGTTAAGAACAAATATCGTCTACCAAGGATTGATGACCTCTTTGATCAATTGAAGGATGCAAGGATATTTTCAAATGTAGATCTCAGATCAGGATACCATCAGGTAAGAATTAAAGAATAAGATATTAGAAATACTGCCTTTAGGACAAGGTATGGTCATTATGAGTTCACAACGGTACCATTTGGATTGTCAAATGCACCAACTATTTTCATGTGCTTAATGAATGGTGTTTTCTGAGAGTATTTGGACAAGTTTTTCATTGTATTTTTGGATGAAATTATTATATATTCCAAGTCAGAGGAAGAGAATGAACATCATTTGAGGATGGTGTTGCAAGCATTAAGGGAACATCAGTTGTATGCAAAATTGAGAAAGTGCTCATTTTATTAGAAACAAATTCATTATTTGGGGCATATCATCTCAGAAGATGGGATAGTAATGGACCCTGAGAAGGTAGAAGACATTAGAGAATGGTCAGCACCAAATAATGTGACAGAGGTCGGATCTTTCATGGGCCTTGCAGGTTATTATAGGAGATTCATTGGAGGATTCTCAAAGATAGCACACCCAATCACTTCCTTGCAAACGAAAGGTATGAAGTTTCAGTGGACGTCGGACTGTGAAAGGAGTTTCCAACATTTGAAAAAATTATTGACAAGTAATCCAATACTAAGGATCACAGACCCAAATGAAGATTTCATTGTATGCACAGATGCATGTAATGAAGGACTGGGTGGAGTCCTTAGTCAAAATGGATTCGTGATATGTTATGAATCAAGGAAGTTGAAGGAGAATGAAAGAAACTATGCTACTCATGATTTGGAGTTGGCATCCATAGTGCATGCCCTCAAGAAATGGAGACACTACCTCATGGGAAAGAGGTTTGAGCTAAGAACAGACCACAATGGTTTGAAATATTTATTTGATCATCCAAATATAAATGCTATACAAAGCATATGGTTATAATTTCTAAGCGAATATAACTTTGATATAAAGCATATCAAAGGGAAAGAAAATAAAGTGGTTGATGCACTCAGCAGGAGGGTGCATGAGCTTCATGCTACAACCATCAACATGTATTAGACTGATATTAAAAGAAAAATTCTGGAGGCTGCAAATACAAATATGTAGTACAGAGAATTGGTAGCAATTCTTTAGCAAGGTAAGACACCACAGAAGATGGATAATTATAAGTTGGGAGTAGATCGAATACTGCTGCAGAAGAACATAATTTTTATACCAAATGTCCAGGACTTGAAACGTATAATTTTGCATGAGATGCATAATGCTCCTTATGCAAGGCACCTTGGATATAAGAAAACCATAACAGTGGTCAAGAGCCAATAATTTTGGCCAGGTATGAAGAGAGAAATTGCAAAATACATCACTAGGTGTATGAAATGCCAAAAAGTTAAAATAGATCATAGGCACCCAGTAGGATTGCAGCAACCTTTGCCTATTCCTAAATGGAAGTGGGAGGTGGTGACATAGGATTTTATTATGGGATTGCCTAGAATAGGCAAGCTACATGATTCAATTATGGTAGTGGTGGACAAGCTCACAAAAGTTGCCCATTTTATTCCACTAAAAAATACTCACAAAGCAGCAAATGTTGTTGATATTTTCATGAAGGAAGTGGCATGATTGCATAGAATTCCTAAAATGATTGTTTATGACAGAGACCCAAAATTAACCTCAAATTTCTGGAAATGATTGTTCAAAGGATTCAAAATGAATTTGAACCTTAGTACAGCTTATCATCCCAAGTCTGATGGACAGACAAAAAGAGTGAATAGGGCGACAAAAGATATGTTGAGAATGTATGTGATGGATAAACCATTGAAATGGGAAGACTACCTACACTTGGTAGAATTCACTTATAACAATGGATATCAAGAATCATTGAAAATGAGCCCATTTGAAGAACTTTACGGCAGAAGGTGAAATACTCCAATAAGTTGGGATAATGCAGCTGATAGAATAGTAGTCAGGCCACAATTGCTCAAAGAGATGGAGGACCAAATGTTAAAAATTAAGAAGAATTTGAAAGTTGCTCAAGACAGATAGAAAAGTTATGCTGATTAAAATAGAATCCACAGATAATTCAAAGTGGGTGATCATGTTTTCCTGAAAGTGAAAGCTAACAGGAGCTCCCTGAAGCTGGGAAGCTGCGCCAAGTTAGCAGCCAGATTTTGTGGACCATTTGAAATCCTAGAGAGGATTGGTCCAGTTGCTTATATGATTGCATTACTTGCATCTATGTCTTTTTGTAATGTCTTCCATGTATCATTGATAAAGAAATATATACCCGATGCTAATCATGTTATTGATTGGAATGGTATTCAGGTGGAGCAAGAAGGCACTTTCCAAGTGCATCTGGTGCACATCCTGGATTGAAAAATCAAACTCCAAAATCGATCCATAGGGCTTGTAAAGGTCCATTGGACCTAGTATGGACCTGAAGACGCTACTTGGGAGCATGAGGATGCAATGCAAACAGAATAACTGCATCTTTTTGAATATTTTTGAGAATTTTGTTGTATATGGGTACATGATGCACTGAGGACAGTGCATAAATAAGGGGAGGGGATTGTAATATCCCTCGGCCGAACCCAAATGTAAATATAATCCAAGTATATTTAAGCTAGTGAGCTATTTAGAAGTCATTTTTGTAATACAACTTTCATGGCATGGTGTGTGCATATATTGTGCAGTAAATGGATGTAATGTGCACATTTCTGAATACCCCGCACACTAACTAAGGTGTACACAACCTTAAAGACAGAGGATACAATGCATAGTAACAAAGTGTGTGTGATATTAAGGTCAACAAACCTTTGTGTATATAATATGCATTATAGGCTGGTGAGCCAGTATTATAAGCTGGAATGCTTATGTCTTGGACTTAGGCCAGCGTGCCTAGATGTCAAGGGCCAATGTGCCTACTTTGTACATGACTCATGATTAATATAAAATACATCACTATGCGTAGACTGACAATGATGAAAGAGATGGGGGACTGAACTTCAGTTAGGGTAAGGGAGGGCCAAAAGTCAAGGAATATTATATTGATATTTCATAAAACATAAAGTATGGATAATTAGTTTGTCCTAAGTTCTAAAGTTGGGGACAAGTGGACAAAAGTAACTTTTGATATGACAAGTGTCAAGTTGGGGACATGCATTCATATCATGGGGAAACTTAGATCAGTGGGGATTATTCGAGAGGGATACCTTACGAACGGGAAACAGGAGGAGGGGAAACCATCATATTGACCATCATTTTGACAGAGAGTTCATAGTGATTCTAAAATCACACTCAGTTATCTAGTCAATGACTCCATGACCATTTCACTCATACATTCCGTTATCCTTGAGACAACCATTCCACCTTTCCGAAACTTGTTTCCCATCCCTTTTGGTTGGTGTACCTGGTTATCTTGGAGTGGGATTGAAGAAGTGGGTTGTCAGGCCCGTGAGCAGTTCTCTAAGTGAGAGAATTGTTGGGGATTGATTTCCGTAGGTGCTAAACTATAGCTACAACACTCTCAGAATTTCGGTCCAGCCTGTTGTTGAAGCCCTGGAAGGGAAGTGGGGTCGTTGGGGGACTGTTGAGATGATAAGGGAGACACTTCCTTGGGTGAGATAGGCATGTGAGGAATGAGAGGTTGTAGGATGTTATTTGAGTGAGCACCTGAGACAGAGTCTTTCCTGTTGTCCATGAGCCTTAGCCTGGATAGGAATCCCTTTACCCTGGGTGGAGTTCAGTCCTAGCTCGAGGGTGATTCACTGTTGAGAGTGATGAACAATGTAATCTATGACTAGGAGGTTCATGGACGGTCTGTAAGCAATTGGTGACATTCTTTTTAAAAGATAAGTATCAATTGTATGATATATGGATATGCTCATTTTCTATTTACATGCCCATGTTACGATTTTATCATATATGTGACTATGACTGCTTGTGTGCTTATGGGTAATTTTCTATAAATGAGGCATATCGGTAATTACTCTTATTTTAATGTAAAATTTGTATGTTACAAAAAGTAATGGTTTTTTTATGTTTAGATGTAAAGCTTCTGTGAGCGTGTTGTATGTATATGTTTTAGTTGCATGCAATCTAAAGAATAAATTTAGGTGGCATTGCTTAGTTGACTATTGGGTATGCTATTGTATGTTCTGTAGTATGGGAATGAAAGATGTTCCCTAGAGTAGCATGTCCCAGCCTGATGGCTAGGAATGTTAGCGACTGGCATCAGAGCATGAGAGGTTGCTCTGGAGTGGCATACCTCAACCTGAGGTTGGTCGAGGGGTTCGTTACACTTTATTTTTCTTTGCAATTCCTGTCAGCCTGTAGTTCATCCCACCACAGTGTTGCATGCCCTTTCATTCTAGTGACTGTGTGCTTTACTTTCTTATCTTCTTCGATATCCTCATAATCAAAGTATTTATCTAGAGCTCTAAACCAATATAGCATCTCCTCAACATCTAATTTTCCTTCATACATCGGGATGTCCATTTTTTCTCTGGCCCCTATTCTTGCAACAACTTTGAATAGACATTCTTCTACAACATCTTTGACTACAACTTCTTCTTCGACTCCGACTTCATTTTCTCTTTTGGCCTCACTGATATATCTAGTATCAGGTGTTCATCTCTTTTTTGTCTCCATAGCATCCAATCAAGTAGGAAGTTATTTAATTTCCCTTTCCATGATTGGATCAGGCATGGGTCTATCTTGACATCTTCTTGGCGGCATTGTTTCAATTTGGCCACACAAAATTCAAATCAAAACTTGCCTTTAGTCTTTTCTGGCTTACAGAAAACAATGATTGATAGGCTCTGATACCACCTGACGCATCACCACTACCTCAGTAGGTTCTACTTGACCTCTTGGTCTTTGGATATTTCTATTTCCCTAAGCCGAAATGGATCTTTAGTCCCCACTGGAACCTTAAATGCGTATAATACCATAGGTCCTTCTTAGAAGTTACACCTGTGAGAACAAGCATTAGGCATGAACCTCCACTCCACGTGACCACCTAGTGTAACCACTGACTTAACCTGAAAAGGTTTTTTAGATTTCATGACTTTGAAATTTCTATTGTGAGTGTCCCCTGACTCCTTCGATTCCTGAAACCAGGATATGGGATAACGGTCGTCTAGATCCTCCCCTATGCCTCAACCATATGAGATTCACTCTAACCCTTGGGTCCACCTCTGAGCACGTCGAGATTTCATGACTTGTGAATTCATGATGTGAATCTTCTCTCGTTTCCCAAAGTCTAAACTTGTGACTTCCTTTCTATGGATCAACGGTCCTAAACCTTCCACGATATGATGACCCAGATCATTCATGGACTTCACATATCGGGTATTCCCCAACAACTTCCTCCACACTTCCAACTTCCGAAAGGTCAAAACTCCAATATCCAATCAATAGCTCTCATTCCTCCAGATATAACAAATATTGATCTCCCGAGATTGTGAGTGTTGAAAGACACTCAGCCTTATCCCCTATGTTGATTCACTAGATCCAATGATCCATGAGAATTCGGTGTTTCTCCCTCCGAGAAATTCAACTATTCATTCAAGTTCTTAAATATTCCCAGCCAAATAAATTGGCGTCCTTCCTCCTGAGCTTGGTTTCTGCGAAGTGACCTCGACCCTCATCCTTCCTTTGAACTTTCCAAGACTCTATCCCTCATTATCTTGATGTTGACTGCAAACTCAAGGATTCTAAGGGATTCCTACATGCACTCCTTGTGGCCTTCATGATAATCTTTGATTATCCAAACTCCTCCAACTCTCTGTACTCCTTGCAATAGTAGTTCTTCAACCACTCTCCTAGTTTGAAAATTCTAATACTTCAACCTTCCTTCACACACCTTGCACAACTCTATGCTATACTTGCACTTCTGCTGGTATGAGGACAACGATATCTCTCCTGAGCTTTTCTGAGATATAACCCAGAACTCATCAACGTACTCCTTCAAGACCTTCACTGCACTCCTTGCAGGAATTCTCAAGAAGAGAAACAATTGAAACGCATACTCTCCCTCTCATAGAATTCATACATTCAACATGAAATCATACACATAAAGAATTGAAACAAATGCATAACAGATCATATAAGAAAACTGTAAACATACCATTCAATAGATGAAAACACTATTCATAACAACACCATGAAATTGAGTCAAAGCATTCTTATATTAACTCAAGTGCCTTTGTACATGGTTTCTATAGAAACACCTATCTTCTTATACAACTTCTACAATATATGTTCTTCTCTTCTCTCTTTCTCTTTTACTCTACTCTCTTACAATGAGAATAATGATACAATACAATACATACGAGGGAGATTTCTTGAGTTTTCCCTCCTACAAATTTAGTTATCTAATCGAATTAAAGCTCTACAACTAATTTACATTCATTACATTAATTGCCTACAACTGACAGATGAGAGCATCCACTCAAGATTTGCGTTAAAATCCCCAAAACATTTAATATCACTTATGTCTCTCCAAATATTACATTAATGTGCCATCCTTTTGAAATTCAAAATATCTTCAAAATGTGCACAGGTGTGTATCCAGTTGTCCTCCGCTTTGCACTTTCTTGTGATGCTCCTACATCATGGTGCTAGGGAGGATTGTAGTCCTCTAAATTCTAGTTGGTGATAGAAGATTTTCTGGGAGTTGTTGCTTCCATCTAGTGGGTTCTAGAGAAACTTGGGAGATGGTGCTTCCATCTAGTTAGTGCTAGAGAAATCTGAGAGTTGGTTCTCTCTGCAAGTTGTAGCTTGGTATCAGAGGTTGTAGCCTCATATTTGAGTTAAATCTCAAAGAATGTGATGTACATGAAAGTTGAAGCTTGATTGACATCCTAAGAAGAAGAGGTTTTCACCCTTATGGGTTTCCTCATGAAAATCAGTGTCTTTCTGTATTCTGTGTGATTTATCAAATATTGTATATCTATGCATGATAAGTTATCAACAACACATTCAATAATACTCTAAAAGGAATCAGAATAATATTAAAAGTTTCAAGCTTATATACATAACTGATTCACCCCTACCTCTCAGTTATATTTCCAACAATTGGTATCGAATCTGGTGCCTTTGATCAAAGGTAGATCCATAATATTTAACATGACTAGTCATGATGGAAGTTCAACTAATAGACCCCCTCTTTTTGATGGAACAAACTTTGTCCTCTGGAAAATAAGAATGAGAACACATTTAATGTCTTTGGGTGTTGATGTTTGGGATTTCATTGAAACGACATATGTTAAGCCTATAGAGTTGGCCTCAAAAGATGATAAGATGGAGTTTAGCTTTAATGAAAAAGCAATGAATTCTATCCTCAGTCGACTTTTTGAAGCCGATTTTGTCAAATTCATGCACTGTGATTCAGAAAAAGTTATGTGGGACAAGTTGATAAGTAGTTATGAAGGTAATGAAAAGGTGAAAGACACAAAACTTTAGAATCACAGACTGAAATTTGTGCAATTAAAGATGGATGAAGACGAAATTATTAGTAAGTACTTCTTACGTATAGAAGAACTTGTCAACACTATGAAAGGCCTATGTGAAATGATATATGAATATTTTCTAGTCCATAAATTGTTAAGATCACTTCTCGATAGATTTAACTCAAAGGTCTCTGCTATAGAGGAAATAGTTGATCTCAAAATCTTGACACTAGATCAACTTATTGGAACCTTGACTGCTTATGAAATGAGAATCACCAAAGGTAAATCCACTACAAGAGAGGCATCTTTTAAAGTAGATAAAAACACAGATTCCGATATAGATGAGATTGAAGCAAATTTTGTGAGAAGACTGAAGAAAGGATCGGGCAAATACAAACGTAAACTACCCTTCAAATGTTTCAACTATGGTAAGATAGGTCATTTTTCATCTAACTGTCCTCACAAAATAAAGGAACAAACATATGATGATGAAGAGAACCACAAACACAAGAAGGTCTATAAAGAGAATAATTTTAAGAAGAAAATCCTTTGTGTAAACAATGATGATGATCCCTCAGATGATGAAAGCAATGACTCTTCTATTGAAGATAAAATAAATGTTATCATGCTAATAGATTTAGAATATATAAACACTGAATATATCCGAAGTGAGTTCGTTGATTGTGAAGCAGTAGTATATCTTGAAGGAGAACCTGTCAGTGCCATGGAAGAGATTGATAAAATTAGAGAAAACAAAAGAAAACAAAAATAGTTACTGCTCAGGTATGAGAAAACATGCAATGAACAATTAGAAAAAATTAATTTGTTGAAGGTTTAGAAGAAGTTAAGAATATTGAAGACATCCTCAAACAACAATGGAAGGAAACCGAAACAAAAGGTGAAAAATTGGAAGCTGAAGTAGTAACTCTCAGAAAAGATCTAGAGAAATTCCATGCCTTATATCATTAGAATCTGAGAAGTATTAAAGCCTTAGAAGGATTAGCCTCCATTCTGAATCAGCAAAGGAATTTAAATTTGAAAATTGGTTTGGGTTATGAAGACGGATCAAGTAGTGGTCAACCAAACAACAAATAATCCATCAAGTTTGTCAAATATACAACCATTGACAACAACAAACCTATAGAAACAAAGGAAGATAATCAACTGCCGAGGAGTGAAGGAAAACCTACCAAAATTGAATCTGTAGAACAAATAAATAATACACCCTCTACTCAAGGAAATCATCAACATGGAAGAAATCAACTTTCTCAAAGAAGACATTCATTTTCTAGGTACAAAGATTTTTTCTATGGATATTGTTTTTACTGCTCTAACTTTGGCCACAAAGCTGTAAATTGTTCTTTAACATTTAGACATGAGCAATGAAGACAGGCAAGGAATAAGTATCTTCCACAACAAAGAATGAGAAAACCAAGTAACAAACAACCACAGAGTGCAAATCATGTGATGGCTGGGAAAAGGACATAGATTACACATAACAATCGTTATGATCCTTTATTCTATGAACCAAAATGTTACATCTACCATAATTATGGACATAAAGTTGTAGATTGTTGGTTAAAAAAGTATAAGCCAGATTCAAATCACAGAGCTGAAAATGTCAAGGTTTGGAAGAAGAATGAATATAACAAGTGTGGATTAGTGTTGTCAACTCAAAGATAAAAATACACCTGGTATATTGACATCGGATGCTCCACTCATATGATAGGTGACAAAAGTAAGTTCCTATTACTCAAAGAAAATAAATCAGGGAGTTTGACCTTTGGAAATGATGCCCTAGGGAAGATTAGAGGTAAAGGTCTAGTAAGCTTAAGTAATGGAAGAATCAAATCTCAAGATGTATTATTTGTTGATGGTTTAAAGAATAATATTCTTAGTGCCAGTTAGATATGTGACAGAGGATGTGAAATCACTTTCACTGGAAGAATTGTCAAATAAAGACACTAAACACAAGAGAGAGGATTGCAAAAGGGGTTAGAACTGAAAACAATGTATATGTTCTGAAGGACGATAAAGAAAAATGTCATTTAAGAAAACTTGATGAAAGATGGTTATGGCATAGAAGGCTTGGACACCTGAATTTTGATCATATTGTCAAATTGAATAATGAAGGCGTTGTGAAAGACCTTCCAAGAATATCTAAGCCTAATAACTCTGTATGTGAAACCTGTCAAACGGGGACGCTGACTCGTGCTCAATTCAAATTGAAGAGTTTCACATATTCAAAGAAACCACTTTAAATTGTTCATATGGATCTGTGTGGACCATCACAAAAGGAAGGAACTGGAGGAGAATGTTACTTTATGCTAGTCATTGATGACTTCTCCACTTACGTCGATTTCCTTTCTGAGAGAAAAATCTGATGCGTTTGAGAAGTTTAAAAAGTTTAAGGTGTTAGCTAAGATTCATATAGGAAGGAAGTTAAAGGCAATTCTCTTAGACAAGGGAGGATAATTTCTATCAAGATATTTCAAAGAATTTTGTGACAGACATGGAATTAAAAGAGAATATACTATTCCAGGTACTTTTCAACAAAATGGAGTTGCATAACACCAAAATAGATCAGTTCAGGAGATGGCAAGGGATATGATGAGTGAAATGGACATTTCACAAACCTTCTGGGTGGACGTTGTTCATACGGTTGTTCATATTATAAACAAAGTGCATCTAAGGCCGAACAATGATAAAACTCCATATGACTTGTGTTTTGGTTGACCTGCATCAATCAAGCACTTCAAAGTATTGGGAATTAAATGATACATCAAGAATAATGATGATCATCTTGGAAAATTTGATGGTAGAGATGATGAAGGTATATTATTAGGATATGAAATGAACAATAAAGGATACAAATTCTTTAACAAAAGAATGCATAAATTAGTAGACTGTATTGATGTTCGAATTAATGAAGAAACTCTTGTAAAAGATCCATAGAGAATAAGCACTAAGCTAGATGAAAAACATGATGAGAATAATGAATATAAAGAACAAAAAATCTCAGAGTCACTAGAAGATGATGAATCAGGTGAAGAAGAGACACCCAAACAAGAAGAGTCAGGAAAAAAATCAACATCAAATCCTTCCTTCAGAATTACTCAAAAGAATCATCCTAAAACTCAGATAATTGGTGAGAAAGACAAAGGTGTACAAACCAGGAGAAGGATAATAAAAGACACCGAGCAATCACATATAGCCTTCATATCCATGGTGGAACCTAAAAACTTTAATGAAGCCATTAAATATGTAAATTGGTTAAAATAAATGAATGAGGAACTGGACCAAATTGAAAAGAATGACACTTGGGAACTTGTTCCTAGGCCAGCAAATAAAAATGTAATAGGATCCAAATGGGTCTACAAAAACAAGATGAACGAGAAAGGAAATATTGTAAGAAATACGGCTAGATTGGTCTACAAAGGATATGATCAAATAGAAGAACTGGATTTTGATGAAACATTTGTGCCCGTAGCAAGATTAGAAGTTATTAGAATGTTTCTTTCTTATGCATGTCATAAACAGTTTAAAGTCTATCAAATAGATTTCAAGTCAGCTTTTCTAAATGGAGATCTAAAAGAAGAAGTATATATGGAACAACCAAAGGGTTTCCAACGGTCAGATAACCCTGAATTTGTCTGCAAGATGAAGAAATCATTATATGGTTTGAACCAAGCTCCTCATGCCTAGTATTACAAACTGGATAAGTATCTTCAAGACAAAGGGTTCAAGAGAGGAACAGTTGATAGAAATATATATATCAAAACAGAGGGTAATGATTTTCTCATTGTGTTGGTCTATGTATATGACATCATCTTCATAAGCAATAATGCTTCATTGGTACAATGGTTTTCTTCTACCATGCAGTCTAAATTTGAAATGTCTATGAAAGGGGAACTGCCATTTTTTCTTGGTCTACAAATTACTCAAAGGTCTGAAGGAATATTTATTTCTAAGAAATATCTAAGATAAATGTTGAAAAGGTTTCAAATAAAAGACTCTACACCTATGAGCAAACCTATGGTCACTGGATGCAAGTTAAGCAAGGATGATGACTCGCCTGATGTTGATCAGAGTTCATATAGGTCTATGATATGTAGGATATTGTACATCACAACATCTCGTCCAGACATAATGCATGCTGTTGGAATGGTAGGAAGGTATTAGGGTGCACCTAAACAGAGTCATCTATTAGCTGTCAAAAGAATATTCAGATACTTGAAAGGAATAATGAACTATGGCCTATGGTATCCTAAAAATCATAATTTTCAACTATCAGTCTATTCAGATGTTGATTGGACTAACTACATGGATGAAAGGAAAATCACGAGTGGAGGTGAATTTTTCTTAGGATATTCTCTTGTAGCATGGTTGAGAAAGAAGAAAGGTTTCATTTCCTTATTGACTACATAAGTTGAATACATTGCAGCTGCCACTTGTTGTACCCAAGTATTATGGATGATTCAGACACTTACAGACTTGGAGGTAAAGTATAATGCACCGATACCAATTCATTGTGATAATACTAGTGAAATTAGTGTGTCAAAGAATATTGTATTTCACTCCAAGACCAAGCATATACCCATCAAGTATCACTTTTTGAGGGAATAGATAACCAGCACTGTTGTTTCTTTGCATTATATTCCATCCAAAGATTAGATTGTTGATATCTTTACTAAATCGCTTGCAAAAGCTCAGTTTGAGTATCTACGCTAGAAGTTGGGTATGACCCTATTATCAAGTTAAAATAGTCTATCTGATCAGGGGGAGAGTGCTCCTAGTATATATGATCAGGGGAAGCAAAGAGTCACTCTCTATTTTCTTTGACATTGATGTCAAAGGGGGAGAAAAATGTGTTGTTTGTATGCTATAATTGGAGGTCTAAGCAGAATAGTGTAGCCTTTTAGGGTTTCCATCAATGCCAAAGAGGGATATTTTTGTCATGTTTACAAGAAGAATGTTCTTGTCATTTTTGGAAAAAACAACAACGAACCAAACCTCGAGAGCGCAAAATATGAGAAAGATCAAAAGAGATAGTTGTTTCTAGAAGTGCAGACAAGGTCCAAGAGACAGACTCAGAGGAGGAGCAAAGGTCGAGACCCATGAACTCTTAGAAAGCCTTCTAAGTCGGAGAGATTAGAATCTTAGGAGGAAGAGTGACCATGGCTGTTGGATCATCGATCTAGAGGACCAACAACTGTCAGATTGAATTAATTAAGGATAGAATAAGGGAGGAAAAACGATTGAGAATTCAATCAGCCGAAGTTCAGTCTGCCATCATATTGATTTAAGTGGAAGGATAGGATAAGAAAGGGATGAGATCTAAGATCTCGATCACCCGAATTTATGTCAGTCGTTGGATCATTCTAAGTGGAAGGACATGATAAGCTAGAAGAGAATCACCGTAGATATATCAAGCCATCGATCTAAGAAAATGATCAATGAACAACATTTTGTTCTGGTCAAAAGTTGAAAGGAAGTTATTGTTTGGGGAATCTCACTTCATAAGAATTGGCAACTTGAAAGTTGAATTACCCAAAGCCCAAAATCTGAAATGAATAAGGACCATCGGATCTGGAGAAAATGCGATGACCATTCAATCAGCATCCAATGACCAGCAGAAGCATAGAGAAGAAGTACAGATGTGATCCACTGGATCTGAGTGCCAAGGATCAACAACCATTGGATCCAGAGATAAATGAATGAAGTTTAAGCCTTTGGATGAGAGTAGGAGAGCATAATTGTCAATGTCTCGAAGTAAGAAGGGAGTGTCCATCGTCAAGACTGACAGGTGGCACATGATCCACAACTCTGGAGCGAATCACTTCGGGATTTTATGGTTGGAAAGGAAACGAAAAGTCTCGAAGTCTCAAAGGACGAAGGTCCAAAGCCACTCTCAGTCATCAATCTAAGATACATTTATGGAGTTAGGACAATCATTAGATCCAGGAGAAGAACTTGTGTCACATGAGGAGATCCATGTCAGCAAGACTACATCAGCAAGGACACATGGCGCAATCAGACAATGACAAGTGTGAATTTGAATCAACATTTCAGGTACATGAAAATCATGAATATGAGTGACATGTAGTAGAAACTCAGGTCATGCCACATCATCAAGTGACATAAGAAAGTTACGTCACTATGCGAGTTTTACTTTAGAAGTTTTACCACCTATGATTAGACTAAAGTCTGGAAGTCCCGAATGCCGAAGACCTGAAGAAGACCCTGGTCACTGATCAGAAGGAGGGATACATGTCATAATAGTACGCATTCGGGAGGAAATACTCTGGGAAAACGTGAAGGAGAAAGGTTTGAGATCACCTAATCCCAAACAACCGAAGCAGCTAGGATCCGTCGATCTACGAGAGGACAAGTGTCACTAGATTGCAAGCTCCAGGTAAAATAATTGGAGGGAAGTCGAACGAGGAGAAACTAAAATATGAGAATTATGAAGGGAGAAGTCCTGGAGTGGAGGATAATTGTTGGATTAAAGAGGAAAGATGTCAGTAGATCTTCCATTTCATAATATATTGAGTCATAAGAAATGAGAAGCTGAGATTTGAAATCTCCAAAGTCCAGAGACCCAAAGGAGATCTCAATAGTTAATCCAAGAGGGACACATCTCAGTGGATTGTCAACTCCAAATATTGACGTACGAAGGAAAGTAGGGTCTTAGAGTTAAAAATCCTGAAGCCTAGATCACAAAATCAATCACATCTGTTGATCCACAGAACTTGAAAGGATAGATCTGAATCGTTAGTTCAGGAGCATCTTCAAGATCGTGTGATCAACAGTCCCATCACATTACGGGGATTTAAGGTGTGAGAACGTTAATGAGTTGAGGGCGGGCCGCAATCGAAACCACATTTTTGGAGAAAGGACATGTGGAGACCCGAGGTAAATTGTGGGGGGAACGCAGTTTGTTTTAAACCACCTTTGGATGCGTCTGCAATCGCGTGGTGATCCTGATTTGTTTTTTGCATGAAATGAAAGAGGAGATATAATAAAGAAATGCACAGAGATATCGCAGATATAAAATAATATAATAGAAATGTATCATAGATGAAACCATAAAAACAAATATACAGTAATACATGATTTCTATTAATGAAAGAAATGCACAAAGACTGTAAAAATACAATGCAAAAGACTTGCTAGAATGGTGGAATCTTATCTTTGAGAAGATATGTGACGACTACTCGCATTCACAAGAAGATGATTACAATGAGGCTCTGAAGACCTTTTTACAATAAACAGGGATGCCTAAAACCCTAGACATCCAAAAACCTACGATCTTCGTTTTAGGCATATGATAGCCCGTTGGAGAGGTATCATCCAGGAGATTCATTTTGGGAGCTCAATCATGCCTTCAACAATCATTGAGAAGATCGATCCTTTAGGCCTCAAAATGACCTTGGAAGTTAAAAACTGCTAAAAATAGTAAATTGCCAAAATTGTGAGAAAATTGTTTTGAGCCAGTTGGAAAAGGTGGGTAGCCACCAATATCCACTTGGATAAATCCTCCCTCCTTAGGAAGCAATGTTCTCCATTGGGTTGAGTGCCCAGGGGAGAGGAAAAAGTGTTTCCTGAATCTGAATCTTGGTGAGTTGCTTGCCTTGTTGGAGATGTCTTGCTGCTCGATTTGTGGAAGGCTATCACGAGCATGTGGTTGGAAGGGTTGGACCTTTTTAACAAGTCTGGATACATGAGATTATTTTGTGAAGAATGAATCTTTACACTTTGCTACAATTTTTTCAACGTATTTCTGTTGGATAGAAGGTGCTTAGGCCTAGGCTATAGTGGTTGTAGTATCCTTTTGTTCACCTTTTGAACATTTTGTGAAGAAGCTGAATTTTGTAGTATGAGATACTACCTTGCGACACTTTTTAGGTAGAACAGTAGTCAGAACTACCTCTGGTATTCTGTAGAGATGACCCCCCAGAGAAACAATGACACTGTGGGGTCGAGACTCATAAACAACATGGCACTTCCACACACATGGTTGGACCAAGGGAACATCACAAACATCCAATGGAGAAATGTCACATAATACCTCATCCTTGAAGGGTTGGACGTTGTATGACAATCGACACTATTGACTAACACGAAGATTTATTCCTTGGCGAAGCCACCTGATGTTGTATGGTTGTGGGTGTGGTGTTGTTGACAATCCCAACTGTTTGACGACCTTTGTTGAGATGATGTTCTTCTAGATTCCTCTATCAACAATAAAATGCAGCGAGGTCCCCTTCAACCACATTTGTGAATGAAAAAGTCGCTCCCCCTCTTCAGGATCTATTGGTTCTTCTGGTTGAATTGTTGCGGCCACGACAATAGTAGTAGGGTCTGTGTCAATGATCTTTCCTTTACCAGTATTTTTAGAATCAAATTTTGAATCAGGGTTTGGATCCTTATCTTTGATCTTGGCCACTAATGATTGTTTTGAGCGACATTCATTGGTGTTGTGCCAGGGAATTTTGTGGGAATGGAACCATTTTCCGGTGTCCTTCTTCGTCTTCCCATGGCCCTTCTTTTCCTATGGCCTGGACTGGTTTTCAGGATACTATTTGTTAGGGCCATCTTTGTCATACTTTGGTTGTTGCATATTTGCAAACCCGAACTCCCATTTGTTCTGGTGCTTAAATTTCTACTCGATTTTAATATCATATCGATAAGCAACACCGAGTGATGAGATGTCCAGAAAATCCATTTCAGTTTGGATGTATCTGTGTAGATCCCCATAGTATTTCAGAACCAAATGTCATTCAGAGTCTTTGATACCCAACTTTGTGCAGAAGGTATGGAAGGTATTCATGAACTCTAGAAGTTCTTGGCCCCTCTCTTGTTGTAGTGTGGTCCATCTCATGTATTGGTCCTCATAGTTGACAACAGGGTAATATTGTTCCTTTACCATGTCCAAAAAAAAATCCCAAGTGGGCTCGGCCCCATATATTCTAGAATCCTCTGTGGAACTTTTCTCCCAGTAAGTTTCCCATCAATTTTTGACATGATGGAGAGCTTTAAGGAGTGATAAGGTGACCATTTCTCTGTCAAAAAAATTGTGAATAGAGAAATACCCTTCTAGCAGATTTAACAATTTGTCTATGGATTCTATATCTATCTATCCTTCAAATATAGGAATATCAAAATTAACGTGTACCTTGAGAGGAGAGGTGCTTCTAAAGTGGCCTCTTGATGAAGATGTGTCTGTTTCTATTGGAAGGCATTGAAGGATGTGGGAACAATTCTCCATCATTTCGTCCCTCTGTCGCGTGAGAGCTTGCTCAAGCAATAGACTAATAGGATCCTTTGCTCCATTGTTTTTATTTTATTCCACCATTAAGGGTTTCTTGGGTGTGTGAGAGAGATAGTCCTCAAGAGAGACAAGCTTGAGAACCAACTTGCTATACTCAGACCTCATTGGGGACATGCATTGAAAAAACGATCAAGAGCAACCTGCTCTGATACCATTGATCCAGATTTATTTTCGCCACGAAATGAGAGCAGAGATATAATAAAGAAATGCATAGAGATATCACAAATATCCAATAATATAACAAAAATGTATCAGATATGAAACCATAAATAAAGATATACAGTAATACACGATTTCTATTAATGAAAGAAATGTACAAAGATTGTAAAAATACAGATCGAAAGACTCGCTAGAATGGTGGCAGCTTATCTCTGAGAAGATATGTGATGGATACTCGCATTCGCAAGAAGATGATTACAATGAGGATGTGAAGGAATTTTTACAATAAACAAGAATTCCAAAAACCCTAGACATCCAAAAACCTAACCCTAGGAGATGAAGCACCAAAAGTCATGTGGGCCCCGTTTGGGTAAGTTAGTACATCAACTTCTCGGTGTCATAACTTTTGCATACAATATCTATTTTAGGCGTATAATATCCTGTTGGAAAGTTATCATCGAGGAGATTTATTTTGGGGGCTCAATCATTTCTTCAGCTATCATTGGGAAGCTCAATCTAGAAAAACCTTCATTTAGGCCCTCAAAATGGCCCCAGAAGTTAAAAACTGCTAAAGATAGTAAATTGCCAAAATTGTCAAAAACCTGTTTTGAGCCAGTTGGAAAAGGTGGGTGGCCACCGATATCCATATGGATCAATCGTCCCTCATTAGGAAGAAATTTTATTCATTGTGTTAAGTTCCTAGGGGAGACGAAAAAGTGTTTGCTGAATCTGAATCTTGGTGAGTTGCTTGCCTTGTTGGAGACGCCGCGCTGCTCAGTTTGTGGAAGGCTATCACGAGCATGTGGCTGGAAGGGTTGGATCTTTTTAACCAGTTTGGATACATGAGATTCTTTTGTGTAGAAGGAATCTTTACACATTGCTACAATTTTGTCGACATGCTTCTGTTGGATAGAAGGTGGTAGGGCCGAGGTCGTAGTGGTTGCAGTATCCTTTTGTTCACCTTTTGAACAAATTGTGAAGAATCTCAATTTTGTACTATGAGATACTACCTTGCAGAAATTTTTAGGTGGAACAGTAGTTGGAACTACCTCTAGTATTCTATAGAGATGAATCCCTAGAGAGAAAATGACACTGCAGGGTCGAGACTCATAAACAACATGGCGCTTCCACATATATGGTTGGCCCAAGAGAACATCACAGACATCCGGTGGGGCAACATCACATAATAACTCATCCTTGAAGGGATAGATGTCATATGACAATCGACACTACAGGCTGACATGAAGATCTTGTCCTTGGCAAAGCCACCCGATGTTGTATGGCTGTGGGTTTGGTGTTGTCGACAATCCCAACTGTTTGCCAACCTCTGCTGAGATGAGGTTATTATGGCTTCTTCTATTAACAATATCATGAAGCAGAGTCCCATTCACCCACATTTGTGAATGAAACAGGCACTCCCCCTCTTCAGGATCTATTGGTTCTTCTCGTTGAATTGTTGTGGTCGTGACAATAACAATGGGGTCTGCATCAATGATCTGTCCTTTACCAGTATTTTCAGAATCAGATTATGAATTAGGGTTTGACTCCTTGTCTTTGATCTCAGCCACTAATGACTATTTTGAGTGACATTCACTTTTTGTTTTTCTAAGGAATTTTGTGGAAATCACACCATTTTTTGGTGTCCTTCTTTGTCTTCCCCTGACCCTTCTTTTCCTGTGGCTTGGACGGGTTTTTAGGAGACTGTTTGGTAGGGCCGTCTTTGTCATACTTTTTCTGTTGTGGATTTACAGACCTGAACTCCTGTTTGTTCTGGTGCTTAAATTTTTTCTCGATTGTAACAACATATTGATAAGTAGCATCAAGTGATGAGATGTCCAGAAAATACATTTCAATTTGGATGTATCTGTGTAGAGGCCCATGGTATTTCAAAACCAAATGTCATTCGGAGTCTTTGATACCTATATTTGTGTGCAAGGTATGGAAGGTATTGGTGAACTCCGAAACTTCTTGACCCCTCTCTTTTCATAGAGTGGTCCATCTCATCTATTGGTCCTCATAGTTGCCAACAGAGTAATGTTGTTCCTTTACTGCGTCCACAAAAAAATCCCAAGTGGGCTCAACCCCATATATTCTATACTCCTCTGTGGAAATTTTCTACCAGTACGTTTCCCACCAATGTTTGACATGAGGGAGAGATTTAAGGAGTGCAAAGGTGATCATTTCTCTGTCGGAAAAATTGTGAACAGAAAAATACCCTTCTAGCAGATTTAACCATTTGTCTAGGGCTTATGCATCTATCTATCCTTCAAATACATGAATATCAAAATTAACTTGTACCTTGAAAGGCGAGGTTCTTCCAAAGTGGCCTCTTTATGAAGATGCCCATGTTGCTATCGATAGGCATTGAAGGATGTGGGAAATATTCTCCATCATTTCGTCCCTCTATCGCGTGATAGCTTGCTCAAGCAATAGACTGATATGATCGTCTACTCCGTCGTTTTTATTTTCTTCCGCCATTGAGTTTTTCTTGGTTGTGAGAGAGCGATTTTACTCAAGAGAGACAAGATCGAGACCCAAATTGCTATACTCAGACCTCGTTAGGGACATGCACTCAAAAAAATGATTAAGTGCAACTTGCTCTGATACCACTGATCCGGATTTATTTTGGGCATGAAATGAGAGTGGAGATATAATAAAGAAGTGCACAGATATATCGCAAGTATCCAATAATATAACATAAATTTATTAGATATGAAACCATAAACACATATATACAATAATACATGATTTATATTAATGAAATAAATGTATAGAGACTGTAAAAATACAGAGTGAAAGACTCGCTAGAATGGTGGCAGCTTATCTCTGAGAAGAGATGTGATGGCTACTCGCATTTGCAAGAAGATGATTACAATGAGGCTGTGAAGACCTTTTTACTATAAAAATCAATGAAAAAAACCCTAGACATACAAAAACTTAACCCTAGGAAATGAAGGGCCAAAATTCATGTGGGCCCCTTTTGGGTAAGTTAGTACATCAACATCCCGAGGTCGTAACTTTTGCATACGATCTTCATTTTAGGCATATGATAGCTCGTTGGAAAGGTATCGTGAGGAGGTTCATTTTGGGGGCTGAATCATGCCTTCGTCTTGTTAGTGTTTCATGGAAACCTACACAGGATATCTAGATAAAGAAAGTAGAAACAAAGATCATCAAGAAAGGAAGAGAGATTCAATATGGAAGAATGAGAAAATATATTCACACTACTCCAATGAGTTGATGATTGATACATAGATCATGATCAATATGATACAATGAATGATTGGAATACACTCATATATAGGTCAAAGCATTCCATAATTAATAAAATCAATCAAGCAGTTAGCTTTCCTTAGGAATGCATGCATGCATAATAGTGATGATAAAAATAGAAAGTCTAAATAGAACTAGTCAGTTAACTCCCACTGAACTAGTGTGTCGAAAATAGAAATTTCTCCAACACCTCCCCTGAACATCACTATGGAGTAAAAAATGGGACCCGACTACTAGGCCATTTTAGGTACTCATGGACAATGCAACTAATGAACACTGAATAAAAGTGAGGAAAGAGGGAAAACCACTTGGGAAGAAAACCCCCCCTCAAAAGATAATGTATCAAAAGAAGAAAATGAAAGCTACTAGGAAACTATGTTCTTTGTTGCAAGATGATCCCATAAAGTTTGAAACTTCTTCTCATTGAAAGTCTTCTTGAAGATGTAGAAATATTTATGGATCTGATGAACTCCTTTGGAAACCTGTTGGACCTTGTACTTCTTGATCTTGTCAACCCATCTGCACTTGAAAATATTCCTTTCTGGTGGACGCGGAACCAAATTCCAAGTTTGGTTCTGTAGGAGTGAGTCATATTCATTCTGCATGTCTACTTTCCATAATTGACTTCCCACAACCCTATTGTAGTTCTGTGGATTAGTAGATTGAACCATAAATAAATGCATAGGCATCGTAGGTTATGAAGATGAAAATACATGAGAAGGCTCCTCATGTTGAGATCGAGTCCTCCTCGAATCCAATGGATTCCCTGTAAGGTTGTCTATTGCCTAAAGTGTGGTATGTGCCTTCTTGGGCATATGCTGAAGCTTTGGCGCTAGCTTCTTATCTGGATGTACTACCTGCTTATTTCCATGTAAAAAATTTGAGTGTATTGAATCATCTCTGATGTCTGAAACTGATGGAAGAATAAGAGTATATGCATGTTTCAGTGGAGGTGCATGCAAAGTAATCTCCTTACGTGTAAGTAGAATAGAGGAGTCATCCTCATAAAAATTAGTGAATTTATACAACCTTGACTTGTGATCCACCTCACCAATTTCAATAATGGAATTGTCGTGTATGTCAATTACTGAAATTGAATCTGATGTAAATTCAACCTTTTTTCCTTTCTAATTGATCTAATAAACTGAGAGAAGATTCATAGAAAGATTTGGAACATGTAAAACATTCTCAAAACTGACATTGTGGAGTTCCACTCTCCCTTCTCCTGCTACTGCTACTGGAGTATCATCCCCCATGAGAATAGGGGGTCTTGAGAATGGACTCAAGGAAGAGAAAACTTCCTCTTCACTTCCATATGATGGGTTGCACCAGAATCTATAATCCATGAATCAAATGAGGAATTAATTGCAACAAGAGCATGATGATTACATTTCTTAGGAGCAGGATCTTCTTCCTTCTACTTCTTGACTCCCTATGGAATGAAGCTTCCAAGGTTGTTCTACTGAAGTGCATGTGCATGTGCCATAAGATTGATTTGTTTCTTCATGCATGTGGATTCTTCATGATTCAATTTATTGCAGTAAGTGTACTACTTTCCCTTCTTCTTCTTCTTGGAATATAAAGAGTCTTTGGAACCTAAAGAATCATTAAAGGATTTGGAATATCCCTCCTTCCTATTCTGTTTGAATGACCCTTTTCCATCCTGCATGGTGAATGCATGTTATTTGGGATCTTTCATGAGGCCCGTATGTATCAGTTTTTTCTACTCTTGTGTAAGAGACTCAATGAACTGAGCCAACGTAGGCATTTTCCAATTTGTTCCAAAAAGACATCTGCCATAATGAAAATTGGAGACATATACAGTGTATTCTAGTCCTAGCTTGGCCAAGATTGTTAGAATAAGTTGTTTCTCTTGTGTAGACTTATCAATACCACATTCACCCAAGCTTAATAGCAAAGATTTAAATTTAGTAAAAAAATCTTGTATATTATCAAAACTTTTAGGGTCTAAGGTATTCAACTCTACCTCAAGCATACGACCTCACATCTCATCCTTATTTCCAAAGAGTCCTTCTAAGGAGGTCCAGATCTCATTTGGAGTCTTGCATGTGGAAACATGAAACCATAAATCAGTGGATATTAACTCAAGAAGTAGTTCTGTGACCTCATCCTTACGGTTCCCCCATCTCATCTTCTGAAT
Organism: Picea engelmannii; assembly: GCA_009831015.1. Taxonomy (NCBI): domain Eukaryota; kingdom Viridiplantae; phylum Streptophyta; class Pinopsida; order Pinales; family Pinaceae; genus Picea; species Picea engelmannii. The sequence goes on along the minus strand of ML778926.1, from coordinate 147,377 downwards.
TGATGATGTAGGTTTTGTTTCTATCGCCATCATTAAATTATATAGTCCATTCCTTCTGAGTTGGAATTATTCCTTGGGCTTCCAATAAAAATAATTGTATGGTGTGAGGATTACCACCATGTTTGGTTGTATAATAGTTGTCATATCTGTTATCACTGAAATTTCGTCCACACATGGTTACAAGAACTCAGCATCATCAAATAGTGATGAAGTCATCCATGGACCTGAATTAACACCAAAGCATTCATAAAAGGGTCAAAAACTATACAAAGTAGTGAAAAATTGAACGGCGCTATGAATACACTGGGCACGTGCGCACATGCGCGAAACAAGAATGCAAAAATCACGCACATGCGCACGATGCACGACTGTTATCGCAAAAAGCCGCGCACCTACTAAACGACGCATTTATGAGAGTGGTCGGCCTCCCACCCACTTATGTTTCAGCTCCCAAGCCGATTTTACCCTCAAATCTGGACTGGATTCGACTGGATGGCTGGTCAAAGACCTAGAAATGCCCTAATTAGCCTCTTTTCACACTACAAACTGGTTGAACAATAGCTCGAAGGAATGCTATAAAAAGGCCATGGATACACTTCATTTTTCAAGGAATTCAAAGCAAATTTATGCTGCCATTATTCTCTTGAGGACTCCATCCTTGCCAAGAGTATATTTGCACCATTGCATTGGGAAATCCATCTCACCCCTTGAGTGGATTTGCAAAGAGTTCTTTCATCATTTCCATTTTTTCTTTGTTGTAAGAAGAGCTTGCTAGTGGGGTTCCAAGATCCCTCCCTTGGAGGAAGAAGGGACACATAGTCCCCTTTCTTCTTGGTGTATTGTTTTACTAAAAGATCAGCCTCATCATTGGTGACATTGGTCTTATGGTTCTTTTTGTTTCTATGTCCCTATGCTCATGAATTTAGTTGTTATTTCATTTCTTAGTTTAATTCTTAATTGTTGTTTTCAATTTCTTTCCATAACTCTTTTCCTTGCATCTGTTCTGCTCAGCAGACCCAAATAAGCTTGCAAGCACCTCTATTTTGCTCACTAAGGTGGCAGAAGAGGCACAACAGATTGGTGACTCCATTGTGGATCGAACCTCCTACACACTCGTCAACCCCACCAGTCCATGATTCCACCTCTCCCTAAGGACATATCCCAGTTTCGGAGACAGTTCCCCAAGCCATCACCCAAATTCCCTTCTTTTACCCTCCACCAAGCATCGAAGCTTTTTAGGTAGCCGCAACGCTCACCCTACCTAATATGGTGTTAGCAATCCTAGTTTGGTATTTACACCCACCAGAGATGGTCCCTGACCATCCCTCCCCCACAACATGAAGGAATCCCCATGACGATTCCCATACTTACTCCAACCACACCCCCACTCACTAACCCCCCTGCCACAGCTGGGGGCAAGAGAAAGAAGAAGGAGCCCATAACTCCACTTCCTCCATGCATCCAAACTCCTTGCACACTATGTGAGAAAGAGGGACACCAAACCAACAACTGCCTGTCTCTACCAGAGTTACGGAATTCGATTCCACTCAATCAAACTCCCCCAACACTCGCCACTATAGCCAGTCCTGCCACTACCACC